>CM071863.1:45398779-45451771 GCA_036759665.1 Gynandropsis gynandra
TCCGATCATTAATTAGGTTGCGGGAAAATAAGTGACTCGCGGCCTCGTTAAAAACCCGTCGTCGGAAAACCCGGTGGGACAAAACCAACGAGGGGAAAAGAGTACACGCGGGTCACTTTACCTAATCAATGACATCGGGACCGACATATTTTGACCTAGGGGCGTCTCGGGTCGCGCTGGAGGTGGTCGCGTCTCGGGTCGCGGAAATGGCATCTCGGGTCATGGAAACGGCATATCGGGTCGCACGGATGGCGTCTCGGGTCGCGCTCTCGGCGTCTCGGGTCGCAAGGATGGCGTCTCGGGTCGCGGCCTCGGCGTCTCGGGTCGCGGAGATTCCCTCTTCTTCCTCTCTGTGGGTCGCGTCCTCCTCAGTGGTGTTGGTCGCGTCTTCTGCGTCCTCCGGGATCATATCAATCTTCAACCTTTTGGTAAGTAAAAAACAACTCTCTAGCCGAACACACATGCATAGTGGCTCCAGTGTCAACCCACCAATCATTGGTGTTAGAAGCCAGATTTTCCTCTATGACAGTGACAAATTGATTTTCAACAACGTTAGCATGATTATTGGTTTTTTCCGAACCACTACCATGAGGTTGTGCCTTCTTGTGGTAGCAATCCTTTGCCTTGTGTCCACCTCTTCCACATACCCAACAATTTGTTGTAGCCCTTATCCTTGCAGTTTTCTTGAAGTCCAGTTTCCTTGGAGCAAGGGCTGTGGGATTTGCATACATCTTTCCCTTTTTTTTCTTCTTTGTTATGGCCTTAACCATGTTAGTGTTTGTCTCAACGGATGTCAAGTCATCTTTTTCACTAATTTGACTGTTCTATTCAATACGAAGTTTCAAGACCAACTCATCGAGACTCATATCCATAGTTATATGTGTTAAATATTTCTTAAAATATGTCCAGGAAGGTGGCAATTTGTCAATGAATGCACTGACAATAGATGGTGATGGTAGTAACATACCTTCCTCATTTAACTCGTGAATTATGACTTGAAGTTCTTCCACTTGTTTGATGACCGATTTTCCCATTCTAAAGGTTAAGAAACTTCCAAGTCACGAATCGCTTTGAAGAGGCGACTTCAGTCTTATACTGTTTGTCTAAGGCCTTCCATAAGTCTTGAGTAGAATTATACTTCGAGAATATATCGTATAGAGAGTCATCCAGTGCATTCAAAATATAGTTTTTACAACTAAATTCGTTTTCTGCCCAAGCCTTTACAGCCTTTTCTCTTTCGACCTTTTCTTCAGCATTAAGATTCTCTCTTTCGCCTTCAGTTAGGGCCTCAGGAGGATCCAGATGCAAGACATATGCAACTTGAAGTGTTGAAAGATAGAACAACATCTTCTGTTGCCAACATTTAAAGTCTTTGCCCTTGAATTTCTCAGGCTTTTCAACATGGTTGTTTTTCACACCAGACATTGTTTGGTCCATCACAAAATTTTTGTTTTAGATTGTTAGAACCAAATTAATTCGGATGTTATAAAGTACACAGATTATAAAGAATATTGAACGATATTGGATTGAAAAATAACAATTAAAAATACCAGAAATTAGAGATGATCGAGGCATGCGGTTGCAGTGTCCTAACGATCGCAAGAGAATTATATCTTGTTGAATGCACTCTGTTTTTCTTAGAAAGATTTATGGGATTAGAATGAATTTTTGATGCTTATTCCGAATGATCATATGGTCATATATATAGATTTCTTGGGGTGCAAGCAACAGACGCGACCCTACGAACGCAACCCTACGGATGTGTCCGAAGCGTGTGGAGCGTTCTTCGAATGGGCGCAATGGTTCGGCGAACGGACGCAATGGTTCGGCGAATGGTCGCAATGTTTTGACCGAAAAACCAATGGTCGAAATTTTTTTTTTCGGCCTTCTCCAACCAAGTGTTCATTTAATGCTTCAAGTTCCAATGCAGGACTTTTTAATAAAAACATGTGCAATGCACATGTGCCCCACACACATGTGTAATGAACATGTGCTAACAACACCATTCGTTTGGAAATGAGTGTGTGTACGGTCATTTATCTGTAAATCCGAACTAAAACACAGTCTGCAATCCATTTGCAACCGTGGATATATTATAACTCGTCCAAAACCATCTGTAAATCCCGTTAGTAAAATAGTTTATAAAGATCGATGAAAACCCATGAAAGCATTGTAGGACGGCTTGTGTTACCATCCAAAAAATTTTCACCGGAAAAAAATTCTCGGACGATCGCTTTCGTCCTTAAAATAGGACATACAACCTGTTTGGAATTTCGGATGGAACAGGGCGTCTCTCATGATTTTTTTTTCGCGAAAATATAGAATTTTTATTTAGCTTTTGAAAATTTAAATTTAAACTAAAAATATTAAAAAGTAGAATTATTACAAATAGTAAATTGGTATTAAACTACAAAAAACAAGCGATTTCCAACGGATTGTAACGAATCTAAAGTTGATGGAAATCGTTCGTTGCAAATCTACATTCGTTGCGATTTGTATCGGGCGTGCAACGGAAACAATCCGGTGAAAATATGTCCACGGACTAGCAACATAAATTTTCGTTGAATGCGGCAACGGATGTCCATTAAAAATGCAACAACGAATGACCGTTACGAGAATTGCAACAGATGTCCGTTTTAAAATTGTAATGGATATCCGTTACACGTGCGTTGACAATAAAAATGGCGGGAAATAATTCGCGCCAAGAGAAGTCCATTGCCAGTTTGGCGGGAGCTGGTAACGGACATCTGTTGTAAAATGGAGGGAATATTGGTTTCAATGGATGCCGTTGGATATTAAAAAAATCAACGAGCATCCGTTGAAATATGTCCTGAAAAAATAACAAATTTTTAAAAATAAAAATAAAATTAAAAAAGTTAACAATATGAATTAATATTAAAGTTTTTTTTACAAATTAAAAACGTAGATAATTTTACATATCGTCTAAATTAGTTGCGCCGTCATCATCTCCATGGTCGCCAACACCTCGTGAAGGTGTTGCATCAGAGTCGATTATCAGGTCTTATCGCATCGTTGTTTCCCCCGTCGTTGTTGGCGGTTGATACGATCGACTAGTTAGCAACTCGATGATGCTCTCCATGTGACGCATCTTTACATGAGTTTTTTGAAGATCAGATTGTATTGCCCTAAGAGCACCTTGTGTTGTACGAAACATGGTTTCTAGATGCTCGATACGTCGTTCTTGCATGTAAGTCTCTTGAACCACGGGGATAACATCGTTACGTCCTCGACGATATCTTTTTGAAGCACAGCGAGACCGTATAAACTCCCTTTATACGGTCTAACTGGCTACAAAAACAAACACGTTAAAGTTAGCATCACTAAAAAATATTTTGTTAAAATATTTAATCATAAACAATGTTCTTATTATCTACCTCCAAAAAAATTTTATCCTTTTGTAGAGGACTAAGATCCTCGAGAGTTGAACCGCACGCTTTTGATTGTTGTGTGATCTTATCTATCACAACTTTCACGGTCCATTCTGTCCGAGGGTCGACGAGTTCTGGTTCGTCGCTCTGTTCCCTAACAATAGATTTCTTCTTGGCATGGATTTCTACAACCAGCTCAAGAAGAGTCGGTTCTCGTATGTAACATTATAGTTATATAATTAGATAACAATTTTATATAATACTAAAAATTAAATAATATAGTAAAATAAATTATACCAATTATTTTCTTTGTTTCGGGAATGACTTGGAACCTGAAGTATGGCGATGTAATCCATCTCCGAGAACTTTTTCGCCATACCGACTTTTTTGGTCTTCTTGCTCTTGGCCTTGAAGTTTTTGGACTCCTAATGTTGGACGAGTTGGTTGAACACCTCGTCCATTTCCCAGGTCGGTTTGGCATTCTTCTTGTAATAGTTGCGCTTGGTGTTGTTCATCATCAAACGTAACCGGGCTTGATTGTCACACATCCACGTAGTGTAGATGCACGAGGTATCCTTCATCCGCCATCTATATGCGCGCTGCAAAATTAAATTAAGATAAATTTGTCAATTGAAAAGTTAAATTGTATATATAAAATCTTACTTACGATGAATGTACACCACTATCGGCGACGTATGATTTCTGGCGTCACTTGTCATGAATTCTTACAAACAATCTTGTAGCGATCCTTGGATGATGTTGTTGTCCGTACATTTCAGAACATCATCCACATCAAACCTACAAATGAAAATCAAATTTATTGATAATATTTATAAATAAATATAATCTAAATTATATAATTACTCTCTTACCATAACGCCCCGTCAAGACGTTCAGGATCAATGATCGGGACGGTAGGGTGCTCATTGAAACTATCGATCAAAGCATCTATGTCCACCATATCATCTTCTTCATCAAATATCGGTGGTACCGATATAGGTAAAGGAGGCCGATATGGTGGCGGTGGAGGTGGTGGTAAGGCTCCAACTGAACCCGCCAACATACCACCACAACGATAAATCGTCTCGCTCTCATTTTGTATTTTTTATAAGTGTTTAAGTGTTTGGGGATTTTGTGTTTGAGAGGATTTTGGTTTTGAAATTCTGTTGAAGAATGAACTATTCAACGATTAATATATTGAAATTTCCAACGATAAATACGTAACCTCAACGAACACAATTAATTGACGTGACTCTTGAGTTTTCAACAGGCATCCGTTGGCATTTCCAATGGATGCCCATTGGAAATTTCATTCTCGAGGCAACCGACGCCAAAATGTCGTTTTGTCTCCTTTTGAAACGGGCATCCGTTGCAATTTCCAACGGATGCCCGTTGAGAACATTAACCAATATTGCAGTCGTAGCCTAGCCATGATGACACACACCAATGGGCATCCGTTGGTAATGAAAACGAATGTTTGTTGGAATAGTCTAACAGACATCTGTTAGTGGTCTGATTATTTGTAATAGGCAATCGTTGGTCATTTAAAGAGTGGTAACGGGCATCCGTTGCAATGTTCTAACGGATGCCCCTTGATAAATTATAATTCGTGAAAATTTTCTAAGTGCTCATCAAATTTAATGTTTCAACGGGTTTCCGTTGCAGATTGCAACAGATGCCCGTTGATATGTGAATATATTTAGTTAAAAAAATATTACAAAAATTTATACATTACAACTACATAATTCACATTTCTTCTTCAGTAGATTCTTCGATTGGTGAGTCTTCCTTCATTTGTTCATTGAATTCATCGTCGTTTTCATCTTCTGTATCTTCTCGTTCAATGTCTTCATAATCACGTATGTATTCTCCATCTATGTCAGTCCTTGCGAGAATCTCCTCCCAATTGTTTGTATCAATTAATCATATCGGTTTTGAATGATTGGTTTTCAACAGATCTTCTTTTTCATCTGTGCTTATAACTCCTTGCGACTTGATCTTTACAATGGTCCACCACTCATCTCTGCGACGTTTCAATGTTGTTAGATATTGCACATAACATAATTGATCTGCTTGAATGAATCACACTTACAATATTGTCGTGATGGATTGATATCAATTTTCCTCATCAATTTTTTCGTGTACCACGTTCTATGTTTGGGTCGAATCATTTACATCTAAAAGGCATTGTCTTCAATCCAACAAGACCGAGATGTTCAACCTATAGGATTTGGTTCAAAATGAAGTAGAAATTATCACCCTCTATTACTTTATTGACGCAAACGCCGTAATTGTATCTACTTCTATGTTTTCCGTGTTTGTACTTGTGGAATGTGTATCCACGAGTAAATATAATTGTCCAACACATAACATTTCGTGCAGGACCACACGCCGCGCCCGAGCGGGTCACACACTCAGCCCACGCGGGTCGCGTCCGTCACCAATAACTCCAAATAAGTTAATTTAACTTAAAACGAATAGGAGTTTGTTGGGGACTTATACAATAAGGAAAACGAATTTAGAGAAGAGGAATAAGTGATATTTTGCTGGAGAAAGTAATGGAAACGTTGTTCAACTTATTCAAAGATGGAAAACTCATGAAAAGGAAAAATCGGTAGCTGCTGCAACTAAAGAAAAAGAACGAACGAAAGAAAAAAAGAGGAGAAAAGGAAAGAAAACAAGAAGAAAAAGGAAGAACATGAGCTAGGGGTGGAGAGAGCTTCAGTTAGAGAGTTAGTTTCGAGTTCTTGAACGAGGACAGAGAGTAGAGAGAAGGAGGAGATTCTTGCGAAGGAGACGTGCAAGGAGCATTGGAGATCAACCCAAGTAGAGGCTGCACTCTTAAACGAAATGCATGAGTATACCGTCATCGGTAGTCTGGGTCTAAGTAGAGGCTGGATCCCTTCAAATCCGACTCCTAGAAGCCTAGTGTGTATGCAAAGAAAAAGAAAAAAAGAAAAAAGGAAACGAAAAAGAAGTCATAAAAAGAGAAAGAAAAAGAAAAAAAAGAATAAAGAAAGAAAGAAGCTCGGAAAGAAACAAGTATCCTCGGTTGTTCTAGGTTTAGCATTGTTTGAAGTCTTGTTTGGTGGAGAGAGTTACAGTGTCTTGTTTAGTTTTCTTTTGATTTACTTTCTCATGGGTAGCCTTGCTGAACCTAGGATGAAGACCGAAAACTTAATTAGGCTGAATTTGCTCTCGACGTGCTAGTTGATCGGTTAGGTTCGCTTTAGCAGTACTTCTAGGAGAAGGGGGGATTCTCGGATTTTATACACCCCACGTGTTCCACGTTTACGTTTGCTTAGGGACAAGCAAACATTCAAGTCTGGGGAATTTTGATCATCTCATTTTCATACGTATTTCTTGCATGATTTTAGAGATGTTTATGATATATATATGCGATGCTTTACGTATGATTCAGTATCCGTTTTACTTGTATTCGTGGTTTCATGTTCTTACAGGTTTTTATGCCTATTCGGTTCATTTTGGAGCTAAATGATGTGCACGAAACAAAGTACCAACATCGAGGATCATCACGGGACAAACGGGACGAGAATCGGCATGGAATAGTCATTACCCGCGCGGGTAACTCCCTAGCTCGAGCGGGCATTTGTTACGGCGATTTTGTCCAGCAAATTGAGCACGAGTCGGGTGAGAAATACCCCGCCCAGGGCATGAGCCCGAGCGGGCAGCACATTTGCCCGAGCGGGCAGGCCTTGTGCTCGAGTGGGCAGCCTCCTTTTCATCGCGTTCTTGCGCGGTCTTCCGCGCCATACCCGAGTGGGTAATTTACATTGCCCGCGCGGGTCGCGACCGTCACCTGCAACTTCAACTAAGTTAATTTGACTCAAAACAAATGGAAGTTAGTGAGGGACTCATACAATAAGGGAAACGACTTTAAAGAAGGAAAAAGGGGCCAGAGGTCGAGATTATTCATTCATTATTCAGTTCTTGATCGAGAGAGACGAAGAAGGTTCTTACGAAGGAGACTTACGAGGAGCATTGGAGATCAACTTGACACTTCGGTTTCTTTTGGTTTTCATGTTCCTTAGACTTCTATTTCCATTTATGTTTGTGTTTGTTCTAGGAGAAGGGATTAGCCCATGGCTATCTTGGAACCACTTTTGATTTATCTTTGAATGCATCTTCCCGGTTTCGTTTATCTATTCTTTATCTGAGTGCTTAAATGACTTGTGTTTGCGATGGCCGCATAGATGCATGTGTTAGGGGTTAGGAGAAGGACCGAAAGGAGAATTCTAGTCCTAGAAGATTAGGTTTGGAACAACCGAGGTTAGGCCACGAAAGTAGGGTAGCAGCGGTTGAGGGTAAAACAGATGCATCACAGATCTTATGGGTTTAGTTCAGGGTGTCAGCCACGAAATTAGGGGGCAACTTGACTAGATCATGTGTCTATGCCTCGAGAGAGGGTAGATATCATATTAGGATCGTCTACCTATAGCTTGACGACTGGGATTGCATGATAGATAGGTTGATTGTCGGTTTCGGTAGTCTTGTGGTGAAACTGGTTTCCTGGAACGTTTGTCTCATCGTTAAGAACTAGTTTGTTTATTTGCTTTTAGTATTTCATTCCTAAAACCATATTTCGTTCGTTAGCAAGTTTGATTCGTAGTTTGAGTTTAAGTTGCGTTGCATAGTCTCTGTGGGATCGAAACCTGAAGTACTACACACGTGTCGTGCACTTGCGAGTAGTTTAGGTTATTTGTTTCACTTTGATAACGCATCACAACCAACTGTTTGTTTTCTATTTTTCTTAGTTTTTTTAGTTTCAGACTCGGTTACTTAAAAAAACAAAAACAAAAACACCAAAAAAAAAATACCACAACAAATGTGACTTCACTTCCCTTACCCTCTATCGGAGCTTCATGTCGAGGACGTCGTTCAATTCAAGTCTGGGGGAGCAGCTCACGTTTGTCAGGTGATTTCATTTCATTTTCTCTTTAATTTCGTAGTTTTTAGTTTGTTTTTGCTTTCATGAGTCAGAGTCGTCCCTGACACTTGTCCGGTACCACGTTTTGAGATGAACCCTGAAGCTAGGATACTTAAAAAGTTGGCATTTTCCATGAGATTTTGCACGTTTGAGCTAGGTTTTTCCTGAGTGCTAGAGCTTATTAATCGGATGAAAAACAATAGGTCGTAATTCTTTGGTAATCCTAGTGTTGCTTGTGGGGGGTTTAGACGAGGTTACTAGGCTAGTTTATCGTTTATTCTCTCTATCCAGATGGTCATAGTTCGTGTAGACGATGCTTTACTTCTTTTTTATGAGGATTATTATATCGTATGAGATCAAACTTATTTTGCAGATTAAGAGCGCACACTAACACTGCTTTGTCGATTGAAATAATGCCTAAAAGCATGATCTAAAATTGATATGAGTGGATCGACTTTGATCTCTTTCGATGGTTCGGGTCTAAGTGGTGGGTTGGCGATCATCTTTCTACGTCCTAAGGGCATGGCACAATAAAAAGTCACCTACTCCGCTGCACTCTTGAACGAGATGCATGAGTATACCGTCATTGGTAGTCTAGGTCTAAGTAGAGGCTGGATCCCTTCAAATCCGACGTCCTAGAAGCCTAGTGTGTATGCAAAGAAAAAAAAAAAAAAAAAAACAAAAAAAAAAACAGAAGACATAAAAGCAAAAGAAAAGAAAGAGAGAAAGAAAAAAAAAACGAAAGAAAAAGCTCGAAAAAGAAACAAGTATCCTCAATTATTCTAGGTTTAGCATTGTCTGAAGTCTTGTTTAGTGGAGAGAGTTAAGGTGGCTTGTCTAGTTTGCTTTAGATTTACTTTCTCGTGGGTATCCTTAGTGATTCTAGGATGAAGACTGAAAACTTAATTAGGCCGAATTTGCTCTCGACGTGCTAGTTGATCGATTAGGGTCGCTTTAGCGGATTTCTAGGAGAAGGGGGAATTCTTGGATTTTGTATACCCCACGTTTTCCACAATTACGTTTTCTTAGGGACAAACAAACATTCAAGTCTGGGGGATTTTGATTATCTCGTTTTCATACGTATTTCTTGCACGATTTTAGAGATGTTTACGATATAGATATACGATGTTTACGTATGATTTTGTATCCGTTTTACTCGTTTTCATGTTTTCATGTTCTTACATGTTTTAATGCGTATTCGGTTCATTTTGGAGCTAAAGGACATGCACGAGACAAAGTACCAACATCGAAGATCATCATGGAATAAACGGGATGAGAATCGGAAAGGAATGGCATCAGCCCGCGCGGGTAACTCCCTAGCCCGAGCGGGGCATTTAGTCCTCAAGTTTGTCTAGCAACTTGAGCTCGACCCGGGCAAGCAAGAAACACGGTCGGGGCATCAGCCCGAGCGGGCCACAACCTAGCCCGACCGGGGCACGCATAAGCCCGATCGGGGCACTCTCTAGTCCGAGTGGGCCACCTTGTTTTCCATCGCGATTATGCGCGATCATGCGTGCCGCGCCCGAGCGGGTCACACACTCAGCCTGCACGGGTCGCGTCCCTCACCTGTAACTCCAACTAAGTTAATTTGTCTTAAAACGAATATGAGTTTTTTGGGGGCTTATACAATAAGGAAAACGACGTTAGAGAAGAGGAATAAGTGATATTTTGCTGGAGAAAGTAATGGAAACGTTGCCCAACTTATTCAAAGATTGAAAACTCAAGAAAAGGTAAAATTGGTGGTTGCTGCAACTAAAGGAAAAGAACGAACGGCCCAAAAAAAAGGAGGAGAAAAGGAAAGAAAAGAAGAAGAAAAAGGAAGAACATGAGCTAGGGGTGGAGAGAGCTTCAATTAAAGAGTTAGTTTCGAGTTCTTGAACGAGGACAGAGAGTAGAGAGAAGGAGGAGATTCTTGCGAAGGAGACGTGCAAGGAGCATTGGAGATCAACCCAAGACTTCGGTTTCACTTGGTTTTCATGTTCCTTAGGCTTTCTATTTCAATTATGTTTGTTTACGGACGCATGAGAGAGTAGGCTGTTTTGTTCTAGGAGAATGGATTAGCCCATTGCTACCCTGGAACCACTTTGATTTATCTTTGAATGCATCTTTCCGTTTTCGTTTATCTATTCTTTATCTGAGAGCTTAAACGACTTGTGTTTACGAGGGCCTAGTAGATGCATGTGTTAGGGATTAGGATTAGGAGAAGGACCGAAAGGTGAATTCTAGTCCTAGAAGATCAGGTTTAGAACAATCGAGGTTAGACCACGAAAGTAGGGTAGCAGCGGTTGAGGATAAAACAGATAAATCACAGATCTTATGGGTTTTATTCAAGGTGTCAGCGACGAAAGTAGGGGATAACTTGACTAGATCACGTGTCTATACCTTGAGAGAGGGTAGATATCATATTAGTATCGTCTGCCTTAGATAACTTGACTGAGATTGCATGATAGATAGGTTGATTGTTGGTTTCGGTAGTCTTGTGGTGAAATTGGTCGTTTAGAACTAGTTTGTTTATTTGTTTTTAGTATTTCATTCTCAAATCCCATATTTCGTTCGTTTGCAAGTTTGATTCGTAGTCTGAGTTTAGATTGTGTTGCGTAGTCCCTGTGGGATCGACACCTAAAGTACTACACACGTACCGTGCACTTACAGGTAGTTTAGGTTAAAGATTTGTTTAACTTTGATAACGCATCATGCTTCTTGCATAATATCTCAAACGCTACAATTTTCGCCGTGAAATAACCAAAGTTCGTAATTTTCTACAAACCCCTCCTTGTAAAGATGTTTGCAAACAATTTCTTGATTTCGATACTTCATATTTTTGCATCTTTTGCAGAGACATAACATTGTCCCGCGTTTTTGACACAAAGGTCAAACCGATGCAAAACTCATGAACTACTCCAATCCGTGTAAGAATTCTTGAGTAATTTCTTCGGTTGTGGGATATTTTCTTCTATACATCCAGTCTCTCGATCTATATATATATTTGAAGAAGATGACATTTTTTTGAAAATATATTTGTTTGTTGATAGCTTGATGTTAGAAGCCTTGATTTTGATCATTAAATAGTGTCTTTTTCAACGGACATCCGTTAAGAATTTCAACGGATACCCGTTGAAAATTGTAACAGATGCCTGTTGGAAATCCATGTTGAAATATCCCAACGACAACCTCAAAACTCAAAATTCCAACGGGTATCCATTACAATTTACAACGGACATCCGTTGCAATGTGTAACGGGCATCTGTTGGACATTTTTTGGGGTTTCTAATGGCCTTTCAACGGACACTGATATAGTCCGTTGGAGGTCCATTGCTAATCACAACAGATTCTAACGGATATTAGCCCATTGATCATTTTAGTTGATCCGTTGGCGTCCGTTGAAAACAACGTGTTTTTTGTAGCGTTAAAAGTTCTTACATAAACAATATATACAATTAAAAATCCATAACGAAGAGGTCAAGAATCATCACCTCCGTTCTCATCCCAATCAATTGTAGGCATTTTTATCATTAGCATTCGGATTAGTCGTTAGAGTTTTGTATTTTTACGATGCATATCATTTTTTATTTGACTCCATTTACATCGTGTTGCCTCTAATTGAATTTGAGCTTCTACCAATTGACATTGGGTGGCTTCTAATGCTTGTTAATACCAAATAAATTGATTGCAAAAGTCTTCATTTGTTCTTATACCTTTACCTTTCCATGAAGTTGTGCATTGTGACACAATTCCACCAAATCCAAAAATTCTATTTTGTACGGCGTAACGTGCTATTAAGTTCAATACAAATGCAATAAAAGATATATGTTTACAAAATATTAAAAAGTTAATTGATTTATTTCGAGATATATCTCGTTCAATTCTATTTGACTTAGAGACGGTTGAGAATTGTCTTCTCTTGGCAGAATTTGACCAACTCGTTTGGATGTCACCTTATGTATATTATCGTGAACTTGTTTCGCTTTGACATCGATCCAAGAACTGTCTAATTTCTTATATGCTCGCTCAAGCAAATCGAAATTTGGTAATTTTGTGTTTTATATTCCTAGAAAAAATTATAAACATATAGATTAAAAATATATAGTTAAAAGATAATATATTTCTAAATCTTTGGAATAATAAAATGGTACCAGTTGTTCGTACATCACAGCAAACAAGCAAGATCTAACTATATGAGGCCTCATACCGAAGTCTTCCCTATAAGATCAATGAGATTGACATGATTTCTCGTTTTTTCTATTTGAATTGAGGATTATGCTAGTATGAACACATTTCTTCCCATACGTCGAATGCCATCCGCACAAGTTTTCCTTTTTTTTCTCTCGATCATGTTTTATTTCGTTGACGAGAGATTAAAATTTTAAACCCGTGACCTACTCAAATTGGACTACTAATTCAGTAATCTCTGGATTCCAATAAACTTTTGCTGAAATAATTATTATTATGTAAATAAAAATTATCATTCATAAATTGTTATAAATAATTATTGATAAATGTGCACCACAAATGCATTTCAATCCTAGATCGGTCTATGTTCAATTGTAATATGCTAAGAAAACTGATCACAACCAAATCTATAAATAATAATTCATTTATATTTATATAATTTTTTTAAATTATATTCAATGTTATTTCTAAATACCATTGCAATCCTTCTTCATGGAACGGATCTAGTCACGATAGTTACGTCTTACTTCGTCCAACACTAGAAACTCATCAATCATTGGTTCATGATGCATATCAGATGTCGATGACTCAATGAATGATGATAGGATTGATTGATAATATGAAAATGAAAATATTATGCTGAACTAAAAAATGTAAAACGGATGAGATTCATGAAATCCAAAAATTGTGATATAAAAACCTTTTGTTGTTACAGAAGAGACAAGCTGTTAGTATTATTTTTGAAATCATGGCTCGAACGTAATCCTCTACTGCCTCTTTTTTTTTTGAATTTATGTGACGTTCTAAATTTTGAAATATTAATTAGAATTTGATGACGTTATGGATAAAAAGTTTTAAATTTTTATAAATATTAAACGAGATTCAACATGACATGTGGATAAAACCACAAGCCACAAGCATCTCATTGCGGGAATTTTGTTATGATCATTAAACACTGCTTAACATGACCCATGATCTAACCCACTTGTCTCGAGAAATTCACAATGTGACCAATCAAACACCATGGGTCTTAAGCGATGATGACAAACGATAAGGGCAACCGCAGGGTGGTGACCAAAGGGCGAGGTTGTGGTGGCAAATAGTAAAGGCGATGCCGATAATAGTGCAGTGAGGTGGGGCAAGAGCAAAGCAACAACACAGTGAAGAGTCAAGGTGGGGTGGAGGCAAAGCAAGAAGATGAGACGAGGGAAAAATAACGAGGTAAGGTGTAAATCTGGGCAATGAACAGATAACGAGCCTGTGATGACCAAAGGGTAAGGCGACAACCAGAGGGTAAGGAGATTGTGAAGCAAAGTGGTACCGATGGTGAAAATACAAAAAAAATGGGATAGAGTTTATACCTATGATGAACGACAGGGACAATGATGAGCAACGATGACTAGGACACCTACGATGATGACAACAATGGTAACACATAGTGGCTATGATAGAGGAAATTGAAATGGGTTTTGGAACAATGAAATGAACCAAGATTCGGGATAAAAAATAATTCATAGAAATTTTCAGACGATTTGCCACGTTCGTCCGTAATTATGGACACCTATCCATGAATCGTTTGGAAATCGAGACAGATTATCTCCAAACTGTTCGCAATGCATCTGAAAAAATTATCATTTTCTAGGCGTCTCAAGCAATGTATGTTCTCGGTACGTTACACAAGATTTCCATACGAACGTGAAATGTGCATTTTCATTATGGGGTATAAGAAATATAAGAATCAAATATACATATAATTGTTTTATGTACATTTTTTCCATCAATTTTGAAAAATTTACAGGAATAAATCTTTGCATGAAGACATGTCAATCATGATTTTTCATCCCCACTAACTTTTTCCCTTTGATGTCAACGCACCTTCTATTGTTGGACGCATAACAATAGGAAAATTTCACACAATATTTCTATTTCAATTATTTTCCTTCATCAAGAGTTGGACCTTTACCATCATGAGTTATGTATATTTGTTTCCGTTTAACAATACTCTTTTAAATCCATGTGTGACTTAATATTATCCTTTGTTTTCCTGTGATCTACACTCTATTGATGATGTTATAAAAAATTATTCTCTATGTGAATGACATGAAGTTTATGTCGAAGCTTCATATTTGTACAATACGGTAGACCCAAAATATGTTTTAGTTATACCAAATATGAGTAAGACTGTATTTACCAATTTTAAATGATTTTTCCTCCGCAATCAATAGTCCAAGGACGTCCATAGCAAAAAGTCGCTCATACAAAATCACTTCACTAGTAAATACTAGATGAGAAGATTTTTGCACAACTACATTCCTTTTTAAAAATATATTGTTATGCCATAATGTATTATCATTCAGAAAAAAACAACGATGACAATCAAATCAACTTGTCTTTGTTTCCATATTTCAACTGAAAAGCATATATTTCATTCATTCTATATAGATAAGCTAATCGAACATGTGTTTTACATCTAGATAACATACCACAAACTGAGAAATCATTTATTATCTATGTAAAAGCATCTCATAACTTAATCTTCCACGTTGAAACATTGTACTGTTGAACTCCCTCCAATAAATATTTTAGCTCTTTAGTCAATGGTTAAAGAGATATATCCAAACTTCTTATAAGATGATTGGCCAGAAAATTGATATTGTTATGAACAAAACTCTTTTTTCATGTATATGTATGGCAGTAAATTGTATGGTATCATAATAGACGACCATAACAAACAACTGTAAAAGATTAATTCTACAACCATCATAGACCCTTTCATCTGTAATTATAGTCTTCCAGACGTTCCTTCTATCCATAAGTTTGTTGACAAATTACAAATGAATGAGGTGTTTTAGATTGTAATACGTCTGTAAATTTATAGACATATATTCATCCGGAATTTCTGTTTGGAAATCGTGATTTTTTAGTGGTGTTTTGTCAACTAGCTCATTGTTTGGGATATAGTATAGCTCGCTCTTGGAATAATTTTATGTGGTGATATTGTTTTGTAAGGTCCTAGTACGCATGAGCTACAATTGAATATATGATGTTGGAACCTATCGTTATTAATAATTTCTGGTGGGATATCTATTAAACACTCACCATCGTTTGGTTTAGATAAATTTCCTTTGCCTAATTTTAAAACTCAATCAGATAATTCTTTGATCACAGACATATTGCCTCTCATGGCATTGATGGATACACACATATGTAATGTCTATTCTCTTTCGTCTCCATATGTAGGAGTTGTTGAAAATCACCTCCAAAGACAACAGTTTTTTCTACCAAATGGTTTTTTTTACAATTGCAAGTCTAATAAATTCATTGCATATTTTCGGATTTTTTCAAGGGCTTTGAAGCAATATTTTTGTGTACCGTTGGAGTTTCATCCTAGATTATGAGTTTAGAACATTTTAGTAGTTATGCAAGATATGTTCCTGATTTCATGCACCATGTAGGATCTTCAATAACATGTTTAGGTACTACACATCTAGAGTGCATTTTCTTTCCTTCTAGTAATAACGAAGCAATACCACTTAAAGCAACGTCTAAGACAATTGGACCATGACATATGATTGCATCCTTTACAATGAATCGATTGATGTATCTTCGTTTATAGATCGTGTACTCGTCATTATCTATGAATAGTGATTCATTGAATTGACATGGACATCGTTCAATATTTTTTTCTTTCTCCATACTTGGTGATGATCTATTTGTCATTTCACATGGTCCATGAACAATAGTCTACGTGAAGTGTATGGTTTGCAATTTTGTCAGAGATTTTTACGAAGAATATGGAATTGATGTCATTTGTGGTTGGAAGCTTCAACTCTTTTACGAGAAATAGTAAGATGTGAGCATGTGGAAGGCTTTTCTTCTGAAATTCGTTTGTGTATATAATTGCATACATAAGATGGGTTGGTAGTAGTGTTTTTATTTTTCGTTTCAATAAAATGCATTATGTCTTTAAGATATTTAAATACATGCATTAATTATGCCCAAATAATAATTTTTCATGAGCCTAAGATACAAGATTAAAATTTTATTTTGAACATTCTGACTAGTATACTAGTCTGGGCGGTGTTCTGATGATAACTTTTTATCTCATAGTGCTTTTTGTATTTCAGGCCTTTTAGGATTATACGTAAATGTTATGAATATATATAGATAATTATAAAGTCATTTCTTCTAACTAATTTTGTTTTATATATCCAGAGTTGCATGTGAAAAAAGAATGTAGTAAAATTGTTTTATTAATCGCATATGTGTTTTCATTTTTTGTTCTAATAGCATATTGTATGGTGTCATAATTCTCAAACCAAAGAGTATTCTGATTATTTCTATATGCTATTCTTCTTGATTCCCCGTGTAAGAACGTTGACAATAAATTGGTGGGGAATTTAGTCTGGACATAATAGCTTAGTGCTTCATTAGTACGTAGTTGTAAAAGATATACCATAAATTCTCTTAACTTTATACGTGTGTATTATTGTTTTGGATGCAATGTCTTTTTTTTTTAATTTTAAATATGTATGATATCAATCCTCGCCATACAAAAAATAGAAGAGAATATTGGATAGACAAATATGTGGGATGAAACTCGCCAATACATATGAATTCATTGTTATAATTTGGTAAAAGTATGTCTGCAATGATTCATCAAAATTATCAACTAATAAAGTTGCAATTTCCAGTAATTTTAGGAGACTGTAATTGCATTTATCTTTTCTCCAGGAAGCGTTAGTTTAATGTCAATTTGACTAGCCAAGCATAAAACTTTGATGTATGGGTTATGGTACTCAAACATTTGCCTTATGCCCTCAACTATATCTCCTTTTAGTGGCGTCTGCTATTTGAAATTTATGTACTTGTTATTGTTATTAGAATGTTAATGTTAACATAGATATTCGATATCAATATATGGTAATATTTACAATAGGATTAACTTAATTGCGAAGACTCTGTTAGTGGTTCATGCTCGTTGTACTACTGGCAGTAAGTTTCCAATTTTGTGGTAATTTTGATCGTACAGTTTGAAGACATGACCCGACTTGTTATTTATATTGGTATAGATTTTACCTCCCATGGAGGTAAACAAAAATATCAAGTTGTATTCTCAGAGGTGTTGTTTGAAATTTTTGTTTTTATGTGTGTTTGTATAACATATTGTGTAAATATTTTAGGAGTTAGGGTCTCGGCGAAATTGAAATTTTACCTTGCAAACATCATAGCAAAAATTTCAGATAAAATGTATTGGGATGTTTGTTTAATTACTCTACATACACCATTCATGCTTTACAATGTGTTTAAAGATAAGTTGGATCTCCATTATCATTTAACCTGTTCGTCGATCACATTTAGTTCTTTCATTATGTTCTAAAAATTTAATAGAGGGGTAGGCGTCAATTAATTTAACATGCTAGAGTTGAAATATTGTGACCTAGAAACTTGTCCAATGGTAGTGACGGCGTGGGAAGTTGATGTAAGAGTAATGCTATATGGGGGCTTCAAGTCCTTGTATTTACTTGCGTTACGGATGGCTGTCCCACTATATGTTTACATCGTTAAATGTGCAAATCAGAATGTTTTTGGGGATTTGGATTTGATTCAATATGAACTGGTACTAAGCAAGATGAAATGGCCGACGGCTATTGCAAAACATACACCTTAAGAAGATGGACATGGAGTTTTAGATGGGTAGTCATGTTGGGAAATATAGGTGTTGATGCATTTTTTTGACTCAGGATTTTTATAAACGTGTATTGTATGTTGTGTATACATTGTTAAATAAGGCTTCACGTTATGGGGTCGCGGCGAGAAATCCATTGGGGCCGCTAAATATAGAATCTACACATTATTCAATCAAGGAAACCAAATTAACAACATAAGCAATCGTATAATCTCGATAATTTGAATTAAAATGTATAAATTTAACCTTCTTCATCGTAACCAAGTAACCAAGAACGAGCACAAATTAAAGCTTGAACATTTGACAGTAAGAGACGACTTCTGTATTTGTTGAGCACACGCGAGTCGGCACTAAAAGAAGACTCTGAAGCAACTGTGGTGATCGGAATACTTAGGATATCAGAAGGCATAAGCGCTAACTCAATACCATATGTCTTAGTGTTAGACTTCCAAAACTGCAACACGTCCATATCAGCGTTATCTTCCATGCGGATCTTAGGATCACACAAGTATCTCTCAAAACCCAATGCCGATCCATCATCCGAAGACTCATCACCATCACAAATGTATGCATCCTAAAGAAGTCAATAATGAAAAAGAATCAATCGAGATAGTCATATAAAATAAGATACAACTTAGTAAGTTATAAACCTACTTCAAAAAATGATGAACTTTTTCCATTATCTTGGACTCCGCTCTTTTCCCATGGCGTTTGAACTTTTAGAAGTCTTTTCCCCAAATTTTCTCTTGTATTCTTCCAAGAGCGCCAGCATCGCCCTTTTCACATCATCGACTTTTTTTTGGCTTGTCGTCTCATCAAGAATGTTATAACAATGCTTCAGTACTTTGAGTTTCATTCTTGGATCAAGCACAACTCCCATGGAAAGAATGCAACTATATGTATCCCAATACTTATTAAACTTCTCTTGCATGCTCTCTGCCATACTTCTTAGTAGTTCATCATTGCTCCCCCGATACTCTCTTAAAAGGACTTCAATCTTCCAAATTTTCATGAAGTACAAGTTGAAAGTCGGATACTTTGAGCCCGAAATCAAGTTGATTATTTCAGCAAATGGCTGCAAAAAATCTCGAATCTTTTCTCCTCTAGCCCATTCTTCTTCTGTAGGACAATGCTTATAGCTCCCATCAACCATCGCAAGACTTTTAAAAGCATATTGATACTTAAGGGCATTTACGAGCATTGTGTGAGTCGAATTCCACCGAGTGCTTACATCCATAGACAAAAAAGCTCCATTTGAAATACCAACTCGCTCTGCACATTCCCGAAACAATTTTGTCCTCGCCTCGGATCCTCTAACATATTTCACGCTCTCTTTTATCTTCATCAAAGCATCATCTATGACATTTTTGTCCCCTCTGCACAATAAGGTTAAGAGTATGTGCACTACATCTTATGTGGAAATGATCTCCATCTACAAGCAACAACCCTTGATGCTTAAATTGATGCCTCACAAATTCCACCATGACATCATTAGATGAAGCATTTGTCAACGGTTATGGAAAAAAATATTCTTATCAATGTTCCATTCCTTCAAACAACTAATTATCTTCTTCGCAATTTCCATTCCCGAAATGTGGAGGAGGCAATGTAGTAAACGATAAAATCTTACTATTCAATTTCCATTCCTCATCAACATAATGCCTCGTCACACAGATATACCCTTCATGACTAATAGCAGTCCAAAGATCAGTAGTGATGCATATTCTACTACGAACTTTCTTCAAAGCAAGCTTCAATTTATCTTCCTCATTCTTCAAAGCAAGCTTCAATTTATCTTTCTCATTCTCATACAACTTAAAAACATCTGTTGTCGCCGTGTTTCTACATATCATTTTCATATTAGGGCATAGAGCAAGAAGCATATGTCTAAAGAACCTATACTCGACAATTTCAAAAGGCAACTCATGTGCAATTATCATCATAGCAATTTTTTCCCTCCAAACTGCATGATCAACCTTCTTTGTCCTCAATTTCATCTCATGATCAATAACCATATCTCGCACATTACTAGATTTTGACTTCGGCCTAGATTTGCAATCTCTAACATGACGATTCAAATGTGATGTTCCTTGAGTACTACCAGCAGTCAACACTTTTCCACAATAGTTGCAACTAGCCGAAACTTTATTCATTCGGGTCATATGCTGCCAAACAATAGATGATTTTCGTTTTTTACCTTTCGGTTGTGACGATTGCCCTTCATCTTCAGGTGCCGATAAACCACCAGCAAATTCCTCCTCTTGCATTTCATTCTCAAGTTCATCAGAAAAATTCATTCTATTTCTACAAAAAAAATTTCAGTGGGGAAAATGTACATCGAATTACAATCCAACCTGATGTACAGAGTTGAAACAACAAAATGAAACAAAAAATTACCTCGGTGATGGACCAACTGATGACCAACGAGATAACAAAAAAATGAGATCAAACCTAAAACAAGCAAGCCATTGTTAAAAAAACAATTATTTATTTGATTATCCATTAAAATTTTGTTAGCTAATCTAAATATATATATAAAAATATACATATAGTCTGGACATTAGTAGTCAAAGTTAGGAGTTTGAAAGTCAAACCCTTGGCTGCCAGACGCGACCAGATTCCGTGGATTTCATGTATTCATTGGTCGGTTTTTATTCTATTATTTATAACGATAAATACAACGTACATTTTTTGTATATGTATATAAAATATATATACTTATATATTTAAGTTACAGCCTTTATATACTTATAATAAGTATCTGTAGTTACGATCAAGTTGAGCAAACCTCGAGAACGGCGGCGGTTTGAGAATGGAGGACCGAGGATGACTGAGGAGGACCGAGGATGATAGCGGGGGGAGGAGGACCTAGGGCGACTGAAACAGCGGAGCGAGATGACTGCGAAGAGGGGGAGGAGGACCAAGGACGACTGAGGAGGAGGAGGATCAAGGACGACTGAGACAGCGGACTGAGATGACTGCGACAGCGGAACGAGATGACTGCGACGAGGGGAGGAGGACCGAGGATGACTGAGGAGAATCGAGGACGACAGCGAGGGAGGAGGACCGAGATGACTGCGACAACGGAGCGAGATGACTGCGACAAGGGGAAGGAGGACCGAGGACGATTGCACAGTCAAGAGTGAAGGAGGAGAAAGCTCAGCAGCGCACTAGGGTGAGTGAGGAAAAAGCTCAGCAACACACTAGGGTGAGGGAGGGAGGGAATCTCACAGGGTGAGGGAGGGATGGATCGACTCGAGAGTGAGGGAGGAGAAACAGTAGCACACACTAGGGTTCGATTGCACATTTTGAGGCGGGTCATGTTTGGGCTCGGGCAGTCCGTGGGCCGAGCCCGGCCCGGCCCGAATTTTGTGGGCCATAATTTTCTAAGCCCGAGCTCGGTCCACTAATAAACGGCCTATAATTTTCAGCCCAAATCTGCAATTTCCGGGTCGGGTTTCAGGTCGGGTTTCGGGTCGGATTTAAAATTGACATCCCTAATATTTCTTATTGTTCTACAATCTGTACAAAAAATCAAAACAACATCGAAGAGTTAGTGTGAACATATCAATTATAAGCTAATAATTAATCTTATCATTAAGTATATCGTTCCAGCTACGTATCTTGAATAGCTGATATATGATTACCAAAGGACCTTTATTATGCACATGTATGTAAGTATAAGTTCTTCAACAAGGTTGTCCCATAATTTGCATTCTAAGACATGTTCACTATCGCAGAGACAACAAGATTAAAAAATAATCAAATGAAACAATAATCAGATAATAACACAACAAGATTGAAAAGCAATGATCAAATACTAACACAAATAGAAAACATTACAACAAAAAATAGTAGCGTATATGATACCAATGGTCTTGTAATAACACATATAACTTCTTTGCAATCCGTCCAACGTAAGTTGCATCATCCAAATTTCCAATCGCGATAAGTTCTCCAATGCAATATGCTAAATTTTAAAAAAATACCATCAAACTATAACAATACACTAGGGTTCGATTGCACATTTTGAGGCGGGTCATGTTTGGGCTCGGGCAGTCCGTGGGCCGAGCCCGGCCCGGCCCGAATTTTGTGGGCCATAATTTTCTAAGCCCGAGCTCGGTCCACTAATAAACGGCCTATAATTTTCAGCCCAAATCTGCAATTTCCGGGTCGGGTTTCAGGTCGGGTTTCGGGTCGGATTTAAAATTGACATCCCTAATATTTCTTATTGTTCTACAATCTGTACAAAAAATCAAAACAACATCGAAGAGTTAGTGTGAACATATCAATTATAAGCTAATAATTAATCTTATCATTAAGTATATCGTTCCAGCTACGTATCTTGAATAGCTGATATATGATTACCAAAGGACCTTTATTATGCACATGTATGTAAGTATAAGTTCTTCAACAAGGTTGTCCCATAATTTGCATTCTAAGACATGTTCACTATCGCAGAGACAACAAGATTAAAAAATAATCAAATGAAACAATAATCAGATAATAACACAACAAGATTGAAAAGCAATGATCAAATACTAACACAAATAGAAAACATTACAACAAAAAATAGTAGCGTATATGATACCAATGGTCTTGTAATAACACATATAACTTCTTTGCAATCCGTCCAACGTAAGTTGCATCATCCAAATTTCCAATCGCGATAAGTTCTCCAATGCAATATGCTAAATTTTAAAAAAATACCATCAAACTATAACAATACAAAATATTAATAAGATTAGAGAGCAAAACTAACCTATTAGAACTGCTTCATAAAAAAGTCTAGATATGATATCAACGAAACTTGCAAATTAAAAAACTTATCTGGTTTGACAAATCTTTGCATGATCGAACTATAGTTGGCAAATCCAGATATGATATCATTAGTTTTATACTCACCATAATTTCTACATATACTAAAATTCAAAAATATACAACAAACACCATCAATCAAATATCATTGATACCTAATCCAATACATAGATATGTACCAGATATTTGCATACAATTGCCCTGCAACCAAAATAAAACAATCAATTCATACATTCTTGCTTTATAGTAATAAAAAATTCATATTCTGGAATATAAACTTCTTTCGTAGTCTTTTAGAAGAATACGATGAGTTTTGTCGGGAAGTTCGAAATCTGGTAACTACCAGAACGAGAAATTCGGCGAACAAAAAATCCCGATTTCTCTCAAGATACGGATAATGATTTCACCGAGAATGAGTGAATCCCCATAAGACAAACAATGACACGACGCTTGACGAAGAACGACGCAGTTGAAGAGCAGCATCGACGACAAACGATAGAGAAACAAAGCAAATGACGAGGAGTTTGGCACAAATAGAAGAGGACGCAGACTGCGAAGCATTCAAACACCACATATGGAACTTTTTTAGTTATACTTATGAATAGAGTTTACAGGGGTTACATATACAAGTTTAGCCTTAACTAATATTCCTAAATATATGCAAAACTCTAGATTTTGATAAAAATCCTTTATATGCCCCCTCAAGATGGATCATCAGAGATGATTCCAATCTTGTTACAAAGAGAATGAAATGCAGCTCGAGGTAATGGTTTGGTAAGAAGGTTAGCGAGTTGATCTACCGAGGAGATGTGTGAGACACGTAAGCGACTAGGTTTCACTTGCGACCGCACAAAATGGTAGCCCAGGCGATATGCTTCATGCGTGAGTTGAACACCAGGTTCGCACATAAGTAAGTCGCTCCAATGTTTTCGCAATACACGATGGGGATATATGGAAGCTCTACTCGTAGTTCTGTGAGAAAATTAACTATCCAACGTAATTCAAACAATGTTGCAGCAACAGAACGATATTCTGCTTCTGTCAACGAACAAGCAGGAAGTCCTTTTGTTTCTTATATGACCACGAGCTGGAGTGTTTACCGAGATACACGATGTAGGCACCTGTTGATGGAAAGTCATTCCTATCACCTCCCTAATCATCATCACTGAATGCATGCAAGGAAAGTGAGTTTGTAGCAAAGAAGAACAGACCTTGTTGGCGTATTCTTGCAAGATAACGCAACACTCGCTTGGCTACTTACCAGTGATCAGAAGTGGGAGCATGCATAAACTGAGAGAGACGATTCACGGAAAAAATGAGATCAAGAATGGTCAGAGATAGATATTGCAGACTCCTAACAATCATTCTATACTTAGTGGGATCAGATAGTGGATCACTTGAGCCAAGAGTAAGTCGAGCTGTTGAGGCCATCGGTGTCGAAACAGATTTGGACCCAATCATGTCAACTCATTGAAGAATGTCAGTAACATATTGACGTTGAGAAAGAGTAACGACATCGACTGTGCGAGTGACTTCCATGTCGAGAAAGTAGTGTAAATCACCCAAATGATAGAGAGAGAATCTGGTTGTAAGAGATTGAATGAAGGTATGAACCAATGTTGAGTTATTAATGGTAATAATGAGATTGTCGAAATAGATAAGCACAAATAAGCTGTCATTTTCACCATGTTAAAAATGAAGAGAGATTAATCAGCAAGGGAATTCATAAAGTTCTGAGATACCAAATACTATCGAAGCTGAAAATATCATCCATGTGGAGCTTGTTTGAGTCCATAAATGGCTTTCTTGAGTTTTCAAACATGAGTAGGCTGATCACAATCAACAAAGCTCGGGGGTTGCGACATGTACACTTCCCCAAAAAGATTACATTGAAGAAAGACATTGTTGACATCCAATTATCGTAGAGAACAACCACGAAAAACATCGATACTCAACACGATTTCATTGTGGTGGCCTTGATGACTGGACTCACATTTTATAGAAGTCGATTCCATGGCGTTGATGAAAACCCTTAGCAACCAAGCGTGCCTTAAACCGATTTACAGATCCATCAGCATTTCTCTTTATCCGAAAAAACCCACTTGCAACCAACAATATTTTGAGCTTCACCCAGAGGTATGAGATCCCAAGTCTGATTTCGAACCAACGCATCAAATTCATCACTCATAGTTCATCACCACAGAGGATTCTTGAGAGCTATGGTGTGAGTAATAGGTTCAATGTCCTGCAAAGAATTGTAAACATTATAAGATAGCTTCTTGTTTGGTTTGGAAATGTTGTTCTTCCCACGTGTGATCATGGGATGAATATTTTAAGCAGGTTGTGGTTGAGGAGCATCATTAAAGTGTTGTGAGGAGATCGTGTCCAAAGATATGGCTGGCTGAGGTTACGAGGTCTGATGGTGAGGGATCATTGATCGGGGGTGTATCAGGTGATGGAGTAACGAGGAACTCAGGCACATATGGTAAAATGGAGACAACTAGTTGACATGAAGTAGAAGAAGAAATGCTGGACTCAAATGATTGTGAAGCCAAAGAACGGAAAGTGACGATGAAGATCAGAGAATGGCAGAATGGATTCATGGAACAAAACATGATGTGAAACAAATATGTGAGACTTGACGGGATCGAAATATAGATAGGCACTTTTTGTGGGTGAATAGCCAAGGAAGACACATGGAGTAGAATGAGGTTGAAATTTATATGTAGAGAATGGTCGAAGCCACGGATAACAGAGAAACCCAAATACACGAATCTTACTATAGTTCGGTGGGGACCCGAGAACACATTCATAAGGTGATGAATTTGAGAGGATGGGAGTTGGCATTCGGTTAATGAGATAGATGGCTGCAGTGAAGGCATAAGACCAGAGATGAAGGGTAGAGGCACGTGCATGAGAAGAGAAAGACCAGTTTCGACAATATGTCGCTGACATCGTACGGAGATGCCATTATGCTTGGGAGTGTGTAAAGGTGCGGTGAAATTTGATATCCCATGAGACATAAGGAAAGAAGAAAATGCAATGTATTTACATCCATTGTCACTAGAGAGGGTTGTGATTTTGGTTTGGAAACGAGTTTCAATGAGTTCTTTGAAGTGGGTGAAGATAGAGTAAACTATGATTTTTGTTTGAGCGAAAATAGCAAGGAAAATCTTGTAAAATGATCAACAAATAGAATATAATATTTGAAACCATCTGTTGAGATAACAAGTGAGGTCGAAACATCAAAAAAGATTATCTCAAGGGGTCAAGTTGATGTAAGAAAAGACATGGAAAAAGGAAGTTTATGACTTTTATTGCTCGAACATGAATTGAAGAGCAAAGTAGAAGAGGAAACGGTAACGACAATGAAAACTTAGAGATTATATGACGTAAAACTGGTAAAGCAGGGTGTCCTAGACGCAAATGCCACTCGGATAGAGCGGTCTTAGAAACAAAAAGACTTAACGTAGGGGAAGACACGAACAAAGGAATGGGCCACTTGTAAAATCCATCTTTAGCGTGCCTTTTTAGAATTATTTTCCTCATGCACCGATCCTTCACCTGAAACTCATTCATAAAAAATCAACTGATACATCATTAGTGTTGCACAACTGATGAATGGAGACAAGATTTTTCTGCATCTCAAGAACACGTAACACGTTTTGGAAAGAGATGATTCGAGAGGGTAGAGAGACTGAGAAAGAACTCGTATTATTATAGGGAGACCAGTGCCATTCCCAACAACAACTATTTCACCGCCAGTGTAGGGGTTGTGAAGACTAAGGTTATGAAGGTCGAAGCTGATATGATGTGTTGCCCCACTGTCGAGAAGCCATGAGTTTGTATCATAGGGAGATACAAAAGTGGTGTGAGCACGAGGTTGTCATGGACGAGGTGTAGAATTCCGCGATTGTGTCGGTAGTGGATGACAGAGATTCGCAGCAGAGATGAGCTGAAACTGCGGGTAGTGTTTGGCGCTGTGACCAAACGTTCTACACGCTGACACTTGCCTTGATAGCCATGCAACTGTTTCGATGGGTGCATGGGGTTGCGATTCCGGTTGTTGCTGTGACCCCGAGAGAAGGAAGGACGAGTGCTGGCATTGAGAGCAGTTGCCGGCAACGGTGATACAAAAGGTGCCGAGGCAACAAGTGTTGCTTCATGATTCAAAAAGTGCTCATGGAGTTCATTAATAGGATTCACAGAATCTCTGGCATTAACGGCATCAAAAACTGGTTTGAATTCTTCAAGAAGACCATCCAGAATGAATTCAAGCAGGTCCTCGAGATTAGGAGCTTTTCTAAGAAAAGAGAGTTCATCACCTTTAGATTTGATGAGTCGAATGTACTCATCAACCGTTTGTGTGCCTTTTGTGGAGCGTTTGAGTTGTTCTTTTATCTGATGAACATGACCTCGTGATGCTTTGTCATATGTGTTGGCAAGGAGATTCCATGCCTCCAGAACAAAGGATACACATGCAACCATAGGCAGCAATGGAGTCAAGAAAGCTCCGATGAGGGCAGAGAACAAGAGCTTCTCTTGCTATTTGAAGGGTGCAAACACAGGTTTGGTGTTCGGTATCCCATCGATGATGATTGTAGGTGCAGAGACTGGGAATCATCTTGAATGAAGCATTCCAGACAGTGACCTTCGAGTAGAGCGGAGACTTGAACCCTTCAGGTGAGATGGTTAGATGGGGGAGCTTGGTGACGTTAGCCATGTTGACGGTGAGTAGCACATGTTTTGGCTCATAGGGAATAAACACAAGGTTGTGTTTCGCATTGGAGGATTGGGTAGTTTGTGAGGATTGAGACATGATGTTTGTGGGGATTAAATAGAGAGCATGAGGTTGCAGAGATCGACAGTGGCCAATAAAAGGAGATATCAACGGTGGCCAATAAAATCAGATATCGATGGCAGCCAATAAAATGAGAGATCAACGATGGCTAGATCTGTGGCGAGCTTGGTGGAGATATCCGTCTGGAGATATGAACCAGACGAAGCTCCGACGAAGCATTGCTAGCGGTCTGTTGCAAGCTTTGTGGTCTGTTGTTGAGGCGACGACTCGTTGATGAAAAAGGAGTCTTGGCCGTTCGAGATTCAATAGAGATTGAGGGTGATTGAAAAGAGAGATTTACCAGTGACAATCTTAGTGGCTAGGGTTTCCGGTGACTGTGTGGCAGTGGAGGCGGGTCCGGACATCATGGTGGAGAGTTCGGTTAAGGATGGTTATTTCACGGTGATAGAGTTGGGAAGAGAGGAGAAGGAATGTTGATAGAGTTGGGAATGGTTATTTCACTGACGAAGAAGAAAGGGTTTTGAATGTTTAGAGCCAGAAGAGAAGGGGTTTGCGGCAGCTAAGTTTATTAACCAGCTCTGATACCATATAAAACTTTTGTGTTATACATATAAATATGATTTACATGGGTTATATATACAAGTTTAACTTTAACTAATAATCCTAAATATATGCAAATCTCCAGATTTTGATCACATACAGAGAGAACGAATGGACGACATGCATATACCGTCGACACAGACGAAATTGATCATGAACACAGCCGAATCAATTGGAAAAACACGAACGAATTGGAGGAGAAAATTAGTGTTTTATTCAGATTTTCTTTGATAAATGATAAAAATTGGATTTAATATTATTCAGCCTGTCACCAACTTGATACAAATAATATGTGTATATACACACACTAGCAGTGGACCTGCGCTTCGCGCATGGACAATTCTAAAGGGTATATGTATCTGTAACATATTTAGTACAAATAAAATGATAAAACAATAGACCAAAAAGTATTGTGTTGCATGTAGCTGAGCCTTTTTCTTTATATATTACAAAATAGTTCCTTGTATACGACATTAGTTGTTTTTGTTATGCACTTGCCAGTATCATCGAAAATAAGTAACTTTAATCCTTTTCTATTTTTGGCTCTCGAAACTGCTACATATAATTGTCCATGACTAAACACTGTTTTGGTAAATAAATGCCAACTCGACTGATACTCTGTCCTTGGGTTTTGTTAATTTTCATTGTAAAACACATCATAATAAGGAATTGTTTTCTTTTAAAGTTAAATGGCAAATTTATATTCGTTGGAATCAGGGAAATTCAAGGTATAAATACTTTGTCACCTGCATGTGTTCCGGTTATTATTTTACCTTCGATGATAGTTGTGCCGAGTTGAATTATTTGAACTCACGTTCTATTACATAGTCCGAGTGTTTGATCAATATTTCGTAGAAGTATAACTGGAGCTCCTTCTTTTAAAGTTAACAAGTGGTTAGGAATCCCTGAATATTTTAAATTATTCAAAAACTTTGTATTATATAATTTGTATATATCGTTATTTTGAGAATCAACATTACACAATGTATTTGAGCTGAAATATTCTTTAGATTGGCCTGAAATTTTTCGTAGAAGCATTTCATTGATCTCATCTACTATTTTATTTGTTGGACTTGAAATACTGTCGATTGGAACTGATGTTTCTTTAATCAATAGTTCTTCAGGTATATCTATTGAACATTCACCATCATTAGGCTCACACAACGTTCCATCTCCTATCTGTAATATCCAATTAGAAAATGCTTGTAGTTCATTTTGATTTGAGGAGGTGTTATCCAGTTGCAAGCGCATGTTTTTATTTCATTTCAATATACGACAGTAATTCCAAATATAAGAGGAAATAATACATGCTTGAATTCTGTCGTGTCTATTTCCTTTTGCAATTATCGGTAAGATTTGGTAAAAATCACCTCTGAATACTATTGTTTTACCACCAAAAGGTTTATTCTTGAGAAAAGGATGTACACTGCCCATGATATCTCGCATACTTTTGTCTAAAGCTTCAAAACAAAATTTGTGAACCATCGAAGCTTCCTCCCATATTATAAGTTGTGTTCGCTTGATAAGTTCCGAAAGATTTGTATTTAATCCAATATTACAAATCGAATCTTCGTTTATGTCTATTGGTATCGTAAATCGTAAATGAGCAGTACGACCTCCCTTTAACAGAAGTGAAGCAATGCCACTTGAAGTAACGTTTAAAACAATGTTTCCAAAAGATCTTATTGTTTTAGATAAAGTTTTCCATAGGAAAGTTTTTCCGGTTCCTCCGTGTCCGTATAAGAAGAATATGTGTCCTCTATTTTGATCTAGGGTTTTTATAATTTCATTGAAAGCCAAATGTTGTTCAACTGTTAATTGCAATTTCAACTTTATACATTTGATTTCTAAATTGTTTCGATCGTACGATAATTTTTCGTATATTAATCTATTTAGCAATGATTGGTTGTGAGCCTCTTTAGGAAATGACATTGAAGGATATTCTTTTAAAGATCTGTAATTCTTTGTAATAATTGTTCTATTTCACCAAGAGTTATGTCCTGGATCTCTTCGCCAGGCATGCTGGGATTTGTATTGTAAAAAATAATGTATATAATATTACGGTATATTTCATTAAATTAAAAGTAAAATAATTCAAACCTGGTAATTTCAATAAATGTCGACGTTTATATATCACACATCATCAGACAAATCGTGCCATGTCATTAACCAAACATGTTGCGGAGACGATAAACACTTCGTTGTTAATAACATGACAAAAGGAATTCGTAAATATGCTGGAGTTGCCCAATTGCTTGTCTCTTTTATTGTGTTGATATATTCCTCATCATCGTCCAGGAGGTCTAACGATCTACATGCATCTTTAAATGTTTTTTCTAAGTGACCACTAAAAGAATGCATGTCTTCGAATGAAGTAGGACCACATACTTTATTTAATAATATCCTTAAATAGTATATCTCTCCAGCAGTTGGATTAATGTGTTATAATCTACCAAATGCAAATCCGCATTTCTGTGCGATCCAGGTACGATGCTTTTGGTTCCAAATAAACTTCTTTGGGATAATTACAATAAGTCAATTGGTGTCCTTTAGAGCATTGAGCATTACATTTGAACCATTCTGTAAACATAGTTCGTTGCATGTATTCATTTGATGTTATATCACAGAGTTTGTCGTCTTCATCAAACACTATATTTTGTTGTCCGGGAAAATGAAATTTTAACGTCTCCACAGGTATGCTTCTATATTGAATATCAAATTTAAATATTCTCCAACAAGCCTCAACCCCTGATATGTACCTACAACTGTAGTAATTCTTGATTTCGTCGGACGAATTATTTCTTTCACTTGTTTCAGGTGCAGTGATCATTGTAACTACTTTATCGCATCCTTTATTTATATATTTGAATAATTATTTAATTGATTTTGTTTGGTTACACCATTATAAGTTGATATGAGCTCTATATCTTAAAAGAAGATAAGAATTCTAAGGTACAATGTAGCTATTATTTAGTTTAATTCCATCTTTTGTTATAAATCTCTCGTTGTCTCGCCTTTTATAAACGGGATATCTCTCATTATTAATGTATGTTGAATCGGTGGTCTTTTCTGGAAATCGTTTTGTGCATTTTCCTTTGTCCATACAGGGAGAAAATTTGTTAGCTAATCCACAAGGTCCATGTACCATTGTTTCTTGAACTGCATTGTATAATACAAGATTCATTGCTTTATCTAGAATCTCGGTAGATATAATAGCATCAATATCGCTTGATGTTGAAACTTTTAATTGTATTTTAAGAAATAAAAAAATATGTGCATGAGGAAGATCTCGCTTTTGAAATTCAATTGTGTAGATAACTGCACCCAAAGAATTTATATATATGATTGTTAGATTAAAAAGAAAATATAGTTTAAATGTTCGTAACGATTTGAACTTACCTGCATTTATTTCGCCAAGACGTTTGTTTTGTTTTAAATCTGTTAACAAATCATCAAGTTTAATTTTAAATAACCTTGTTAAAAGATCGGGCCTATTTTCTGATGTATCATCATAGAAACTCAAAATTCGTTGTAACTCAGGCCATTTAGGATTACACGTGAATGTTAAAAATAAATCTGGAAAGCCCAAATTTTTGTATAAAACCATTGCATTCAAATAATTCTATTTCATATATTGTGAACCACTTGTGAACGATGAAGGAAATATTATTCTCTTTCCAATATCGGATGCAAAAGCGTTTCCCGAATGGACTGTAGCTTGTATGTCATTGTAAAATTCATATCGCAATTTGTTTTGATGGTTTCTTATATAGGAAATTCTTTCTTATTCAACCATATTGAAACCGTCCACAACAAATTGTTGGAAAAGCCTCCGATAAAGTATTATATGAGAAGATTCAGTGGTTCTTTCTTAATGAAAATATGTCATGAATTCTCTTAAACGGATTCGTGACTGAGGTTTTAGCGATAGAGAAGTCGTTAGGTGCAAATCTAAGTCGAGGTGGTAACCATCTTCGCCATACGGAAACAACAATGGATATTGCAGTGGGAGATATGAAGGGTGCAACTCACTTATCCTCGTGTATTCGTTACTGTGTTTTTGCAAAATAATATCTTGTTGACTTAATTTCTCATCTAAATCTCCTACTATCAGCACATACTTCTGTAACTTCAGGTAAATTATATGATCTGTCTTTTTCTTCGCGGCCTTCTAGTAAACATAATTTCATTTCGAGTTGGTCACATGCGCTAAATCTGTCACGAGCCATTCTAAATACTTTAACATAAGAATTGTGTTGATCAAGCATTCGTTGAATATTTTTCACAATATCTTTGCAAAGACTGTTTTGAAATTGCACCGATGATCGCTATATACCACTGCAAAACAGATTTACATTTGATTAGTGATGTTATTAATCATGGAAAGATACACTCGCGGTGGCATATTGCTATTGTTATGTTTTGGATTTCATTATCTGTGTCATAAACATACAACTGTGCAAATTTTGCAGGTTCTCTGAAGTTAGGTAGCAAACTTCCAATACGATGGTAGTTTTGTCCTAGTATTTCAAATATATACGGTTTTTGATGAATGTTTACTGAAGTATCAATATGACCACCCATCGATGTAAATGCGGATACCATATAGTATGCACGAATATGTTGTTTAAATTGTTCAAAATATCTATGAGACCTTTGGAAAAGCGCTTTCAAATATTTAGGAGGTTCTGATAATTTTGGCAACGATATTTTTCCTTTTGAACAACACATACTAAACGTGGGATCATTGCGGCAATTTTTTTTGTTTGAACGTTCGTTGAACCACATTTTTTCGTTGCAATACTCGCACGAAAAATATTGGTCCCCGATGTCTGCGTAAGGAATAATACATGTACGCAATTGAATAAGCTTCAATACATTACTTTATAACATGCAGCATCAGTATTGCTAATAATTATTTACAATGCTATAGATAAATATATACCAAGAGGAATTGGCATAGATAACATCATCCTCTGATCATTTATCTGAGGAGCTGAACAACTGGCTTCGAAGAGGATACATCTATCGGCGAATACATTTGTAACGCGGCTTCGCTGAAATTTTTTTTAGAAGATATTAAATTTGATTTTCCCAAAAAGTATTTAGGAAAGAATCATTTGAAGTATAACTGTATAGTGGACATTAACATCTCCAAATCGCAATCATAAGTGGTTGAACTGTAAATATTGAAATATTCAGAAGTACAATAATTTTAGAGAACCATAAAACTGTTCGAAAGCAACTACTTATAATATTATACATGATAGGTAGCTCGAGCATGAGCGAGACTACAAAACGATCTGAAACTGTGTACAGAGTTAAACACGTCAAAAGGCAGGGCATTGTTAATAAAAACTATATGATTACAATATCATATATGGAAGCGAATCTTGCCCTTGCCGAACCCCAAAAATGTTCTGAACATGGTGATATAGAAAAACTAAAGTGATCTCGATATGAGCCTTTATTCTGAACGCTTTGAACTACCAACTTCTGGATCCATTGATTTTACCTCCGATGTAGTTGACTGGAGGGATGAATGGTTGTCGCGCTCGTCGACATGTCATTCCCATGGGAATGACTAGTAGAGGGAGTGATGGGAACGGACCCTATGGAGATGTTATCTGGGGAGAACTGGAAACAAATATACCAACGGAACAAAAAGTGATCATTGTAGTGTATCCCCAATTTTATTATAGGAATCAAATTTTGTAAAGGTACACAGTAAACAAAAGTATTTTTTTTATATTATACCTGCGTAAATGGGACAAATGACGAGTTCTGCAGAAAAGAATAGCACGATTAATGAAAGACGGTATTCAAAATCTATGCATTTGAAGAAAGATAAAAAAGAGAATATACCCTCGTAGATATAGACCGAAGTATGTCTTCGTTATCTGTTAACCGACTAACTCAATAAATTGGCAAAGCACTTATGTGCGGCCCACGGGAAGACGAACTTCGTTGACTTTGTTGTGAAGGATAAACTGTTATTTTAAAAAGACAATTACGGTTCTCCAACGCTTTTAGACTTGGAAGAATTTCAGCTGAAGAGGCCTATATACCAAAATTAAAAATGTTTGTCATGATTAATTGTGAGTAAATATGGTATTTATTTTAAAAAATTATCTCAGAATTTTAAGCAAATATAATATACCTCAGTTTCTTCATTTCTGATATCGAGAGCAGATTTCTGTAATAACTGAACGGTTTCTTTGTCAAATATGAGAAATATGGCTTCACCGGTGTCGTCGATAACCTTTACATATACACGGAATCTGGAAAATCCCACCAAATTAGTCAACGTAAATATAAAGAATTAATCGAGAACACACAAGTGCAACAAACTTACTTAGGGAAGTGGTTATCTGTAGTCGTCTTGCATGAATCGCAAAAGAACTGCCTGACAGTTACCCGGGTTGATGTATCATCTCCAATAGAGTTCACTTTACGCGAACAGGTATTGCATCCTAAATAATACCATCCATCTCTATCAAGAACCTCACTGATCAATGCTGGAATTATGCAAGTTACAGTTTGCAGAAACAAAATCATATGAGTATTTAATAATAAAATATTAACAACACAAAAAGATGACATAACTAACTTGCGTATGTTGCCTTTCCCAAATATGTAATGGTCTTAACCGTAAAAGAGTTCCAAAAATCAAGCGATTTACTCGGTTGGGGTCTTGGAGCGAGCAAACTTATCATCTTCGGATTATCAACAGAAGAGGACATATATTTGGTTCAAATATTATAAATAATTAGTATGGTCTTTTAAAACATATCGATACTAGATATGATTTAACCCTCGTAAAAAATAATCGGGATAAATTTTATCGTACTTCATTTTATATTCTGCTATGCCTGTGAAATTCTGATCTAGATAGATTTTTGAAAATTGGATATTGCGTATTGTTCGTCGCTCTGCGGGCAGAAGACAAAATCATCGATTTTTATATATGGAATGCAAAGGAAAATTCCTCGGGGTGATCAACTTTTAATAACCAATTTTATTGCTGCAAGAAACAAAAGTCCATTACATAATATTGAAAAGTTAATGTAAGCAGACGAAACCAAAAACATGACAGAGCGTCTCAAACAACTACATTAGAAAAAGTCACCACTATAGTAAATAACACTTAGCATAACTACTACAGCCAATAATCCATGGCACAAATAGAGTTACGTTATTGACATGTTTGTAACTACATCAATGATGACGGAAATTGCAGTCGACGTACTGGAGGGAAAACAATGACACGCTGCAAATAAAACATCCAAATTTTAAAAGCAGTACTGAAACATGAAGAACAAATAATGTATGAAAAATGCAAGAGCAACGAGGAATTATTACCACCTCAAGTTCGGATCTTAAAGAGTTGGCAAATAATAACAAACGGTCCATTTTGATGGAGGCGGATGCAGTTGTATGTTTCGTACGCAAATGTTTCCCATATGGTGCACTCAATAACCTCGGAACTGAAAAGTGAAACAAATAGTCAGTAGAATAGAAATACCAACACATCAGTGTAACATTACTTAGAAACCCAAAAAACGGGAAAAGGTACTGGGTATCACGCAATTGTATTGTCAAACGCCTGGCCATGTGTTCGGCATAAGTGATATCACTCAACTAACCATCAGTAATGACCTCACCCACGACATCTGCGGAAAAATTCATTAAACAAAACCAATATTAATAATAAAAACATCAATGACGCAGTGGAAAAATATGCACTGTTGTCCGATATTTCTGTAGTATTTGCAGGAAGCATACCGATCAGAATAGAGTCTTCCAAAACACCTGATAATATATCGGACTAGGGCACAAAATTGAAGTAACTGTCCGAATTATTTAAATCACCGCAAGACCTCACAACAGTGGGTAAAAATTATTTTAAACGTGAGACAGGATGCTCGGTATTCTCTGAAACTCCGACTAACGTTGAAGTTTGTAATTATGCAACATGCTCCCTCCACAAGGAATCGTTGATGACGGTACCAAAAGTTGGAGCACACAGAACATTGGATACGATTGCCCTAAAATCACGAAAGAGCAGTTTAAATACGAAAATTAAAGCAGAAATGAAAAACACGAAGCATTCAAGAGGTAAACACAATCTTATCCATTCGTCGCAAACTAATACTTTCCAGTTAGACGTCGATCTCGGAACAGGCATAACGTCAAAGTTCTAGACGCGTACAACACGGACACGAATCCTGAATGATATCTCTTGTGTAGGACGTATGTCAGTATGAGGGCAATACATGGTTTGTACACAGGAAAAAACAGAAAAGACACGTAATGTTTTTCGCAAGCTGAAGTTGAAGTCAATTGGGTAATTTCGCAAGTTAAAAATGGCAATACTTATAACCCCTATGGAAAAAACCTTTACCGTGAAGTATCAGCGTACCTGAACAACAGACTCAGCTGAGTCAGACAGAGAAACCGGTACAAATGAAACACGTCACTATTTACGGTGACACGTATGTTTTACTCAGCTAAGGAGTAGCAGTGCATTGAACAAAAAACAGTGAGTGTTTGCCAGACACAGCCACGTAATAGACCCAAGTAAAAAGTTAAACAGACATACTAGGGGGAGAAGCTGTCACAAGCACATGTAGGGTGAAATCTATACAGCTAAACTAATAAGGTAACATACGTCAGCGACAACTGTATAACCAAGCTACGTAAGCAAAGTCGGCAATTAAGACTACAATGAAAAACAGAAACATAGACAATAGCCTGAATCGACATCCAAGTGAATCTAATATCCACCAAAATAAAGCCCATTGGACATGAGGCTTATATAAACAATTCCCCGAAAGAACCGATCCATACCCATGTTAATAGATGAACAACAACAACTGAGCCACATTCAAAGTTAAAGGTGAAATAAAAATGATAATGGACTGACATCTTTCATAAAAAGGCCATATATAAAAAGCCCAGTGAACAGCCCAGGCCAGGGAATATTCACGATCCATATTTAGAAGGGACCCAAATATGTTACGTAGAAGCCCAGTACAAAGACCAAGTTAATATAACTATGAAGCCCAGCCCACCATTTGTAGCCCACTATCACAAATAAATATCGTAACAATCTCCCCAAGAACAATGCATAAAAAATCCTAAGTATATGTGTAGAAATATCTAAACAATCAACCAAATATTACGCTAACAAACATGTAAAAAAATATTACACAACAGTCGGAAAAAGATCTAACTGCACATCTATAACCAGATTTCAATACCTAAATCAATCTACTGAAATAACAACGTAAAAGCAAACCAAACAACAAAAAAAGCTAACATAGAGAGAGATGAACAGACCGAGAAATCCATGGACTACCAATAATAAATCTGATAACATACTAAAATATACAAAAACACTTTAGAAAAAGGAATCACAAGCAAATAAAAAACAGATACCAAACGGTAGTAGACAAATCATACAATGCAGAAACCAAGTGATTTTACGTTGCCAAACGACCCAAACCAATCCAAGAAAAGTGAACAAAGCAAAGGGGGGAAAATGGACCACCCACGAAAGGAATCAAGGTAAAAAGAACACAATGTAACGGAGGCCAACAACTGAAAAAACATGCAAACAAAACTAGGGAACGAACCAGAGAAGCCCAGAAGCTTTGGCCAAGGAAAAAGAACAAACACAGAAAACAATGTAAAAAAACCGGCCAAAATGCAAAAATAACCTAGAGAAACCCAGGAATTTCCCACTAAGAAAGAGCAGGATCGGGAAGGAAAAAAAAGAACACCGGTGGGGGAAAATAAGAAGTCAAATACCCTGACAAACCCAGATGAACACGAAATCGACCAAATCCTAAAAAAATGGATGGGACGAAGACAAAAGAAGGTGCTCGGTTACGGGATCGAACCGTCGCGCGTAAATGGAGCACCCTCTGATCGGACCGATGGAAATTCCGGAGACCCAAAAATCTACGTCTAAGACAGAGCAAGAGAGAAGAGAAAGAGAAAGAGCACCGGCTGGGGAGGTTAGGGAGCCAAATATTCCAACAAACGAAGACCCAAAGAAAAACCCTAAAAAAATAGGACAGCTGAGACGAAAAAGGAGTGGTCGGTGGCGAAATCGAACCGTCGAAAACAAATAAACCAAACTTTCATCGGACGGCTGTAAAGGGCGGGCAGAGCGAGGGAGCAGCACGCGCTGCATCGAATGGTTAAACCATCTGGGTCGGGTCCAAAAACCCGAAAACGAATCGGACAATCCTGGCCAGACACGCGTTCCACAGAAAAATCGAACGACCGAAGGATTACCACGTCATTCTGCATACACTGTTCACAGGCGGAAGCCTTTTAGTACTAGTATAGATCAGGATATAAAAATGACAAAATTATCCTTTGTTAATACTCTAATATTTAACAAGTGCGTAAGCAGTGGCTAGGAGCACATTCGCACGGTTATAATTATACAAAAGGCATTAGTATCTTTGAAATATTACAAAATTTTGTGATGTATCAACGAAAAGAAATAGATTATTTTTTTCGGAACACCGTATAATTGGTGCGGCATTAAGCCTGTTTGGCAGAACTCCCCTTTATAAGCAACACCGGTTTTAAAAAAAGGATAAGAACAAATTGATTCCATGTTGGGTAAGCTTTTTCAGTTCTTAGTCACACTAATGAAGCAAAAATCCATCTTTTCTTTTGTTGGTAATATACAGATGACATGAATGTCTTCGAGTTCACAGCTTTCCTTGTTATATATGGAATCTGGCTTCTTATCTGGTCAAAGCCATGGATGAGCCACAAGAGTTACTGAGGATGGCTAGTGGTGTTGTGCCATCAGGCGCTTTCTGATGCTGGTTTTTCTGCAATCGCCAGAATTCATATTCATGGTGGTTAGTCAATTTCTGTGAAATGATCGTATAAAAATGATTTGGTCGCGGTTAACGTTAGAAAAAACTAGTGTTTATTATGCACGGTATACTGATATCGCAAATCCAGGTCATGGCCATTGATCATGCTTGATGCAAGAGCTAGATGATTAACCAGCTAATGCAGAAAACTGCTAAATGAATACAAGCATATTCGTGGGGCTAACCACCAAGGCATCAACATGGGGGAGAAGAAATCTACTGAAGCTGGAGAGAGTTGGGATTACCGTGTGAGACGCATACATTGAGCATCTGATCCATGTTATCGATGCGCCGTTGCACATTTTTCAGAACCAAGTTCAGTGCTGAGACCCTTTGCCTAAGGCTGGAAATCCTCGCAGCGTGTTGAACTATGAACGGCAATGGAGCATTTTCCAGTAATTGATCAAGCTCTGTTCATTAACAACAATGTCATCCTATTGCTACACAAATTCCGACAAGTTAAAGGTTCTGATTCTAACTTATGTAGCTGATTTAACTCCACAATGCCATCAATCTTTGGATTTTGCTTAATCCAAGCGACAAAGACTACTTGGAAACTTCATGAATCTGATATCAATGCTTAGGATTACAGGTCCAAACCAAATGCAAATCACTGGCTAAAACGAGAGCTGAGAACCTAATCGAATAATCATCTCCAGGATACACTATTGAATTGATCTTAAAGACGGTCAAAACGACAAAAAGCAGACGAAATGATGAGTGCGACTAAGACAATTTCCGAATAGAGAAATCAGCAGATCCTATGAACGAAAATTCCAAGAAAGTTTAAGATAAACCCGAACGCTTAATGCTCACCTTGGATGAGCCGATCGAGCGTACCCGAGAGCTCGTCTTGACTTCGCAGCGCGTCCTGGGCCTTGGAATCGAAATCCCTAATCACGGAGTCGAGCATCGCCGACAAACCTCGAGCCAGGGCTCCGCCGTTGGCTCCGCCTCGGTCGTCTTCTGTAGCGTAGGAAGACGAAGGACACGCGGCATCGTCAGTCGGAGAAGCAGACGTATCGGTGGCTGTATCACGGTTGTTCGTTTGTCTTACCGTCTCCATATTCCCGGCGAAGCAAACGCGCATCAGCTTGTTAATAAATTTATATACAAATGAAAAGTTATATTTGATCTGAATTATCATTATTATCAATTTTGACCCATGTACTTTCAGTTTTAATAAAACCACCCGAAGCTTAATTTTGTTGATCTTATCTGTATAAAGGCACAACGCAATAACTGTTTAAAACTATGTACCAAGTAAAATTAAAACAAATGAGTAAATTTCTAAATATCTAATTTCATTTTTTATATTTTTTATTGAATTATTTTTTATTGGATCCAAATTCTATGTTAATTTTTTATTTGTCTTCAGAATCAAAATCGGTTTTATCAAGCTCATCAAATCATCCATTTGATTTTCTTTACAGATTTGATGATTGACTAACATACTGAATTCTCATCCGATATCATTTGATTTTCTTTACAAATTTGATGATTAAGTTACAGCCGTAGAAGTAGAATTTGAAGCGTAAGAAGATGCAATAACCTAATAAACAAAGAGTCAAACGATATTACTTTTTTAATAATAATATAACGAAAAAAAATATCTAAAATCATTCATAACCAAACATCATACTATAAAAACGATTCTGATTTTGTAAATTTTATTACAGGTAAGCTCAACAATTTGATAAGCTCAATAATTATATTACGGATTCAAATCATAGTATGTCCCCTATCTATATACAATCGATCATTGATTTTTATCCTAATTTATATACAATCCATCATTCTTCCTAACTGGTCCATAAGCAAAACCATAGAAATTAGTTATGGTGAATTTAACCAAAATGAAGACGACGGGCAGGGAGGCAATAGGAGGAAGAAGACAATCGATGGTATTACTGCAAAACAAGACGAGCGACACAACCGGAAGAAGCACCCGATGGTAGGAAAAACACGACAGTAGGGAGAGAGGCGGCGACAGAGACGCACCGGTAGGAAGAAGAGAGGCGTGATAGGAATTTTTAGAAGAAACTGTCTTTTTGTATTAATTAGAAAAAAATGGAGAACAATTTGGAGGCCTTTGTTTCTCGTGTGTACCCCTCCACACTCCCCATACACTTTTCATATGCTACCAATTGCATAAAAGAAAATTTCTCCCATGTCCAGCTATTTATATTCAGTCTTGCTGGAAAACAACCTTTCCAGCAGCTGAATAACAAACTCTGACATTTAACAAACTAAAGCAATATTAAAGAAGTACAAACTGACTCAATTATCTAAAAAACTTATCGTTCTTCCTTACCGAAAACTACAATCAGTCCTCTGTTCTTCAGCAAAAACCCACGCTTGTATTCCCTGTTCTTCCTAGCTCTCTGTCGATATCCCCTCCTTTCTCTGTTTCTTCCTCACATACGCCGAAAATGGCTTATCAATACCCCCCTTTTAGTCGCAGCTTGTCCTCAAGCTGAAAGTCGGGATATTGCTCCAGAGTCAGCTCGAGATCTCCTGATAAACTCTAGGGTAACGGTTGAACTACAATACTGCTACCTAATGCCTTTTTTAATTGCGACACATGGAATACTGGATGTATTTTGCTGTCCACAGGGAGCTCCAGTTTGTATGCCACATAACCGATTCGGCGAAGAACCCGAAATGGACCAAAGAACCGTGCTGCTAGCTTCTGAAAGGGCCTGCATGCCACACTGTGTTGTCTGTAGGGGTGTAGTTTGAGGTAGACCCAGTCTCCTTCAAATTATACCTCGTGCCTATACTCATCTACTAGTGTCTTCATCCGTTGCCGAGCCCTCTGCAAGTGTTGTTTTATTTGTTCCAGCATAGCATCCCGTTCCCGCAGTGATTTCTCCAAGGCAAAATTGGAAGTATATCCTTTCTCGAATTGGATTATGAGAGGAGGATCTCTACCATATACTACCTTAAAAGGAGTCTCATGGAGAGATTAATGGAATGAAGTGTTGACCAAAATTCTACCCAGTGCAGGTAGTGCTCCCATTTTCTCGGATGAGATCCCGTCAAACAGCGTAAGTAAGTTTCAAGGCATCTATTGACAACTTCTGTCTGTCCGTCCGTTTGGGGATGGAAGATCGTGCTGAAATGCAGTTTAGTACCTACCAACTTGAAAAGACCCTCCAAAAACCACTCAAAAATATCTTGTCCCGATCTGATACAATTGATTTAGGATAACCATGAAGCCGAACGATTTCTTTTGTAAATAGTCTCGCTACTTCCTCGGCCGAGAAGGGATGTTTGAGAGGGAGGAAGTGGCTGTATTTGCTGAGACGATCCATGACGACCATGATCACATTGTATCCCGCTGATTTTGGAAGTCCTTCAATAAAGTCCATCGAGAGATCCTCCCAAATTCGCTGCGGAATGTCCAAGGGCTGAAGTAACCCAGCCGGTGATAAGTTAGAATATTTTTTCGTCAGACAGGTCGGACACTGGGCGACATATTGTTGAATCTATTTCCTCATACCTTTCCAGTAGAATAACCCTTGAATTCGTTTTAGCGTCTTGAGAACTCCTGAATGACCCCCACTCGGTCCATCATGTAACTCTGACAGTATCAATGGTATGTACTTCGAGTCTTCTGGAGTTACCATTCTTCTCTTATACATCAATCGCTCATTATAGATGCTGTAATTGAGTTGCTCGTCTTGTCCTGTATTTAATTTCTGTCAAACCTTACCCAACTCGGGATGAAGGATAATCTCATGAAACTGCAACACAATGGTATCGACAACTCGCACAATTTTCTGGATAACCCATCAGCCACCTTGTTTTCTCGACCGGGTTTGTAAATGATGTCAAAGTTGAATCCCAGTAGCTTAGTTAACCATCGTTGATACTCCGAGTTGATCTCTTTCTGTTCAAGTAAATATTTTAAACTTTTTTTGTCAGTACATACCCAAAACTTGCGTCCCAATAGGTATTGACACCACTTCTGCAATGCGAACACGATCGTCATTAATTCCCGCTCATAAACTGGCTTGAGCTTCTCTCTTTCTATTAATCCCTTACTGAAAAATGCAATTGGTCGCTTCTTCTGCATCAGCACCGCACCTAATCCGTTACCCAACGCATCTGTCTCCACAATTAACACATCCTCAAAATCAAGGAGAACCTAAACTAGGGCTGAAATCATGGCCGATTTCAAATGTCAGAAGGCCTGTTTCACTGCTTCATTCCAAACGAACACATCTTTTTTCAGCAGATCAATCAGTGGCTTCGCAATAATTCCATAGTGTCTTACAAATCTTCGATAATATCCCGTTAACCCCAAAAATCCTCGGCTCCGTGATTATCTTTGGTGTCTCCCAGGTCCTCATCGCATCTGTCTTGGTGGGATCAGCGAAAACCCCCTCTTTTGAGATTAGATGTCCAAGGTATTCCATTGTTGTAGTTCTGAAATTACACTTCTTCCTATTAGCATACAGTTTGTGTTGTCAGAGATATTGTAACACTTGATCCAGATGTCTGCAATGTTCAGTTAGGGTCTTGCTGTATACAAGTATATCATCAACTTACGCAGGAGGGGCCGAAAAACCTGATTCATCAAGGCCTGAAATGTCGCTGGCGCGTTTGTCAATCCAAAAGGCATTACCAATAACTCGTAGTGCCCATCATGTGTTCGGAAAGCCGTCTTAGCCACGTCTTCCTTCTTCATTAGAATTTGATGATATCCCGCCCGTAAATCAAGCTTAGAGAACCATACTGCTCCATATAACTCATCTAGTAACTGATCAATCATTGGTATTGGAAATTTATCCGGGATGGTGACACGATTGAGAGCTCGATAGTCCACACAAAATCGCCAGCTCTCATCCTTCTTTCGAACCAATAAAATGGGACTTGAAAAAGGATTTTGACTCGACTTAATGATTCCCGCTACCAGCATCTCCTTCATTAACCTCTCGATCTCTTCTTTGTGAGCATGTGGATAACGGTACAGCCTAACACTTATCGGTCCTGCCGCTTCTTGTAAACTGATCCGCTGTTCATGTCCTCTAATGGGTGGCAATCCCACTGGTTCAGTGAATACGTCCTCATAGTGCCTCAAAAGTTGATAAATCTCTTCGGGTTCCTCCTTGAGCTTCGGTGTTTCAGCGGAGATATTCATCAACTCGACCCAATATCCCTGCACATCATCTTAGGTCGTTTTAATTAGACTTTTAAATGATATCAAGGTATTGTTGAGAGTGGGATCTCCCTTTAATGCCACATCCACTCCCAAGAAATGGTAAGACATCTCCAATTTGTTAAATCCATTTGAATCTGCCCTAATGTTTGTAGCCATTGAACTCCCAGTATTAGATCGGCACTGCCTAATTTGTAGCGGCAGATAGTCACATATAATTGTTGTTGTTTGTATCTGTATCGTCACTCCTCGATACATCCCCATCGTTTTTACTGTTAATCTCATTCCCAACGACACTCCATAACACTTTGTCGACTCCGACACAAGACCCAGACGTTCTACCACAATTTCAGCAATGAAATTGTGTGTCGCACCCGTGTCGATCATGACAACAACCTCATGGTCCTTAATTTTACCTCTCAGTTTCAGTGTGGTTGGGGACGACAACCCTACCACCGAATTCATTGATAATTCAGCGAGTTCCGTCACCACCTCTGTATTCTCCTCGATGTCCTCCTTCCATTTGTCCTCCGCTTCATGGAATTCATCCTCCGTGGTTACTAACAAACTTGCAGTTCCCGCTGCTTACATTGATGATTGTAGGAATAACGTTCATCACACCTGAAGCACAGCCCCTTCCTTCTCCTCTCATCTACTTCAGCATCTGTTAACCACCGAAAATTATTACGTCAAAAATTACCTCGATTGTCAGGAGGCTTATCGCGGTTTGGTTGCACAGCCCATAGTCGCCTTAGCTCTCGTATTACCCATCATGGATTGTCCTGAAGTCTGAATTCGGTTATGATTGTTGTTCCCCAACTCTTTCGCAACGAAAAAGGAGCTGCATCGTGCGAAGTTCATCGACTTCGGCTCTATTTCTGCAGGAATGAAATCACCCAAATCCACCTCACAATCCTCTAAGCGTAGGGCATTATCAATAATCTCTTATAAGCCTTGCGGATTCAACACTCAAACCATCTTCCGCAGAGTGGATCATAACCTATTCATGAATGCGCTGATGAGCACACTGTCTGGTAATGAGGTGATCTGTGAAACCAGATCCTCAAACTCCATCAAATACTCATAGATCGATGCGGTCTATTTGAGCACGAACAATCGATCGCTTGCCGACCCGATTTTGAACCCTCCAAATCGGTTGTAGATGCTCAGCTTGAATTCATCCCAATCCAGAAAATCCTTTCTGGTCTTTTGCCAATTAAACCACCGTAACATCAATCCTTCGAGATTCATGGTGGCGATCATCAGCTTCTCCTCTTCCCCATAGTTACCCACTTCGAAATAACGTTCTGCTCGGACAATCCAGTTCAGGATGACCGATCCTTCGAAGATCGGCATCTCCAGCTTCTTACAATTTGCCTCTGGGTTCAGCAAGGTTCGATTCGCCATTTCCGCCAAATGATCGCCTCCCTTCTGTGTAACCATTTTCGGCAATTGATTGTCTCTCTTCTGTGTATCCATCTCGGCGGTATGGGCTACTTGTGAAGTTTCTGGGTTTGATGTCACCAATGTATTGTCTGTCTCTGGTGATTTTTGCCGAGATTTCATCATTCGCATCAAATCCGGCATCGTCTTCTGTAGTGAGTCTGTTTTCTCTTTTATAGAACCCATCTCCTGGTTTTGAGCCTCCATATATTCTTGTTGTGATGTCAAGCGGTCATTGATGGCATCCACCGCCTCTCCCCACTGAGAATTACTCCTCGTCATTTATGTTGAATCGCTGGGCTCTGATACCAAGTTGATAGGATTTTTTAGAAGAAACTGTGTTTTTGTATTAATCGAAAAAAATGGAAAATAATTTGGAGGCCTCTCGTGTGTATGTGTACCCCTCCACACGCCCTATACACTTTTCAGATGCTACCAATTGTATAAAAGAAATTCCCCCCCCCATGCCCAGCTATTTATATTCAGTCTTGCTGGAAAACAACCTTTCCAGCAGCTGAATAACAAACTCTGGCATTTAACAAACTAAAGCAATATTAAAGAAATACAAACTGACTCAATTATCTAAAAAACTTACCGTTCTTCCTAACCGAAAACTTCAGGCAATCCTCTGTTCTTCAGCAAAAACCCACGCCTGTATTCCCTGTTCTTCCTAGCTCTATATCGATATCCCCTCCTTCCTCTGTTTCTTCCTCACATACACCGAAAATGTCTTTTCAAGGCGATGGTTGGAACGAGAGAGGAGAGGCGATAGACATTGAAGGCAAGCGAGAAGGGTCGGCGATGAAGAAACGGGGCGAACGACACAGTGGAAGACGAAGGCAAGTACGTGACGATGAAGAAAACAGGCGAGTGACACAGGGGAAGACGAAAGCAAGGACGCGATGATGAAGAAAATGGGCAAACGACACAAGGGAAGACGAAGGCAAGGACACAACGTAAGGTAAAATGAAGGCAAATTTTAAGGTTTGATTTTTTAAGACCAGAACGACATTGTTTTGGTCTTCACCAAAATGACGTTGTTTTAATAAACGCATAAAATAAATAAAAGGCCGCTTAGACGGCTGTCGAGCAATTAATCGACCGTAAAGGCGGCCAAAACGGCCAGAAATTCTGATTTGCCTATAATCGAGGCGTTCGGCCTCCGCCTAGCGTCTAGACCGATTTCTTGAATTTTTGTTTTTTAAAGTATGTCTTTATTCTTCGACGTTCGATTGTTTTCCCCTTCACCATGGGTTTTCTTAAGTTTTGGACCGCTCGATTAAATAAAAATAAAATAGAGTCCCTAATGCATTTTTCATCGGCTTAATCTATCATACTTCTACCCTAATTTTATAAATTTCTATCTTTTTTCTTGTTCTCCACCAAGAAAAATATAGATCAAACTAAAATGTTTTAAGCTTTTTTTACCTTATTTTCCTAGAACTCTACCAAAACTAAGAAACCACGGACCTTAAAGACCATCTAAATGCAAATACGTGAAACGCAATGAAATTTGAGACACAAAAAATCTCTATAAACATACTTTATTTATTAAGTAACAAATTCAGTTACAATTTTATTCTATTTGCAATTGGTCCATGGTCAATATTTTCCTTGACTCAGATACAATACTTTTAATAAATCACCCCATTCACACGATTTTTTGGAGTTATAACATCCTCTCAAAATCCTAAAATACTAATTTAGTATTTTCCGATGAGCCATCCGTAAACCGATTTTAATTCCACATGGTTCTTGGTCGGTTGAAAATGTCCACAATTTTGCTGAAATTTCCTGACGGACAAACGAAAAACCGTTCGAAAATCACGCACGAAACTCGCGTTCGTCCGTAATCCGAGATGGATCATTTATTCGTTTTAAATCCGTCTGTATTTACAGGCGAATTTCCAATGACTGGACCGTCCACAAATTTGCTGATGAATTCCGGACGAGTTATTCTTTTCGACGACAATTCGTCCGAAATCCATTTGGAAATTCCGATTGGAAATTGACATTTTCTAGTAATGAATCTAGTATGTCCCGGACGTCCTTTTTTATTTCACTCGGATTTGTAGTGAATCTATTGTCTCCTTTTATAGCCTCCAACTCTTACGAGAATCCATCTACATACATATGGAGAATAAAATACACCAAACAATATAAAAATATGTTGGTAAAAAAGAGATCGTATAAAGTCTTCAACAAGAACCCTATAATCATGTCATTAGTTTGACTAAGACTAAATCAATATTCTCCCTATTTTTTGATCGAGAAAGCCAAAAAGCATAAATTCAAAAGATAGTCAAACAAATTACATCGATAAATTACGATTGAAATGATATGAAACACCACAAGAACACAACTTTGAAAGTACTTACAACTTTATCTTTACAGTCTTATCTGCTTCCTTCCAAAATCTACCTTTTATTCATGCGCACTATATCTTGACCCCTATTTGAGTGTCATAATTGAATAATTATTATATTCGATCAATTGTTATTAAAATTTAAAAAAGAAACTAGACATAAAGGTTAATCAAATAAATATTTGTCTTATATGTGATTTTAAGATTATATATCAAATTTTGATGACATGATATATTTTATTTTTAAAATATATTAATGAAATATTTTGAATATTATTATTTATTTATAACTTATTGTGATAAAATGATTAATAAAATTCAAATAACTAGACCAATTAAAATTTAAAGTTCATTTTTGTTATTTTTGTATATTTATAATCAAAACAGATTGTTTTACAACCAAATCGAAAAAACCAATTTAAATTTAATTCTTATTTGTTATTATTTGTTAAAATCCAAATAACCCATATCTGTTAGATTTGAAACGATAATCGGATCGGAATTGGAATGGAAGATATTTATTCTCCTTATGTTTTAACCTTGACATTTTCAAAAAAAATGTTATGAAAAAAAAAAGATTGTTTTACAACCATTGTATATTTATATCAAAACATATTGTTTTACAATCAAATCGAAAAAACCAAATTAAATTTAGTTATTATTTGTTACTATTTATTGAAATCCAATTAATTCGTATATGTTAGATTTAGAACGATGATGGATCGAAATTGGAATAGAAGATATTTATTCTTCTTATGTTTTAACCTTGAAATTTCCAAAAAAAATGTTATGAAAAAAAATATGGAATGGAGTAGGTGGGGGTTGTAGAGCAAAATGTTAAAGATTAGGTGATTTATTAAGAATGAAAAATGTGGGGGGGATGCAATTCGTCGAGAGTGAATTGACCACTCTACCCTCACAAGATGAAGTTATTTTCGTCTGTAGGATTAGGGTTTTATTCTCAGCGATCAGAATCCGAAGGACTATAAATACTTAACAAAGCCTTTTGTAAATTCTCGTTCCCCTTTCAGAGTTTAATCCGTCGAGGTTGCATTCTCAACGAAGATGAGAGCTAAGGTAACCTTTTTGTTATCTTACTACGTCGTATTGTTTGGGATTGCCCGCGTCTGGATCCTTCTCGTGCTTGTCAATGTTCTAGGGTTTGTGTAGTTGGGAATTTGAGTTGAATTCTGTCGAGGTTGATCTCGTTTCTTGTGTTCCGAGTTTTTACGGATCGTTTTAGATTGCCGCGTTTGGATCCATTTCGTGTTTTTTTAATGCTCTAGGGTTTGTGTGATTTGGGATTTGATTAGAATTCTATCGACGTTGATCTGGTTTCTTGTGAGGAATTGCAATTGATTTAACTTGTGATGATTCTGGCTGATATCTCCTCGGTGATGAATGTCCTATAGTTTGCGTTTGGACATATCTCTATCATCAGCGTTACTGGTGGGATGTGAATTTCTGTTGTAGGTATTGGATGTGGAATTCTAATAATTTTGGCTGTAGTTTATGGTGAGGTTGCACCGATGCTGATGGCTGAAGAAACAAAATAATACCATGGAAATATGATTTCATGGCTTGCGTTCCATCTGTTTGTCTCAATGTTAAATTGTGATTCTTTGGATGTTAGCGAGCAATGAAAATTTGGGTGGAGGGATAACACTCAACAATGAAATTGACAGTCTTGTCCCATTTGAAATGCTCTCGAATTACCGGCTTTCTTGGGTTAACCCTACACACATTTGTTGCCTCTGTTATTTTTTGTGAATGAAAAGATCAGTTTGCCTTGCATTGATTTATATCTTCTTTCTTCTGTTGTATTTTGTTCCAACTGCTTTCCAAGGATCTATGCTGTGCGACTAATTGTTGTCTCTTGTGTCCTTTGCAGTGGAAGAAGAAGCGTATGAGGAGGCTTAAGAGGAAGAGACGAAAGATGAGGCAGAGATCAAAGTAGAGGCTAAGACATGTCTGCGGCAATCTTGCCTCTGATGTACATTAATCTTCTTTTCTCAGTTCCTTTAACTATAGTGACTGGGCGAAGATTCTCATGTGTCTTTCAGGGCAATTTTTGCCGACACCATGTTCTAGCTTTTAGGTCTGGTTTCGGAATTTGGGATCATTTGCTTTTGTTTGGCGGTAACTTTAGTGAGTTTGTGTTTAAGAGTTTCAGACTTTCAAACTATATCTACAATACATTCTTCGTATGATGATTGTTATCAATTTATGTTGGGGCTTTTACTTGAGTAGGCGTTTGGTTCACTTTTATTTTAATCTTGCACCGCTCTAAGTGCATTAAAAATAAATCTTATTAATATGCCCAAGTTTGTTTTCACAATTAATGTTATTGACTTGCTAAGGTTATCTTAAGACGGCTGATTTTTTTAATGTAATAAAAAATTTGTTAGTATTATTGTACTTGTTATTGTCGCGATATAAAAATTGTATTCACATCGTCAGCAGAGCAGTAACATGTGACTCATAATTTACTAACATGAAACATTTAGTAATTTCGAGTTAAAATAATGTATATTTTTGTGTCAATTACAAGAATATATATATATATATACATATATATATATATAAAATCATGGCCTCTCATCGATGGATGATACCACAAAATTCTTCTTTATTACTGAACTCTAATGATATGTTTGAGATCTAAGTCTCAACTCATGAAATGAAATTCTCATAAGCTAAATTGTTCTCTGGTAGCATGACAAAGCGAGGATGAAGTATAATAAGTGTATCAAAATCCTGCGGTATTATTACAATACTACACGAGGTGATCATATCAATCTAAGTTATATTGCATCATGAGCCTTTCCACTGCGCTCTGACCAACGACTTTACGCGATCGCAACTCTTTCAGAACTTCTTTTGCCAGTTCAAGATCATCTTCATGAACTATACCCTCCACAATTATTGCATATGTTGTCTCGTTGGGCATTCGCCCTTTCTCAATCATCGTCTCAAACACCTCCAACGCTAAATCCGTCCTACTACACTTGCAAAACCCTAATATCAATGTATTGAAGTTGTCCACCGTAGGCATGGAATACTCGCTCTCCTCCATTATCACCAAAATCTTCATTGCCTCTGCGAACATCCCTTCCGAGCACAAACCTCTGATCAGAGCCGAGTAGGTGTGGGAGTCGGGATCAAACCCATACTTAGTCATCTCATACAAGAGCTGAAACGCGGGGTATGTATTCCCCTTCCTGCACATGCTTGAAATTGTACTTTTGAAGAAATCGTGTGTGTTAGCCTTCTGCTTGTTCCCTAAGCTCTGTATTATGTAAAACGCCTCTTGCACCTTGTCCTGCTCGCAAAGTGCAGCGATGGCATTGTAAGTTCCCTCATTTGGTTTACACCGCCGAAAGATCATCTCGTCCAGATACTTCACAACGACATCAACTTTCCCTTCAGTGCATAGACGGGCGACTATTGGGTTATACGTTGTGGCAGTCACCTTGAACCGCTGTCCCTTCATCATTTCATCCAAAATATCCATAGCCTGTTCTATTCTTCCATGAGACGCAAGTGAGTTGATCAATATGTTGTAGGTCACTGCAGATGGAGCTCTCTCTTCACCATCCATCTCAGCCAAGAGCGAGTTTGCCTCCTCCCACCGCCCTTGGCTGCACAAACTCCTTAACAAGATGTTATAACTCACAACATTTGGCTCAAAGCCTTTTGCTGGCAAATTCCTAAACAGCATCACCGCATCATCCAATCTCCCTTCTTTGCAAAAACCAGTCAACAGAACATTATAACTCACCAAATTCGGTTCCCCACCTTTAGCTATTATCTGATCCAAGAGCTTCACGGCTTCATCCGCCCCTCGTTCTTTATACGCAGCCTCAAGCAAGAAAGAATATGTAAACGCATTGGGGATCAGACCCTTCTGCATTAATCTCTCAACAAATTGCAAGCTTTGGCTCAAGTTCCCGAGCATACAAAGACCTCTAACGAGTGCATTGTACGTAACCGAGTTAGGAGGATAACCATGATCTTCCATTTTCTCAACAAGCTGCATTGCGTGCCCAACGTTCCCTCTTTTACACAATTGATTAATGAGATATGTGTAAACTGTTGCGTCGGGTATAATTCCGGAAATAATCATTAAATCAACGACCCGAATCGCCTTCTTTAACCTATTAGCTTTGCAAAAATCATACAAAAGCTGAGTAGCATGAACTACATTGGGTTTATGCCCTTCCATGACCATATATTCAAGATGAGAGAAAGCATCATTCAACCTGAGCTCTTTGCTTCTCGAGTCATCCGAAAACGAACCAGAACTTGATCCCGGACTCGGTTTCCAATCCGGTAAGGCAAAGGCGGAGTCTCTGGTGGATAACGTGATCTGGCTCGAAGCCAAAACCCTACAGAAACCCTTGTTGAGCGAGAAATGGAGGAAACTGGTCGGGAAATGGGAGACAAACCCCATGGGTTTTCTCATCATCTCCGGAGATGGATTTGCCGCCATGGATGAGACAGTGTTCAACAAAATCGCCATGGATACAACGGGCTCAAGCAGCAGAAGCCCTAAAATCCGAGAAATGCAGCGACGGCAATTGAAGAACAAAGAGGGACTTCGTGAGGGACGGTGAGATACCTGTATACATAGAATAATTAATGCACATTTGATTTGATCTTCTGATTCTACATCTAATCGAATTCAACATATCT
>CM071863.1:45451923-45479053 GCA_036759665.1 Gynandropsis gynandra
GAAGATAATGAGATTTGGTAATTTTTTTATGTGTATAAAAAAGTTAAATCAAATGTATACACGAACAGGATAATAAATGGAGCTAATCGGTTAATTATTCTGTTTTTAATTATATTGTTTAATTTCGTATGGAATTTAACCATATAACCAAACTTCTCTAAGCATATAAATTTTTACATTTAATTCAATTTCATACCAAAATCTAATTACTTAAATTTAAATCCGATCATATTTAATTTGAATTAAACGGAATGATAACACTTATCCATAATTATTCACATATACGGATCTACAATATAAGATTAACCATAAAATCTTATAATCCCTACATGGATCATATATGTGATCATAAAACTATAAAAAAACCCTAAGAGTGTTCATTAATTGTTGTCATCAAACTGATATTGACACTAATCTCGCCCATCGACCATATCAACATAAAATCAAAGGGAATTAACCACATTTTAGCGTAATTAGACTCACATATGATTACTAACACAAATACAGAAGAATGACATAGATCTAAAGGTGGATGCATAACATGAAGATTTCACATAAAGTGATCGATACGTGTTTATCTCTAATCGGTCCTACCTTATCGAAATCAACTTAAACCGAATCATACTGAATAACTTAAACTTCAACTGAATAGTTCCGGAACATAATACTGAAATTGCATAGGCATACATCGCTACAATCCAAGAGCAAATTAGAATAGATACAAGACTCCCACTAAATCGAAATATCATCACAAAAGATAGTACACATATGAATAGTGTGCTCATGAAAGACTTTAAGTATAACAGCCTTAGTGAATAGATCCGCAATCATGTAGTTTGTACCTATATGCTCTATCGAAATGATCTCACTCTGTATTCTCTCACGAACAACAAGATGCTCAATATCAATGTGCTTTGACTTCATAGTACTCTTGTTGTTGTTAGAGTATAATACCGCAGAACGATTGTCACAATAACATTTTAGCGGTCTATCCACACCCACCATAATATGCAGCCGTGTTACCGCCTCCATTGTGGACGATGCCACGAGCTTTAGCTTGGCACTATGCCAAGAAATAGCCCCACTAGCGAGAAGAAATACATAGCCTAAAGTGGATCGAAGACTATCGAGGTACCCAACATAATCTGAATCTGAATAACCAAGTGATTTCGAGCTGGTTTGATGATTTGTACACGAGCATATGATCCTTTGTTTTCTGAAGATATATCGCATCACCCGTTTCGCTGCTTTCCAATGATCAATCCCTGGGTTGCTTAAGTATCGTCCTAAAATGGAAATAATGTATGCCAAATCAAGTAGTGTGTAGACTTGTGTATACATTAGAATCCCTACAGTCAAAGCATAAGGAATCTTCCACATTTCCTGAATCTCCAATTCAGTGTTTGAGCACTGTCTAAGGCTGAATTTGTCACCCTTAGAAATAGGGGAATCTATACCTTTACATCCTTTCATGCCAAACCGCTCAAAAACTTTATCGATGTAAATCTTTTGTGATTAACCTAATATACCCCGAGAGCAGTCTCGGTGTATTTTTATACTCAATACAAAAGAGGTATTACCAAGATCTTTCATTTCGAATTGTTCCGAAAGAAATTTTTTAGTTTCGCACATAAAGCTCACATCGTTTGGAACAATACGGATATCATCCACGTAAAGGATTATCAAAATAAATTTTCTCCCATTGACCTTGTGGTATACATAATCATCTACCCGATTTACCTTAAACCATATGAGATGATTATATGGTGGAACTTGTGATAATATTGACGAGATACTTGCTTCAAACCAAAGATGGATTTTCTTAATTTGCAAACCATTTTCTTTGGATCTCCTACCACAAAGTGTTCTGGTTGCACCACATAGATAGTCTCTTCAAGGTCACCATTGAGAAAGGTTGTCTTAACATCCATCTGATGTAACTCTAAACCATAATGAGTTGTTAGTACCATCAATATTCTCAAAGAGTCATTCGATGAAACTGGAGAAAAAGGCTCTTTGTAGTCTATGCCTTCCTTTTGAGTAAATCTTTTGGTGACTAGACATGCTTTATACCTTTCCACATTGCCATGCGAATCTCGTTTGGTTATGAATATCCATTTACATCCAACGGGTTTCGCACCTTCAGGCAAAGGTACAAGTTTCCAAACACCATTGTCCTCCATAGATTTAATCTCTTCTTTCATGGCATCAATCCACTTTTTGAATGGCTTGATAGATGTTAACTCGATCATCTTCTGTCAATCCAATGTCATCCTCATGTTCTTGAAGAAATAATATATAGTCATCAGAAATAGCAATTCTCCTCTCTCGAGTAGACCTACGTGGCACAATTTCCTGATGTAATTGTTCTTGAGGTTCATGAACTTGTTCCTCATGGATTTCTGGAACCACATTTGGAGTATCTTGATTTGTAGCTCGAGCAATATGTTCCAAATCGTTGCCAGCTACAATAATCGAAATATGAATCATTAAATTTTGTGAAACAAAAGTTTCATCATTATGCTCTCCAAAACAGAATTCATCATCCCTTTTCCCACGTTCGATGTCTTCAAAGAACGTCGCGACTCCTGTCTCAAAGATCGTCTTGATCGTAGGATCATAAAACTTATGCCCCTTATATCTTTCTAACTATCCAACAAAGTAACAACTCACAGTTTTGGAATCCAATTTCTTTACATTGGGTTGATAAAAGAGCATAATTTTGATTCATCAATTTACGCTTCACACCACATTAACCAACATGCAAGATTTCATTATATGAAAGGATAATATTGAGCATATAAAGATTATCCGAAATAGATAAAGAACTAGTTCCAATCACATACGAATGAAATGAAAGGGTAAACTAAAGGTCTCCAAATGAATAAGAAAATCATAATTTGTCCAATGCAGAAACTTAAATCAAGTTTCGTCTAAAAGACGGTACAACGAAAAACACCCTTCAAATCTAGAAATTGATCGGTCTTCATCAAAAGCCTAAATTGCTCGATCGTTTCCACTTCCACCCTTTTACCACCGCCCACATAGATGTATCTTTCACCATCAATCGGTTTTTAGTAATGGAGGTAACATGCATAGGAATACTTACGTGAGTTGTAGCACCAAAATCAACCCACCAAGTATGACTTGGTAGAGAATCTAAATTGATCACAGAACAAATCAAAGTGAAAGTGAAACCTTTATTCGCAGGCCAAGTATGATATTTCGTGCGAGATTTCTTCATATGAGCAGTCTTGTAAAAAAGGAAACATTTTTGAACCTTAGCCTGATCTTCATTTTGTTTCTTTTGCACATGAATATTTCCCAAATAAACGTTTTCATAACCTTTCTTCTTTTTCTCGATCTTACCCTTTGAGGTGGTAGCGTCAAAAGAACTATGTGTCTTTTCCTGCCTTAATCTTTGTTCCTCTTGCACACAATGGGAAATAAGTTCATTAAGAGTCCATTTGTCCCTTTGATAGTTATAACTAACTTTAAAATGACTATATTGTGCAAGGAAAAAGATCAAAATCAAGCATACTAGGACGTCTTCCGACAATTCAGGTCCAAGTGCATTTCACTTAGCATTGTTTGATATTTTCATGATGTAATCCCGAATACTCCTATTGCCTTTGTACCTCATGGAGACAATTTTCATTAAAAGCGTGATTGTTTCCGCTTTGTCATTTCTGACAAAGCATTTCTCCAAGGACTCAAGATATTCCTTAGCCAATGTCACCTCATTGGGCATAGAGCCCCTAAAAACTGGAGAAATACAATGTTTGATGATCATCAAACACGTGCAGTTTGAGGTTTCCCATCGTTTGAGTTTGTTACTATCCTCAACAGAAATCGATTCTATGTTGGACAAACCTCCCTAATCGCAAGGTCGTGACCCATCAAAGTAAGCACGATCAATAAGTGCTCTTTCTATTCAGTAAAGTTCGACTCATTCAACATAGGGATCAAACTGATGTTGACAGAGATACTTGATGTTGATTGTACAACTGTAAAACAAAAGATAACTCGTGTTAGATATATATTCAATAAAACCTTAATTGAATGATAACAAAATATCTTATCCCATCACAAGACATCTACGCAACATCAAGATTTGGTCTTTGGACATTAATTTTGACTTGAAATAGACGATTCAATGCATGAAATAAATAGTGTAAATTAAACATCTCATGTAGTGGCTAACCTTTGGGCATACCCATCACATTTATGTTATACAAAAAGTAAACACTAATTATCAATGCACACACAATACAATATTGTCAAACCATGATTCACCTTTGGGTTTATCAAAGTTCGCATGAATTATATTATATAACCTTCTCAATGTTATTGAAATAATTATTTTTCTCAAGATTGTCTACTTTGGTAGGATGTTGAAAAATATAATTAAATCGCATATATTGATCAAAGGATGTAATAAATAATAATCATCATAATTCAGTGAATAACCTTTATCTAAAATCTATTATTTAACCTTATAATTACACTATTTGTATATGTAATTAATCATAGTAAGCTAAATTCACCGAAATTATTCACTACAAAAAAACTCGCAGTTTCCAACGGACGGGACAACGGATCCGTCCGTTGGAAACACTTACAAACGGATTTTAACGGATTTGGTGAAATTTTCAACGGATAACAATCCGTTGCAACCCGTTACAAATTTCAATGGAATTGTCACAGATATTCTTCGTTGCAATATCCGTTGAAATCCGTCGCGATTTTTAACGGAGTGTAACAAATACTTCCATTGGCCTTGTTCGTTGGAAGGTCCGTTAGAAACCGGGGAAAAGGATTCCAACGGACGTCCATTGCAAATTCTAACGGATGCCCGTTAGAAATAGCAACGGATACCCGTTGATATTGTGAATTTCGAGGTTCAGCTGTCGAATTAAATTACAGCACAAGAGCAACGAGCATCCATTGCAATTTCCAACGGATGTCCGTTGGAATATTTACTATATATATCGAAACCTAGGCTTACCCCAAAGCATCAATAAAAACCATCTTAATATCTATTATTGAATCCAATACAATTTTGATGAATTGTTTCACCGTCGGGATCGGGAAAAGGATTCTCGATGGTGTTACAGTTCATAAAGGTTGTTTCGAATTCGATAATAGATGTAAAGATGCCGAACGTCGGAGTAGTTACTATTTACATCGGAACCTAGAGTTACCTCAAATCATCAATAACAAATATCTTAATGTCTAATGTCGAACCTAAAACACCATTCTGAAACTGTTTCACCGTCGGAACCGGGAAAAGGAATCCAGACGGTGATTCAGTTTAAGAGGGGTGTTTTTGGGTTCGATAATAGACGTAAAGATGCTGATTTCGGTTTTTTTTCACTATTACACATCGAAATTAAATGAATTGTAATTACAAAATCATAATTCATAAGATCTAACTATTGTAATATGAAAAAAATAACGAATTTGTAAGCACTTGCAACGGGCATTAATCCATTGGATAACATTTCAACGGGCATCCATTGGAATTGGCAACGGATGACCGTTACAATTTGCAACGGATGCCCGTTGAAATTGTTAATTTCGAGGCCGCCGGTTGAAATTAATTCACGTGAACCTACTTCAACGGTCATCCGTTGCAGCTTCCAACGGATGACCGTTGGAAATTTCACTATTTAGATCATACCAAAGAGTGCATCAAACCATCAATAACAAAAACATTTTCGAAAAAATGTCGTTGTCTTCAAATCGAAATATATATAGATCAAGAGAGTGGATGTATAGAAGAAAAAATCATGTAGCCGAAGAGATTACACAATAATTCTTACACGGATTGGAGCAATTCATGAGTTTTGCATCGATGCAGCCTTTGTGTAAAAAACGCGGGACAATGTTATGTCCATGCAAAAGATACAAAAACATGAAGTATCGAAGTCAAGAAATTCTTTGTAAACATCTTTATATGGTGGGTTTTGTTGAAAATTACGAAATTTGGTTTTTTCACGGTGAAAATTGCGGTGTTAGAGATATTGTGCAAGATGCACAAGTAGAACGAAATGAAGAAGTTATTTATGAAGCATCGACGACCAATCCATATGTGGAAATGGTGTCAAATGCTTTTCCTAGAGCTGTTAATGAACAAACGCGCATGAAGAGATGTCGAACATCGATGCACGTCTATTCTTCAACCTATTGGATTCGGCAAAACAGCCTATATACGAAGGTTGTCGTGAAAGTCAGTCTTGTTTATCTTTATCTTCAAGATTGATGAGTATTAAAACAGACTAAAATGTGGCTGAAAATTGCATGGATTCATTTTGCAAAATAATGCGAGAATATTTATCGAAAAATAATCAAGCTCCTGAGACATACTACGAAACAAAGAATGTATTAAAAGATTTGGGAATGCCACATGAGAAAATTGATGTTTGTAGAAATAGTTGCATGTTGTTTAGGGGAAATGATAAAGACTTGTTGGAATGCAAGTTTTGCGGTGCAAGCATATTTCGGCCTAAAAAACCATCTTCACGTAAATATGTACCATACAAGAAAATGTTCTATATGCCTGTTGGAAACATGTTGAGAAGGTTATATGAATCAAAAAAACCGTTGCGGTAATGAGATGGCACACAGAACACTCAACGGTCGAAGGTATAATGCAACATCCATCGGATTGTAAGGCTTGGAAAGATTTCAATGAAATATTTCCCGAGCTCGCGTATGAAACGAGAAACGTCTATCTTTGCTTATGCACAGATGGTTTTAGTCCCTATGGAAAATGTGGAAGTCAATATTCTCTGTGGCCGGTGATTTTATCCCCGTATAATTTGCCTCCTGAGATATGTTTGAAAGGAGATGTAATGTTTCTGACGTTGTTGATCCAGGACCAGAACATCCGAAGAAAAGTTTCGATGTCTTTTTTGCAGCCCTCAATTCATGAACTACGACAGTTGTGGAACGAATGAATCCTTGCTTATGACGTCAGTAATAAGCAAAATTTCACATTGAAAGCGGTGTTGTTATGGGCAATTAGCGATTTTCCTGCCTATGGAATGTTATCTGGATGGAGCACGCACGGAAGATTGGCATGTCCATATTGTATGGAGGATACAGATGCATTTCGACTAGTACATGGTAAGAAACCATGTTGGTTTGATTGTCATAGAAGATTTCTTCCTCCTGTCCATGCTTTCCGGAAAGATAAAAAACATTTTCGGAAGAACGTGGTACAAAAAGAAGAGGCGCCACATGCAAACCGGAACACAAATCTTTTACGAAAGTTGAACACAATGGGTGATTTACAAGAATCGGTTGAATGCGGTGGAGATCGTGGGCATCGTAAACCAAAAGGTCAAGGTGAATGGCATAACTGGTATAAACGTAGTATCTTTTGGGAACTAGCATACTGGAAATCATTTACGTCATAATTTAGATGTTATGCATATCGAGAAGAACTTTTCCGATAACATCATAAATACTATTTTGAATGTGACGGGTAAAACTAATGATAATATACAATCAAGAAAAGATTTGAAGTCAATATGCCGACGACCTGAGTTGGAATTACGAGATGGGAGGTCACCTGTCCCGGTATTCAGATTGTCTGGTCCGGCGAAAATGACATTAGTAAAATGGTTAAAAGAGGACGTTAAGTTTTCCGATGGATATTCATCGAACATTGCTCGGTGTGTGGATATTGTTGGTTCGAGGTTGATCGGATTCAAAAGTCACGATTGTCACGTCTTCATGCAACGGCTCATTCCAATTGCATTTGTTGAGCTCTTACCATGGAATGTTCACGATGTGTTATGCGGAATCAACATATTTTTCAGAGATATATTTTCGAGGAATTTAAAAGGTGATGACTTGGAAGCAATGAAAAACAATATCTCTCAAGTATTATGTGCATTGGAAAAAGTGTTTCCGCCTTCATTCTTCGATGTCATGGAGAATTTGCCAATACATTTACCAGATGAGGCAATACTCGGTGAGCCAGTTCAATTCAGATGGATGTATCCTTTCGAAAGGTTTTTCTTTCATTTAAAGAAAAAAAGAAAAAAACAAAGCAACGGTCGAAGGATCTATTGTCAAACAATACTTGTTGGAAGAAATCACATATTTCAGCACATTTTATTTCGAGTCACATATTCAAACGAAAGAACGTCGTACAACGGATGATCACACAAACTATTTGTATCAATATAATCCGCAGTTTGGCACAATTCCTGAAATGTTTACACCGATTGGATGTACAGGAGGTAAATCCGATGAATATTGGTTAACACCAGAGGAGTATAATCACGTCCACACATATATACTACTAAATTGTCAAGAGTTATTATCGTTCGAAAGGTACATACATGGTACATATTATAATTTCAATCTTTTTATATCTATATATATACTAAAAGGCTTGCTTTGGATGAACAGTGCAGGCCGATGACGTGGCAAGCGAATGGGCCGTTGGATTCGAGCAACCCGCACGTGGACGGGCCAGATTGAGCGGATAAAGACGCAGGTCATGGACCCGACCCATTCCCGCAGCCGTCCGATGCGCTGCGTGAGTTGCACGCGCTCCTGCATGTCTTCCCAGCCGTTCGATCACTCAATCCTCTTCTCTCCAACCAACGGTTGGATTTTGTCACCGACACTCCTGGAACAATACGAGCCGTCGATTTCATTTAGGTTTTTCACCCTTACCTTCCCTTGGTTGTGCTGGTCCTTAAAAGTCACAGCGGCTAATGGCGACCGGCAAGCGGCGAGCAGTGGCGAGCGGCGGAGAGCAACGACCTGCGAGTGGCGGAAAGCGACAACCGGCGACGAAGTTGCAAGAGAAGATAGAGATGAGAGGAGAGAGAAGAGGTGAGAGAGAGAGGGTGAACGACGCAAGTAGGAAGGAGAGAGAAGAAAGAGTGAAATGAGCCCTAATGACATTTCCGTAATATAATGTCATTATATTTACGGAAATACCATTAGGGTTAAATTTAATATTATATTATATAATTTAATATGTATTAAATTACGGAACTGCCATTATAAATATATGTCATTATAATTATAAATATATGTAATTATATTTACGACCTTTAGGTTAATTTTAAAATTATATTATATAATTTAATATATATATATCAATTTTAATATATATATATTATATCAATTTTAATATATATCTTCGTCTTCGGGTATCCGACTCAAATTTGCGGGTAATGAGATTTCATTGTCCGAAATCGGTTCCAAACCCACGGGTTCGGGTAATTTTAAACGGAATCGAGACGATTTTCGGGTCGAAACGGTTTCTTCGGCTAATATGTCCAACCCTATTTTAGGGTTTGTCCTAAATTAATTATAGAAAATTTAAAAAATCTTTCAAAATTATTATGAATTTTTAAAGAAATTGAAATGATATTTATTTAAATTATTTAAATAAAATTTTAAAATATTTATTTAGATAATTTAGTGTTTGTTAGTTAAAATTTGATTTAAAATTAAAATTACTACAAAAATAATATAATGAAGTTCAACATAAAATGAGAAAATATTCTTATAAAATAACACAAAAATGATGTTTATTTCTACAATTTGTAAAACTGATTCTAATAATAACGGAGTATGTGAAATATATAAAACATAATTTTTAAACTGTTTAAAACATCCAGTAATTTTTAATTAATGTCTAAAACGAAAAGAAAAATATTTGTCATTTTCTAACGAAATATACATCAAATATTTAGACTATATAACATCATACAAATTTCAGATAATATAACTAGAGTGATAATATAATAGAAAGCAAAATAATAACATAAACTATGTAAGCAACAAAGTATTTATACTTCGATTTCCCTTAATCTTAACTAATATAACTGTGTCATTTCATTTTCAAACGAAACAATTATCTGGTATGATGTATTTTGCAATGAAAATTAGTAAATCTCCAAGACAAAACATTAATAAAGTGAATATATATATATATATATATAAGAAAACTATTATTTAGTCACGAGCAATTATATATTATCGTTTCAAGATTAAAAAAAATAAAGAAAGACCGAAATTATTTATGTTAGATGATGTGGTAAATATACAACAAAAACGACAAATTCTATATATAAAATAATATTTAATAATGTTTAGAAGTATTGTAAAATTTTATTTAAAAAAATATTTTGTTATTCAATTATATCAAAATACAATCACATAGTATTTTTAATTATTAAAACAAATATAAAAGATTAATCTTACCCGCGCGATGCGCGGGATCAATACTAGTATATATATATATATATATATATATTAAAATATAACATATTTTCATTATGACTCGTGGTTTAGGGTGATGACTTGGAAGTACTGAGAAGTGCTTTGTCTGTATTCTTATGTGCATTGGAATGAGTTCTTCGATCTTCATTTTTCGCTTTCTTGGTGGTTTTTTCGATATTTTTTCCGTATTCGTCTACACATCTATTTAAATTAATTGCATATAAGAGTATTAATTTGTTTTTTTATACGTACAGGTGAAATGTTCGGATGAAAGACTTCCTACGTGGATAAAAGATTTGGCTAATGGTCCCGTACGAAATGTCATGTGTGGACCAATCTTGTTTACTCGCGGCTACACTTTCCACACGTACGAACACGGAAAACATAGAAACACATACAACTATGGCGTTTGCGTTAATAGTGATATAGAGGGTGATAACTTCTACGATATTTTGCACCAAATCATAGAACTAGAATATCCCGGTCTCGTTGGGTTGAAGGTGATGCTTTTTAAATATCAATGGTTTGACCCAACCGTAGGACGTGGAATACGAAAAAACCGTTGGGGAGGAATTGACGTCAACCCGGCACGACAATATGGTAAGTATGATCCATTCATCACAATAGATCAAGCAGATCAAGTATGTTACGTGCAATATCCAACAACATTGAAACGTCGAAGAGAGGAGTGGTGGGCTGTAGTAAAGATCAAGCCACGAGGGATCATAAGCTCTGATGATAATGAAGATGCGTTGCAACCCGATCATCCGCAGCTGATTTGTTCAATTGATACAGATTGTGAGGAGATTCTTGCGAGAAATGACATAGACGGAGAACTCATACGCGATTATGAAGACGTTGAACCGGAAGATGCTGAAGATGAAAACGGCGATGAATTCAATGAACAAGCAAAGGAAGACTCGCCCATCGATGAATCTACTGAAGAAGAAATTTAAATACAATAATGTCTATTATGTTTAATAAATGTAGACGATGTGATGTAAATGAATTGTAACGTTCATAATGTGTAATCAACAATCGAAATGTTAAAACAATCGAATAGATTATGTAAACGATGTTAGATGTATTAAAACATAGAATTATCTAATACCAACGGGCATCCGTAGACAATTGGTAACAGATGCCCGTTGATACACGAATTAGCCTCCGACACTTAGAAAAATTTTCAAAGTTTTCCACATTTCCAACGGTTATCCGTTGGTAATTTGTAACAGATGCCCGTTAGAAATATTCCAACGGGCATCCGTCGGTAAGTTGTAACGGACGCCCGTAAACAATATTCCAACGGGCGTCCATTGGTACTTTCTAACGGACGCCCGTTAGAAAGTTTCTAATGGATATCCGTTAGAATTTACCAACGGACGCCCGTTAGTCTAGGTAATGATGCCTACCCTAGTCTGCAGAGATTTCCAATGGGCATCCGTTGCGAATTCCAACGGATGCCCGTTGCGAGGGGAGACGAGCCGCCATTTAGCCGTCCGTTGCCTCGGGAACACGCATTCCCAACGGACGCCCGTTGGGAATGCAGCACGTCACGTCAATTTACTCCGTTCGTTGCGATGACGTGTTTTCCAACGGGCATCCGTTGGAATTCCCAACGGATGCCCGTTGGAAATTTCGATATATATAAACCCGTTGAATAGTTCTTATTTCAACACAAATCACAAACAAAAAACTCCTCTCAAATTCACATTTCACCCATAAACACGTAGTATTCTTAGACAAACAATGAGACTGAGACGATTCATAGGTTCGGGGTGTTTATTGGCTGGTTCCGTGGGAGCTCCTCCCCCGCCGCCACCACCACCATATCGTCCTCCGTCACCAGAATCGGCACCGCCGATATTTGATGACGATGACGATATGATAGATATCGATTCGTTGATCGACGATTTCGATGGACGTCCAACCCTTCCGATCATCGATCCAGAGCATCCTCCTGAGACGTTATGGTAAAAAAAATTACTATTTTGATTTGTATTATTAACTGTTATAAATATTATCTAACTTTGATTTGTTGATTTACAGGTTTGATGTTGATGATGTATTGAAACACACCAACAACCTCATTATCCAAGGGTCCTTACAGGACGAATTATACTATTCATGCCAAGTTACGCCAGAAGTTGTGCGCCAGCAATGGTGGCGCACTTTTATTGAAAGTTTTTTTTAAATTTCATTCAACTTTTTAGTTATATATATATATATATATATATTATAAAACTAACAATTTTATAACTTTGTTTGCAGCGCTCGTACAGATGGAAGCGAAAGGATACGTTGCGCATCTACACAGCATGGATGCGCGACATGCAGGCGCGGATGCGCCTGATGATGAACGGTGCGAAACGCAACTACTACGCCAGCAATAGCAAACCGAGATGGGCAACGGAAGCGGTCTTCAGCAAAATAATTCAGCATTGGGAGTCCGCAGAATTCAAGACCAAGAGCGAGAAGGCCAAAAAATGTCGGTACGGTGAGAAGTTTCCCGGAGATGGTTCGCATCGCCATACTTCGGGATCAAAACCTTCCCAAAACAAAGAAAAGAATTGGTAAAACTTTCTTTATTTAAATTTTTTGTTTATTTAAATATTTATCTAACTATATTTATCTTATATTATAGATGCAACGGATAGGAAGAGAACCAACTCTTCTGGAGCTTGTATTAGAAACCCATGCCAAGAAGAAGCCGGTTGTCGGGGAAGAGGCCGACGAACCCAAACTCGCGGATCCTCGAGCGGAGCGAACCGTGAGAGCTGTGACGGAGAAGATCACACAGCAATCTCAAGCTTGCGTTCAAGCCCTGGAGCTTGTATTAGAAACCCATGCCAAGAAGAAGCCGGTTGTCGGGGAAGAGGCCGACGAACCCAAACTCGCGGATCCTCGAGCGGAGCGAACCGTGAGAGCTGTGACGGAGAAGATCACACAGCAATCTCAAGCTTGCGGTTCAAGCCCTGACGAACTCAGTCCTTTACAAAAGGACAAAATTTATTTAGAGGTAAAAGTTCATTATTTTATTTCTCGATTATTAATAAAATAATTTATAATAATCTAATGTTACTTTTTTTTGTCTTGTAGTCGGTGAGACCGTATAAGGGACGTCTATACGGTCTCGGGGTGCTTCAAAAGGATATCGCCGAGGACGCCACGACGGTACCTCCCGTAGTACAAGAGAGTTTCACGCAACAATGGCGAATCCAGGAGCTCGAAGCCAAAGTTCAGCACTTGGAAAGCGTCATCGAGTTGATGGGGCAAGGGAGGGGATCAACGTCGCAGCAAGAATCGGGTCCCGATTCAGATGCAACGCCATCTAGAGGTGATGGCGATCATAGAGACGGTAAATACCCAGTCTACTCAATGCAAGGCAGAATGAGTATAAGGAACTCAAAAATTATCTTTTCGTCCTATGAACCTTAAGGTGTATGAAGTTTCTTTTAGAATTTTTTCAAGATTTGCAACGGATGCCCATTGGAAATTTTACGGGCATCCGTTGGACTCTATTTCTCACCTAATGGTAACAGACGTCCGTTGCCCTTTCCTGCCACTTTGTAACGGACGTCCGTTGCTCTTTCCCGCCACGTTTCAACGGATGCCAATTGGAACGCTAAATTCCCGCTCATTTCTCCTACGTAAATGGCAACGGATGTCCGTTGGAAAGATAAATTCCCGCTCATTTTCCCCGCGTAAATGGCAACGGACGTCCGTTGAAAATTTGTAACGGACGCCCGTAGCCCTTTTTCAACGGCCGTCCATTGCAAATGTGCAATGGGCATCCGTTACAAATATTTCCAACGGGTGTCCGTTACCATTTTTCCAACGAAGATTTCCGTTACAATATTGCAACGAATACTATCCGTTGGAAAACCGTTGCGAATTGCAACAGATACGAATTTCCAACGACCGTTTCCCAACGGACGAGAATCCGTTGCCATCCGTTGGAAAGAGCCTTTTCCAACGGATATGTCCGTTGGAAAATGTCTGTTTTTTGTAGTGATTATACGATATACATAATAACGTTCGTATCAATTCTAGTCCAAATGAATTGTACAAATTAGTTAAAATATATAAATCCATCATTATGCGTATTAATCAGCGGGTTCAATTCAAATTTTACCGAATTATTTAGGCAGTTAGATAAAAAAATCAAACGATCCAGAATAACCCAATAGAACCGTTGACACATCTGGCAGAAAGCGTGTGCAAGATTGCAGTGGTCACTAGTTCAAATTCAAATACTGTACAATTCTACCATTTTTTTAAAACGAAATGAACCATTAAAAATTTCAAATGGGCTTTTAAAGTGGGCCGGACCCAAAACTATTAAGCCAAGTGGGTCGTGCAAACAAAAAATTTGAATTGGACTAGGACTTTTTTAATCATAACGGATCGGTCCGGAAACCCAAATCTCAAACCCTTCTTTTTAATTATGGGCCAGAAACAAAACGGACCGAGATCCATTTAAAAAATTGGATATTTTTTTATTTAATTAATGGATGGTCCATTTGCGTTTTATCAGTGTTGTAGAAGTTGATAGGTGTTAGGCCTTTTTTATTTTTTATAAATTAAAATTTTAAAATTATGCAATAACAAAAAACATATAACATAAGCAAAATATCATACATAAAATATAAAGTTCTACAAAAGCATAACATAAACAAGTACAAATTCATTAACCATAACATAAAAATAATATAACATTAAAGATCTAAACATCTAATACTTGCTCTCCAATTAAGTATCCTATTTTTTCACATGGTTCGTAGTCGACGTCAAGCAAATCACTAAAACCCTCTTCCAATTCAATATAATTCTCTTCAATATTCAAACTTTTAGGAACTTATGAAGCATCATCACCCATCTTATTATCATCATTGAGATCTTATTCAAAAATCCATGTCTGAACGTTGAACAAATTTGCATTGAATTGTACAAAGACTGGATCGTTAAGTCAGCTAATATTAAGTCGATTCCTTTTCTTTGTATGCATCTAGAAAACAAACAAAACAATCAATTAGAATATAGACATAACTACTTAAAGACATCAAATATGAAATTACGAAGTTTCGAAGCACAAATCCCTGCAAAGATACTCCAATTCTGTTCACAACCGGATGAGTTTGAAGTTAAGGAAAGAATTTGCATTGCCATACTTGGTAAATGTGGAACATGATATCCATATGTTATCCACCAATGTGCTAAAAAAATATAATTGTCAAAGTCACCACCATCATTTATAAAATGAAGCAAAAAAGTTAAAATTGAAAGAAACATACCTGGATCAAATTTCTCATCATTCACTTCACATGCTTTCAACGCTAAAGTCTTTCCAAAAACACCTTCTTTGTTTTTGTACACGCTAAACTCTACATTCACAATAATGCTTTGCTTCTCATAGTCCGCATGATAAAATGTCTCAACGTCAGATAAAAACCCATCCATAACAGTGTTCTCAAAAGCAATACTTAGATCTTTGTAGACGTAGAACGAGTTTAAAAGATAAGTAGATAAATGCAATGGACTATCCAACCGACCTTTGTATTTTTCATCAATGATATTTAAAATACCTCCATAATTACGCTCCAAATTACCCAAAGTCTCCATGTATTTTTTGCAATTGAAATCTCTCCATAAACAAAACCCATTGAAGATTTTTTATCCCCATCAACAATCTGAAACACTCTAACCAAAGGAATAAATATCTTATAAAGAGATATAACGCGAGACCAAAATCGAGTGCTCATCACAATCTCATAAGCACGTTTCCCCCTTTGACTTTTAGAATGCTTAGATGATTCCCACTCAGGACTACAAAACATCATCTTCAATTGTACTTTCTTCTCAATCAAACTTTCTAATGTAAGGAAGCATGATGTGAATCTTGTAACTCCGGATTTCACAATATATCTTCCACTTGTAAAGGTTCTCATCAACTCCAAAATCGTAGTATGAGCATACAAAAAAATGGTTAGAGCTTTACATTGATCAATCATCTCCTTGCACTCTGCCAACTTCGAAATCCCTTCAAGAATTAGATCAAGAACATGAGTAGCACAACCACTCCAAAATATGTTAGGCCTCTTTTCTTTCAAAAGCCTTTTAGCTCCCACATTATTAGTAGCATTGTTAGCTACTATTTGAACAACATTTTCTGCACCAACCTCATCAATGCATTTATCTATATACTCAAAGATATATTCACTTTTATGAAAATCTTTTGAAGCATACTTTGAAGATAAGAAACACGTACCTATCTTGGAATTGACATAGAAGTTCATGATACTCCTCTTCTTTTGATCACTCCAAGCATCTGTCATCACATAACATCCACGTAAACGTCATTCTTCTCTGTGTCTTTTTAACAAATCTTTGGTCCTTTGAACATTGTCTTTTAACAATGGCACCCTCAATTGATGTTGACTTGTAGGTACCCAACTAGGACCAAACTGCCCAAACGCCTCAACAAACAATATAAGCTATCATTATTAATAGCATTCATCGTAGTACCTGATTCATACAACCACCTAGCGCAAAGTTCACGAACATTGTGTGTTCTTTCCTTGAAAAGTGTTTCATTTATATTTTGTTGTCTTGTTTTCTTGCCTAAAGAAGACTCGGGATTGATGGGATTAGCAAATTTATCCGTCGGACCAAGATAATGAATCAACCACCCTTCATTTCCAATTCTCTCAATTCATTTATTCCATGTTGCCCATCAATATCCACTTGTGCTCTAAACACTCTATCTTCTAGTTTCCTTTTACTTTTCTTATCTCTTATTTCCAACACAACCTTCTTACATTTTTTATATCTTCTTCCGAAATTTTAGGACAACTAGCAACATTGCGCTTAATATGACCAATATGTTCTTTCATCCTATGTGCACCTCTCGACATCACTTTTCCACATAATTGACATTTGACTTTATCGGGATTAAATGATCACATAAAAATCCATATTCTCATACAATATCTTCCGAATTACATTTCTTCAAGATATAATATTCCGCTGTCGAAGATTTAATGGCCGATGTTGAAGATGAATTCATGAATCTTTGCAATCAAACATCAAAACAAAAATCAAGTTAATTATCTTCTTTATAATCATATCAATTAACATTCAATATCATAAATTGTACAATCATTCCCTAAACATCCATTACCATGCCTAATCTACCATTCATCTAATACCATTTCTAATCTACCATTTATTCATTCATTGATTCATAATCTACCATAATTCCTAATCTACCAACTTTTGAAAACGGCAAGGACAAACCTAGCCGAGGAGAATACGAGTGGCAGCGAGGAGACACAAGCCGGGACGAAGGGGTGAGGAGGAGATAGCGGCCCATCGAAAGAAGGTGAAAGGAGGAGAAGCTGGCCGTCACGACGAGCTTTGTTCGGCGAGCATACTATGAGGCGGTAGAGACTGTTAAACGAGGCCGTGAGGAGGAGGAGAACGCTAAAACATGAGAACGAACAGGAAGACTGCGAAAGCGTCACCTGGAGGACAAACAGGAGGAGTGTGAACGCGGAACCTGGAGGACGAACAGGAGGAGTGCAAACGCGAACATGACAACGAGGAGGGTGAACAGGACGACGAAGATCGAAAAACGTGAACAAGACGACCAGAAAGGCGAAGTCAATAGTTAGGCTTTACAAAATCCAAAACAGAGTCGTTTTAGGTTTTCCGAAAACGACGTCATTTTGGGACCGATATTTTAAAAACAAAAACCGCCTGGGCGGCAATTTTCTCCTGGGCGGCCGCCCAGACGATGATTACACGGTGTCTAGGCGCGATTTTCCAAAACGATTTTAGGATTTGTTTGGGCGGCCCCTCACCGCCGAGCGCCTAGACGACGATTAGTCGGCAGCCCAAAACGATTTTCAAAACACTGTATTATATATATATATATATATATCAGTAATTAATTATAAAAATAAAAATAACTGTTCAAAAATTGTAGCACCTTTTTCTCGTACGTGCTTTACATTTCTTTTTTATTATTAAAATAAATAATGAAAAAAATAATAGAAACAATTTTACTTCTTCTCCACCGTGAAGACTCCCCATCAACTTTAATTTTACTCAAAACTTGTTTAATTAATTATATTTAAACTTAAATCTGAAATAAATCGTTCATAATTTGATGTAATACAATAGATCGGTTCTGATAGTAATTGTAAGAATTCAATTTATCTTTATACAAATTCTAAACCCTGAAAATATATCGTATTACATCAAAATTGAACAGAAAATCGGGATAAATACATGTATCCATAGAGTATATAATGCAGCGAAATTGATCTTCTGGTTCTACGTGTAATAGCCGGATTCAACACATACATGAGATGTATGAAGAAAAATGAGATTTTTGCAACATTTTTTATGTGTTTATAAGAAAATGAATCCACAATAAAAAAAAAATTAAATCCCATCTATATATACACGTGAACGAGGGACCATAAATCGAGAATTAACCGATTAATTATCTCATTCTCGATTGTATCGTTTAATTCCGATCATCATGGACTAATTGCCTAAATTTAACATTTTAAAATGTAATCGGGTCAAAATTGGTCAAAATCGAGTCAAAATTGGGTTAAAATCGAGTCAAAATTGGGTTAACAAATATGTCAAAATCGGATGAGTTTTGGATTAAAATTAGATTGATTTTTAGAGTTTCGATCCGAAATAGTGAATTTAACGAAAATTTTAACGGTTAATTGATGAAGGTGTCTTAAATAGATTTTTACAGTCAAAGGAGAATAGAAATAGACTTATAACTTATAAGCCTTCGATTAGTTCGCGCCCAGACGATGATTCCACGGCATCCAAATGCCGACCATCTATCATAAACGATTTTGAGGGTTTTTTTAGACTGTCCTTGGCCGCCGAATGCCTAAAGGACGACTAATCGGCCGCCCTGAACACCTTTTACTTCACTGCTTATAAGGCATTGCACATTTTCATTTTAAAACTATTTTCATAATTTTGGCAAAAAGAACCGTAACAAATACCGTCCTAATTCTGATTGAACTTAAAAAGAACATACGAGTGGAATAATTAAATGCAGAAGGGAACGCGTCTTCAGTACTACTAGCACCAAAACTTGAGTGACTGAAAGAGAATGAACTGTTAGAATGTGTAACAAAAACATGTAAGAACAAGAGAATGAAAATGTCTCAACACCAAGTTCCTTCCAACTGAACGAACAAGAAATATCCAACACAACCTCAGTAAAGGATTTCAAGACAGACTTTTCTTACCCTGTATTACACAGTTAGACAAACTTGCACTTCTCTGTACATCATTGCTATATATCCCCACTACTTTGGCATACAATGTCCAGAAACTAAACGAAAACCAGGCGGGAAAACTGTCACAACCAACAAAAACGTCGCAACAGAAGACGAAGAACAATGGTCCAGTGTAAGCAAAATCCCTCTTGACGGATCTTTCACATAGTCGAGGCTGGAAATAGCATTTGCATTTCTTTAAGTAACTTAGATGTGAGAAGCTCATTTGGTTTTACCATTCCTGTAAACAAACACACAAGGAGCAGAACCTTCTTTGTATCCAGGTCCACATACCTTAATAGATGCCGCATTTTCTCTATACACCTTAATTATTCTTCATGGAGTCTCGGCTCTATGCTTCTAACCACTTCTCGACCATTTGGTTGGGTATTGGCTTAGGGCAGGCTAGGAATTCTGGTGGCCGTCAGTTCCAGCATCCTGGCTCCCAAGCATAGACCGTTTAAGGAACTCCATGAGTATTTTCTTTTGCTGCTCACTGATGTGTGGGAAACTAGCACGTAATAGTTCAATGGGCATTTCTCGGACAATGGCTTGTGCAGCGGCATCAGACATCTCACCGCCAAAGTGTGTTGGCAATTGTGAACTCAAGGACTGCATGATGCTTTCATATTTGCTAACACAGTACTTCATAAGAAGGCTGAAGAACTCATCAAATGAAGCACGCCAAAGGGCCATGCTTGCGTTGTTGTAATTATTAGCTCGAAGAAGCTCAGTAGCTCTGTCAAGAATAGATTTCAGAACTATGGAAGCACCATCCCCAGCAGGGCTCCCAAGAGGACGAAGCGGTGGCTGCTCTGAGGAACAAGACACCGCAGCTAGGCACGCACTTACTGGTCCAAGATCCATGCCGTGAATGCAGAACACAACTATTTTTGCTAGCTTGCTTGTGCTTTCTGTGATTTCACACTTCGATGGGAGGACTCCAAACAATGTCCTTAAATGACGGAAAATGGCCATGCAAACTATTCTCATTAGATCGCTGCCAGGGAAAAGAAGCTGAAGAAACCTTGCAAGAAGCTTCCGTCCCTTTGGAAGCGAGATAATCCTAAGAAAGACAAAGTTGTCCTGTGATGCAAGCCTGCTTTTCTGCCCATTCTTACCAAGGGGGTCAACCAACTGCAGGGATGCTGCGAGCCCCTCAAGCACAGCATGCCGTCGTTGTCTCAACTGGTTTCCACCATCTTGAAATTGGTTGAACTCCAAGAAACGATCAATATCATCTATGTCAAGGAGGAGGCAATGACCATCCTCAATGGTTACCCTAGCTGCAAGCATGGGTTCTTGTTCAAGAGGCTTATCAGAATCTTTCTGCTCCAGATTACCAGAATAGCTTGAATTTGGAGAATCCACTTCTAGAAGGGGGCGAGGCCTACGGATCGAAGAGAAAGGAACCCTTCCAAGAGCATCAACTTGAAGAAAAGCATGGGGCTCGTTGTTAGCACGTGTATGGGGTGGAAGATCCCTCAAATGAGTTGGACAGAAATGATGCTTCAGCTTTGCACCAGCCGATTTCTTAGCAAGACGGGCCTGGTGGTAGTAATCATCTACATAAGGATCATTGCTATGTGTAGCTGCATGCTGCATTCGTAGAATATTCTCTATTTCATCAGAGGTCATATATTTAGATCGAAACGGCCACCCAAACTCTCTCCTCTGAACGACATTGTCAAAACCTTGTTGGTGAAAGCGTATATTCTGTCTGTTCCCTTGAACTGATCCTGGCCTTCCATCTCTCAGGTCACCAAATCCAGGAACATCGTCATATTGGCCTAATGATGGCGATCGAGAAAGGTGAGACGACTGCATGCCCTGCAAGTGTCCAAGAGGTGGCTGCATTGGATGTGGATGCGGTAACCTATTTTGTGGGCCCTGCATCTGAGACATCATCTGTGGGGGCATCAACCCATTTTTATGAGGAAATTGCTGCTGAGGTAGCTGTTGCGGCAGCCCATTATTCAGGATACCAGAAGTATCCCCTGGAAAAATATTTTGTCGATTCATCCATTGAGCTGGAGGACGGTTATTCAGAGGGAGAAGAGGACGAAACTGAGACATGTTCCCTGCGAACTGTGGTGACCCATGATGCATGCCAGCCAACTGAGGCTGAGAACTTGGAAAGGGGGAGAGATTTGGAGAGGATCCCATTTGCAGCCCACCAGAATGATAACGTATATTTGGTTGTCCTAAGTGCTGGTCTGGAGATCTGCCACCTGTCTGAGGATATGCAACATAAGAAGACTTTGGGACAAGAATCGGTTCACTGGAGAACTGTTGGTGATGATGGTGTTGATGTTGCTGATGTTGCGGCTCAGGATAAGATGTTGTTCTGTGCAGGCTATTTTGTTCAACAAGCTGCTGAGAAAAAGGCTGAGATGACCAATGTTTGCTATCTGGCATAACATCAGAGTCCAATATCTGTCTGCCGTACCAATTTGGATGATCCTCCCCTTGAGACCACTCAACAGCAAAAGAATCTGGCAAGAAATATAGAAAATAGGTGATACAATGACCCATTGAATCGTGAAGCCTCACACTAAATGCTTACCGCAAGATCAATGGAACACCATAAACATGCAATAAATTTGGTGACTAAATCCCGATATTTTTACAACTACTACTTGTTTAATGAAAATGGACAGGAAATGGCCTAGCTAAAATCATAAAGTTCATGGTAAAAAAATTATGAAATCAGATACTAGTATTCGATAACAGCAGGAGTGGCCTTACAAAAATTTTCAACATCTAGTGGTGAGGAACTAAGCAAAGCTATGATATGCATGCCCCAAAAATCAATGTAAATCAATCTAGACATGTTGATTAATGATACTTGTGACATTGGAGGGGTTGCAGCATAACACTCAAGGAATAATATGTACATATAAAAACTTACTTTGTCTTGATCCCCTATCTACGATAGGCCCTGCATTTTTAAATCCATCAGTATCCCTATTCAACTGCAACGAGGAGACCAAAAATCATCAGGTAACAAGATACAGTAAAAAATTTCCAATTTGAAGCTAAGATCAGACAAGATAAAAACTCAACACATTTTTACAAGGAACAGTTATTACACTCTTCATCAAATAAAATTCACTAGAATATGATCAGACCACAAAACCCAGAAATAACGAAATTAGCAGACATTAAAGAGGTTTCAAACCCTTGCCCTGAATGCTACAGACACAGAGGAATACGCCAGTGCAAGGAAATAAAGAGCAAGAGAGGGAAAAAAATGCAGATGGTCAACTAAATACATGTAATCCACGAATCACTAAACGTATAACTCCATATGGGAGACAACATATAAGAAAATAATCACGGAGACATTTTAAAGCATGCAAAATAAATTTAGGTTTCTATTATATGTTTTAGACCAATTAACAAATATTCTGAAGTGAACTGACATTTGAAAATGCGGAAGCAAGATCATCGTCGCACAGAGTTCTAGAATCTTCGCCCTGTAAATATTGGGGAGAAAATCGTAAGTTACAAGAAACAGAAAATCCAGACTAGAAAAACGAAATAAAAAAGTTTGAATCTTCATTCTAAAGGGATGGTGCCTCGTATATTCTTAGGCCTTACAAGATTTTTATGATCACTACAAACAGCAACCATCAAGGAGAAGGGTGTGTGTGAGAGAGAGAGAGAAAACCTCTTCCTTATCAAACAGAAAGTCTTCTGTATCTAGTCCGTCTATTGGCAATTCCTCCTGTTCATCTTCCAATCCGCCCAACTCAACCTCCTCAACCATATCACTTCCAAAAAAAGCATACTGAGATGCATCAAATACAGCATCACCTGCACCTAAGAAATTATCAGTCAGATGAGCAGGGAAATATGAAAATTCACATGGGGCAAACACTTTATGGTTGCAGTTTATACAATAAAATGCGATAATTCCTTCTGAAACACTGGGAATAAGTACTTCTCTAAGATAACAATCGTTAAAAGACTGAATTCAAAGAACCAGTTAAACCTTATTTCAAATCAACACGCGCTTTTGAGGCTGTAACGTTGGTCCAACATTACGAGATTCTTTTGCATGACTTCTCACACATACAGCAACACAAAAATTCATCAAGAAAGTACATGATAGGATCAACTGCTTCCAACCCCATACACAAGGCAATTCGCAAACGAGTCCTAATATTCATGTGTTTTCCATTGAAACCGATAAACTCTATGAAGTATGAACCAATGTATAAACCCAAATCTCAATAAACTATTCTCGTTTGATTTCGCATCAAGCTAGCATCCGAATTCTCCCTCATCTTCTTCAGACCTCTTGGAAGAGGAGGCAACATAATGAAACGAATTGACAGTCACTGACAAACCGTGGACGCGAGGACTCGCGAATCAACTATGAAACAAATAAAATCGGTAACGCATAAACCATAGACGAACTTAAACCCATGAAAACAGAAAATAATTATCTCATTCACAAAGCTTGAATGAACAAATTCGAACCTGTAGACATGCCACAGAGTGGCTCGAGATCCACGGTTCCGAGAGCTTTCTTAATATCGCTCCCACCATCAAGACCAGCCATAATCACTACTGCTATGAAATCCCGCAAAAGAACAGAACCCCAAAGATCAAAAAGACCCAATTAGTCTATAAACCCTAATAAATTGTCACTAGCCTAAAAAACCAGGCGAATCAGAGAAAACCAGATTGAGAAAGGTAAAAAGAACAAAATTTGGCAGGAAAAGAACAGCCGCACTCGATAAAGCTACCTAACGATCGGAATCCAAATCCCAAAACACCTAAAAGTCACAGATATAAGAATAGGTCTAAGACGAAATTCGATTAGGGTAGGGAGCTATTTTGTAGTTTCCTACTTGGAAACAAACCAAATCCGCTCCCGGGAGTGGACGTAATGAGGAGAAGAAAACGAAGAACCCTAGAAGCGAAATTATAAGAGAAGAAGAAGCCAATTTTATGATTGAAGCGATGATAATTGTTTCCCAGAAAAATAAATATATAAATAAAATTAAAAAAATAAGAGTACTTACTTGCCGGAATATCAGAAATTTTAATCCACTTCGAAACTACCCTAACCAAAATAATTATTAAATACGAAAAAAATTAAGTAAAAGATAAATTTACCCTTAATGTTCGAATATAGAAAAATAGAAGTTCGGCAGTTTTTCGACGTGAAAAACTGCCGAAAACGAGAAAGTCGAACAATTTTTCGCCGTGAAACCTGTTTAAAAGTTTATAGCAAGAAAGAAATAAGTGATGTCGAACTTGAGAGGGATCGATTTGAAGTTGACGAGAAGGAAAATGGCTAGAATCAGCAGCATCACTTGCGAAGAGAGCACGAGTCAATCTTCAATGGCGTCAATAAGTGTAAGTAGTTCGATTTCTAGGGTTTTGCAAGCTTTCGAGTCACAAAATGGTTTATTGATTTGAAATGGGTGAGTGTCAGTGTCAGTGAGTCGGTTAGGTCGCAAGGGTCGCAGGAGTTGCATGAACATCTTCGACTCCGTGAGTCGGTTGAGTAGCAAGGGTCGCAGTAGTTTCATGACCATCTTGGACTCAGTTTATTGATTTGAAACGGGTGAGTTTCAGTGTCAGTGAGTCGGTTAGGTCGGAATGGTCGTTTGAGGGGCGTGGGTCGGTTGAGTGTCGCGGAGTGTCTGAGGGTCGTTTGAGTCGCATGGGTCGCACGCGTCGGTTGAGGGTCGCACGGGTCGGTTGTGTCGCATGGGTCGGTTGAGTCGCATGGGTCGCTTAGGTCGGTAGAAGTATAATGTATTCGGAATTGGTCATTTTGCAGGTGGCGCCAAAGCTGAGATTTGTGTATGAATTCAAGCACATGGACAGAATTCCAAAGATCACCACGAAGTGTTATCCTCACGAGACAATAAGGATGCTGAGAGGAATCTTAAATGATCAGGAGTTGCATTACTTTGAGAACGAGTCACAATTTAGGCATTTGTTTCACTTACAATGTGACTCCACATTGACGAAGGTTCAAATGTCTGTACTACTAAATCACTCCGTGATTATACAGAACAATACAAAGTTGTGGTTCGTCATAAACGGCATTCCCATCCGGTACTCTATAGTGGAGCACATACTAATTTCCGGATTGAAATGCGGACCATATCCCATAGGATGGGAGTCCATGATGAGTGTCACATTCAGGCTGAAGAATTTCGGCCGTGGAAAGGTGACCCCCGAACAAGTCAGTGAAAAGCTTGTGAAGGCGAAGAATTCCGACGACCGGAAGAGGTTCGCAACTTTGATGTTGTTGGCGCAAGTTATGGCTCACAAGCCTTCAGCAGAAAACTCTATCAGCCATGATCTCATTGACATGGTTGATGACTTGGAATTTTGTGAAGACTTTTTCTTATCATTTTTTTTAATGTTTCAGTTACTTCCATTTGAAACCATCCTTAGTTTGGGCGGAAATGGATGGTATGTTGAGGTTGTGGATGCGCATCGATCCTGCCCAAGAATGTGCAAGAAGATGGTTAAATCCAATTTTAATCCGAAGTATGTAGATGTGATAAGGCAGATTGGAGATTCTAAGGTAACAATTACACAGGGTTCACAAGGGAAACAAGGGTCATCGAGGGTAATAATGGTTATGTTTTGTTTTTCAGGATATTCTAAGTATTCTTCGTGCTGAACACGAAGAGGAAGCTTTACTTTCTGGTCTGGAGGATTACGAGGGATGTGACGATCCCGATGTTCAGATATGGATGAAACATCTTCGTGGAAATCCGAAGGGTATTTGTTGGGAGGATATCCGTGAGCAAGAACTGCTGACACGAAAAGTAGCTCTTGGTGATCAAAAAAAGGAGAAGGAAAAAGGGACTAAGAGGAAGGAGTGCGTGAATGATGCTGATGCTGATGCTGCAGTCCCTCTGACAGCGGAGAAGAAATTAATAGGGGAAATGAGGAAGTCGGAGAAGAGAATCATCAACGCCGTAAGAGACCTTCTAAGGGATGTCGGGATTAATGTGCCTAATCCAAAATCAAAGGCTGCTGAGAAAGTTGCGATCACCGTAACCCAATCTTCCGACACTGTTGGTGATTTTGCTTTTGAATTCCTTCGACACCCAACTCCAGTGTCAAGAAACCTTGCTCCTGATGGAGTTCCACCAAGTAAGTAATATTTAGTGAAAAGGTCATTTGACTGTCAATTTCCATCGAGACATATAAGTCGTAGGGTCGCATAAGCCGTAGGGTCGTTAGAGTCATAGGGTTGCATAAGCCGCAGGGTCATTAGAGTCGCATGGGTCCCATGGGTTTCATATGTCGCATGTGTCACTGGGTCGCTAAAGTCGAATGGGTCGCATGGGTCGCATTGGTCCCATTGGTCGCATGGGGAGAATAGGTCGCATGGGTCGCATTGGTCGCCATATGTTTAATAAGGTAAATTTTATGCAGGTGCTGGACCTTTATCGAAGGAGTCTGCGCCATATGTTGAACCTCCGCTAGTGAAAAGAGCAAGAACAATGCGAGGGAAAGGGCGAAAGAAAGATGCTGGTGGAGTCCAAGAACCCGAAAAGAAG
>CM071863.1:45508072-45520103 GCA_036759665.1 Gynandropsis gynandra
CAAGTATCCACAATCTTCTCGAATGTGTAAGGATCCCATGGAAAGCCTTCACAAAATTCCAAGTCATCAACCATGTCAATGAGATCATGGCTGATAGAGTTTTCTGCTGAAGGCGTGTGAGCCATAACTTGCGCCAACAACATCAAAGTTGCCAACCTCTTCCGGTCGTCAGAATTCTTTGCCTTCACAAGCTTTTCATTGACTTGTTCGGGGGTCACCTTTCCACGGTCGAAATTCTGCAGCCTGAATGTGACACCCATCATGGACTCCCATCCTATGGGATATCGTCCGCATTTCAATCCGGAAATTAGTGTGTGCTCCACTATAGAGTACATGATGGGAATGCCGTTTATGACGAACCATAACTCCATCTTGTCCCATATAATCACGGAGTGATTTAGTAGGATAGACATTTGAACCCTTCGTCAATGTGGAATCACATTGTAAATGGAATAAATGCCTAAATTGTGACTCCTTCTCGAAGTAATGCAACTCGTGTTCATCTAAGTTTCCCCTCAGCGTCGTTATTGTCTGGTGAGGATAACACTTGGTGGTGATCTTTGGCATTCTGTCCATGTGCTTGAATTCATACACAAACTTTGGCTTTGGCGCCACCTGCAAAATGACCAATTACGAATACATTATACTTCTACCGACTTAAGCCACCCATGCGACTCAATCGATCCCTCTCAAGTTTGACATCACTTATTTCTTTCTTGCTATAAACTTTTAAACAGGTTTCACGTCGAAAAACTGTTCGGCTTTCCCGCTTTTGACAGTTTTTCACGTCGAAAAACTGTAGAACGTGGGTTTTTTCACGTTCAAATATTGTGGGCAAATTTGTTTTTTCATCAGTTTTTTTATTTAATAATTATTTTAGGGAAGAGTATTTTTGAAGTGGTTTAACCCTATAAGGGTATTTTTGATATTTCACCATCTAAATATCGTTAAATCTATAATTTTTTGACCCAAACCCTAAAACTCATTAATTTTAATCACATTTCGTACTCAATTTTGACCCGAATTGAATTTGATTCTAATATGGTTTTGTTAAATTTTTTATCAAACCAACTAAACCAAACTAAACCAAATTGTATTCTAAAAACCAATTACAACCCTAATTTCCATTCACCGCACTTAGTCACTCTTTCTTTCAACGTTCACAAACTCAAGTTCCTTTTCACCACCGGCGACTGTTCCTTTTCACCGACGATTGTGTTTCTCTTCACCATCTACCGTTTCTCTTCACCTTTGACCGTTCATCTTCAGTGGCCAATTTTCGACTTCGGGTTCGGTGGTCAATCTTCAATTTCGGGTTCGGCGCTTGTTGCTCACTCTCACCGCTCCCATTCTGTCCATGTCGATGAGCTCTGGGAAGTTCAGCTTCGACTTCGCCCCTCATCTCGAATGCGGTTCGATCGTATGTGAGGGTCGCGTTGATGAGGTCATCGGCATCAAGATGAGGAGTCCGAAGCAAGTACCAATAGGAGATGACTCGTACCATAGTCTAGAGTGGGTCAACTAAATTTCCTACCAATATGGGTTGCTACTGGTTACGATTTGAGGACAAATCACTCACAACAGGGATAGAATGATGAGAACCTCGGGAGGGTCATTGCATAAAAAAGAGGGTCACATCGACGAGACGCTAAATCAAGGAACAAAATGGAGAAAATTTTCTCGAGGTCTACTTGCATATGGAAAAATCAGAAGCTCGTGGAACAAGTCGTCAAGGGTAGAAAAGAAATCGTGGGAGTCATGGGAAAATAATGAGGAATTATTGAAGGGCTAATACCACATGGATTTGGAAGGATGGAATATAAAGATCTTACTTTATCTCGTCCAACGGTTAGGAAGATACCCAAGGATATCAATATCCCTTCAAGTCTTGTATTTTCATCCACCAACAACATCCAACAGTCTTATCCCAACTCAAAGAAAACCCACGTTGATTTTTTATATTGAATTGGGTCGTAACCCACACCTCTGAAACTGAGGGGTCCATGTGACACAGATGAGGAAAGACGAGAAATAAATATCTCATATTTATTTCACGACTAGAAAAATCTCCCTAAAATCTAATCTAATTCCACCAGATCCTATACTTTCCTATTCCGAAGATCTTGAACGGATAGGAAATCTTTCCAAGTCAATCATATCCCACTGGATCATCTATTTTCCTCTACTGAAAATTCTTAATGATTAGGAAATCTTTCTAAACAACAAGTAGAAAAATTTGTGATCATGTATTTATGCAATTTTCTTGTTTTGATATAGTCTTTCCTATATAAAGGACTCCATCTCATTTGTAATAAGCAGACTAGAATTTGCAGAGAATAAACTCTTTTGTTTTCTTGATCGTTCATCAAGAACATGATATTTTCAACTTGTTCTGGGAACAATTAAATTCATGGTGTCTTCAAATTGTTCCAAGAATAATTGAAGTCATATCTGACTGTATCAAGAGGCTTCTGCACCTCTTGTGGTGCACCATTAATCCATCGCTCCACCATAAATACTTCGAAAACCACCATCAACCTTCATCATCCACCTTCGTCCGAAGAATCTTGAAGAAAGCCCTTAGGCCACTCAAGAGATCATCCACCATCATCCATTGTCAACGGACAACTTCTTGAATAGTGCCCTTAGGCCAGTCAAGAAATCAACCTTGACAGCACGAACCCTCTTCGAGCAATCGAGGTTAATAGATTCTCTTTACGCTGATGCGTTATCAAAGTTAAATAAATAACCTAAACTACCCGCAAGTGTACGATACGTGTGTAGTACTTCCGGTGTCGATCCTACAGACTATGCAACGCAACTTAAACTCGAACTACGAATCAAACTTGCTAACGAACGAAATATGGTTTTAAGAATGAACTACTAAAATCACGACACGTGTGTAGTACTTCAGGTGTCGATCCTACAGAGACTATGCAACACAACTTAAATTCAAACTATGAATCACTTGCAAACGAACGAAATATGGTTTTAAGAATGAAATACTAAAAGCAAATAAACAAAATAGTTCTTAAGAATGAGACAAACATTCCAGGAAACCGGCTTCACCACAAGATTACCGAAACAACCAATCAACCTATCTATCATGCAATCCCAGTCAAGTTGTCTAAGGCAGGTGATCCTAATATGATATCTACCCTCTCTCAAGGCATAGACACATCATCTAGTCAAGTTATCCCCTACTTTCGTGGCTGACTCCTTGAACTAAACCCATAAGACCTGTGATTCATCCGTTTTACCCTCAACCGCTGCTACCCTACTTTCGTGGCCTAACCTCGGTTGTTTTAAACCTGATCTTCTAGGACTAGAATTATCCTTTCGGTCCTTCTCCTAAACCCTAACACATGCATCTATGTGGCCATCACAACCACAAGTAAATTAAACACTCAGATAAAGAATAGATAAACGAAAACGGGAAGATGCATTCAAAGATAAATCGAAAGTGGTTCCGGGATAGCCAAGGGCTAATCCCTTCTCCTAGAACAAACAAACTACTCTTTCATGCGTCCGTAAACAATCATAAACGAAATAGAAGGTCTAAGGAACATGAAAACCAAATGAAACCAAAGTGTGAAGTTGATCTCCAATGCTCCTCGTAAGTCTCCTTTGCAAGAACCTTCTTCTTCTCTCTCTCTACGTGTGCTCTGTCTTTTTTCTCTTTGTTCTATACGAATTGGGCTGCTGAAGCTCTCCCCTTTTTTCCCTCTTTCTCCTCTTTCCTTTCCTCTATTCTTTCCTCTTTGGCCGTCTCCTTTCTTTCCTCTCTAGTGGTTGGAATTTTCTATTTCTTACAGCAACTACAGTTTTCCTTTTCCGAGTTTTTCCATCTCTTGTTTTCCATTCTTGTTTAATTGTCAATGTTTCCTCTTTATTTTCTAGCCATGTAGCTCCTCTTCCTCTTCTTTAACCATATTTCCATTTGGTTTAAGTAGCCAACACGTTCCTTTTCTTGTTTTGCTAAATTTCCTTTTTCACTTGTGCATCAGCGATTTCCTTTTCCTTTTTCCTTCTTTTCCTCTTTGCTTTGCTGCCTTCTTTCTTGTTCTTGAATTTCCATTAATTTTTTTATCAGCCATTTCCATTTTCTATCTTTGACGGTTGGTGTTTCCAATTCTAGTGTAGTCGGCAATCTTTCCATTTTTGTGTAGGCGGTTGGAAGTTTACATTTCGTTCTAGCAACTTGCTCCTATTTTATATAAACCATGTTTACTTTTCATGTTACAACCGTGATCTTCTTACTTTTGTTCTAGCAACCGAAATTTTCCATTTTTGCTCCAACCACCGAAAGTTTCCATTTTTGTAAGCGGCCATTGTTTCCATTTTTTTCTACACGGCCATTGTTTCCATTTCTCTTCTCCGGTTTATGATTCTTTGGATGCTGACCGTGCATAGCTAATAGGAGAGTGGTTCTCCTTAGTTTTGCTTCATTTACTCGTGTTTGTATCCCGATATTTCCATTCACCGCGTGGGTAATGGCTATTCCTTGCCAATTCTCGTCCCGTTTGTCCCGTGATGATCCTCGATGTTGGCACTTTGTCTCGTGCACGTCCTTTAGCTCCAAAATGAACCGAATACGCATAAAAACCTGTAAGAACATGAAAACACGAAAACAAGTAAAACGGATACGGAATCATATGTAAAGCATCGCATATATATCATAAACATCTCTAAAATCATGCAAGAAATACATATGAAAACGAGATGATCATACGCGTCTCGAATTCTCACCCCTAGGCATGTATCACTTAGGCCAACCAAGAAATCAACCTTGACATCATGAATCCTACTCGAGTGATCGAGGTTAACGGATTCTCTGTACACATCCCGAGTTCCTACTCCGAGGCGTGTATCACGCATCCTCCGATGCCTCGTAGGTTCCCAACCATATCCTCCTCTTGTTCTTCTTTAGATCTCTAATCTCCCCTGCATATTTACCCCATGGCCCTCTCCTCACACCTTTGTACTTTCCCCCTTTCCTCTGGCTTTCTAAACATGACATTGTGACTACTCCTCGTAGGATCCCAAGTCAACAGAGCAATCGGCGGATGAGGAGGGTAAGGCTCTAGAGATGCTTTCTAGGGCGTCTGATGGTTGTTCATCTTCCAATAAATGTTGACGAATGGATTCCAGTACTATCTCCAGTACCTAATTTGAAAATTAAATGGAAATATGCATTGCATTTCAGCTCAACAATTGAATGGAAATATGCTCATCCGGCAGAGGTACGGTCTTGATTCCTTTCAGGCTCGATTCTCGAATGTGTATGTGTGTGCAACAGCAACGACTGAACATTCATGAGCATTTTCAAATTTCCTCTTATGTTTCCTTCTAGTAAATTTGTGAATCTGTTGACACAATCTTAACCATTGAACAACCAGAGATACATATTTACATTTAGATTTCTATTCGTTGTTGTTCTTACTTTTAAACGCCATACTTATATTTCTTCATCTGCTTTACACATGGTTGTCCTCATCTTTGGAAGCATAGATTAATGATAAGCATAATAACACTACAACATGGGTATTATTCCATTGAGAGATTGTAAAAATGCTGAATGATTGTAAACATGGCTTGGATGTTGAATTTAAACAAGAAAAAGAGAAAATAACCACATGAATCCTAGGTAATTTTTATTTTTGTACGTTTCATATTATGTTTTAAGCAAATTTATCACTTTCTTTATTTCATTGTTTTCAACAAGACTATGATGTATAATCAATCCTCTCACCCGCATGAGTCTCAAATTACATCATCTTCGTTTTACATGTATGTTCAGGTAAAGTGTATTCCACTATCATGTGTTATATTGTTTAAATATGTATATTATAAAATCATAACATTGTTGAGAAACTCAATTTGAAGATATTTTGTTATATTTTTTCTCGTTGGAATACATTAGTATTTATTTTAATTTGAAAATAATTTGAAGATATTAGGTTGAATAGATTAGTATGAGTTTGTTCCTATATTTTACTATATTTTTCCTTGTAGAATTGAATTAATATTAGGTGAAATTCATATTAAAAACAGTAAAAATTTGGTGATATTGAAAAAAACTAGATGACCACTGGTAAAAATTAGACTAAATTGGATCGGGTTAAATTTTCAGTAAAAAGGGGTCCACAAAAAATTCAATTTGGATCATATCAAAATTTAAGAAAAAACGGGTCGAAATTTCCACAAAACCGGGTCAAAATTTTAGCAACCGAGTCAAAATTATAGCAAACCGAATTGGATCAATATTTTAGTAAACCAAGTTCACATTTCAGCAAACCGGGTTGGGTCAACATTTTAGTAAACTCGGTCAAAATCATAATCAAACCAGGTCGGGTCAAAATTTCAGCAAAACCGGGTTAAATCAAATTCAATTTGAGTCAGGTCAAAATTGAGTACGAAATCAAGTTAAAATTGATGGGTTTTTAGGATTTGGGTCAAAAAATGGAGACTTAAGGGAAGATTAGACGAAGGAGGAAACAAGATTAGGGTCAAAACATGAGGGAGAATAGGATGAGATCAATACATGAGGGAGAATATGCAAAGTAAACAAAGTTCGGTGGGAATAGAAGCTTGTCTCTTATATATTAAATTTTAATTATTTTTCACTAATATTATAAAAGTCTTTGTTAAAATGTTCGACGCACTTCAACGGTTGATTAGATATCAATTAAAAAGTATTAACTTTTTAATATTTTTATTCAAAATAACATCATCTTAATATTTATAGAACATATAAAACTAAAAACGATATAACATATATATTTGCTATTCAAAAATAATTTATTTTTATTCAAATATGCTAATAGTTAAGAAAATTTAATTGTTAATAATTAAGAAAATTTATGCTAACAATTAGGACATTGATGAAACATATAGAATCCACCATTAACTCATGTGGCCCTTAAAATTTTGAAAGAATAAAATCATACATTAAACCATAAGAAAACAAAGAATAAAGAATTTAATGTTAAGCGCGATGAACTCATATACACAACACTCAAGCCTACAGAATGACTATAACTTTAGGTTAGATCTTATAGTAAGCTAAATCAAAAGACAAATTTAAAGAGAAATGTTAGAGATGGTTCAATCGATGTCTCAATTAGGCGCCACCAAACCCTCGCATTCAAACCGTCTTTAAGGATAGTTTGAACCTGTAATGTTGTCCAATTGATTTTATAATTCTTAAGCACTCTCCTAAGTCTATTTTCTCTAAGTTTTTTTTGTCTCTCCCTAAAATCCATAAGTCTGCCATTTATATGGAAAATCATCAAAAACTCTCATATAATTCAAATTTCGTATTATGTGCTAAATCAAATACACTTCTCGGTCGAGTTAGCATCAAGGCGGGCAGGGTAATGAGTAATTCCACATGTTTTCTTTATTGCTCAGGTCGAACTTTGACAAGTTTTGGTCGATAGCTCAACCGAGTTGACACACGCTCAGGTCGAGCGATTTCTTAGGAACAAATTTTGCTTGCTTTTTTTGGCGAGAAACTTATTGCGCTGCCTGAGCAATTTCTCGAAGGACTTTAGTGCATCTTCTAGTCACACGCTCAGTCGAGTGTTCAAGTGCTCTGGCCGAGCGGTTTCTCTATTTTATGTTAGGATGCTAGATTAGTGTTGAATCTTGTATTTTTTTTCTAAATATGTTCTTTAGTCCGTATTACCTGTAAAATCATAAAATAACGCAAAGAATTCGTCAAAAAGAAAAAGATAGACTAAAAATCATTTGAAGCAAAATAGAAACATACAAAATATAATAGAGTGAAAATAGAATGATCAATATGTTTAACAACAAATATAAAACATAGGAGAATAGGTGCACATACTGCTACGAGAATATTAGAGATAATACATACATATATATAATGTAGAAAATAAAATTATCAATATGTTGAATACTTTGAATCAATCATAGACAAATACTCTAGATGTGCATATATGTAAGTCATTTATGAGAAGTCTTAATTATTAGACATGTTTACACATTTTAAAAGTGAAGATAAAAATCAACTCAACTGTAGAATTAATTTCGTCAGATCTGATCATGGTGGTAAATATTATGGTAGGTATAATGGCTCATGTTAACAACGACAAGATCTATTGTCAAGTACCTAAAAGAGTGTGAAATTTTTCCACAATACACCATGTTGAGGTCACATATCATGAACGATGTAGTTGAATGACAAACAAAACTTTTAAAGATGTGGTAAGGAGTATGATTAGTCTTTCTACCTTACCGAAAGTACTCTACGGTGGACATTAAAGACTACAATTTATATTATTACTTAAGTAGAAACAAAGGTAGGTGAGAAAACACCTTATAAGCTTTAAACTGTTAGAAAACTAAGCGTGAAACATATTTATATACGGGGATATCCAGCTGAGATAAGGTCTTATAAGCCACTTAAAAAAATGAGAACCTTGAACAATTAAAACCTATTTTATTGGTTATTTTGAGCAATCAAGAGATTATAATTTTTGTAATTCCAAATTAAGGACAATTTTAGATGAAAAACTATGTTCTTTGAGGATGTTGAATTTGGAGGAATAAATAAGGTTGGAAACATTTTCTTTGTCGAAGAGTTGGTTTTAATTCTAGAGCCATTTTGTATAGTCGCTTACGGTGGACATTAAAGACTACAACTTATATTATTACTTACGTAGAAACAAAGACAGGTGAGAAAACACCTTATAAACTTTGAACTGTTAGAAAACTAAGCATGAAACAGATTTATATGCGGGGATATCCAGCTGAGATAAGGCCTTATAAGCCATTTAAAAAAATCAGAACCTTGAACAATTAAAACCTACTTTATTGGTTATTTTGAGCAATCAAGAGATTATAATTTTTGTAATTCCAAATTAAGGGTAATTTTAGATGAAAAACTATATTTTTTGAGGATGTTGAATTTGGAGCAATAAATAAGGTTGGAAACAGTTTCTTTGTTAAAGAGTTGGTTTTAATTCTAGAGTCATTTTGTATAATCGCTTACAATGAAACAAGTTCAAATCCTTAATCAATTTCCTTTAGTGTGTTTTACTAAGAGAGAATCACTATTTTGGATGATTATTATATGGTGTTTTTTAAAACTAGGAAAAATGATGGTATGATGGAAGATAACCCAATCAATGTTCGTCAAGTTATCAATAGTTCTAATTGAGAAAAATGGATTGAGGAAATAAAAGTAGAGTATAAATATATGCAAGATAATAAAGATTGAGAGCTTGTACCTTTACCATAACCATTATTTGTAAATGGATATTCAAGACCAAACGAGATTCTAAAACTAATGTGGAGAGGTAAAAAGCTCGTTTGGTTGCTAAAAACTATATTCAAAAGGGATGAATTAAATATAAAGATGTTTTTTATATATCATAAAAATATTTTCTTAGGATAATCATGGTGATCATCTCGTTTTCGTACACGTTTCTCGCATGATTTTAGAGATGTTTGTGATGATAATTGTGATGTTTACGTGTGGTTTTGTATCGGTTTCACTTGTTTTCGTATTCACATGTTCTTGCAGGTTTTAAGACGTATTTGGTTCATTTCGGAGCTAAAAAACATATACGGGACGAAGTACGAGTGCCGAGGATCACAATGAAGCAAACGGGACAAGAAAAGGACAAAAGATGAACAAGATAAGAACTGCCGAAACGGGGTACATGCACGACCGAGCATTTTAAACCGCACGACCGGGCATGAACTTGACAGATTTGTGCCGAGAACAATGCACGGCTCGGGCTTACACATTGCACGATTGATCACCTCTCATCAAAGACAGCATGGTCGGGCGCATTGTCAAGCCCGGTCGGGCTCACAAACCAGCAAAACACCCCGAAAAGAATGCACGGATCGGGCGCATGCGAAGCCCGAGTGATCATCCTTTTGAAGAGGTGCCCGATCGAGCTGCATGTTGTGCCTGGTCAGACGCATAACCCTAACACAGAGAAAAGGAAAAGCGGATACCGCTTAAAAGAAAAAAAGAAATTAGGGATGCGGCTCGCACAAAAAGGAAAGAGAGCCAACCCGGTCAGGCATGGTGTCAAGCCCGATCAGGCACCTTAAGCAACAACTTTTCTTTTCTCGGTTCGAACTGATTTTGGACAGAAGAAGTTCCCAGTTTTGTTGCAAATGGCGAGAGGGATCACCTTAGGAACAATCTTGGCAGAGAGACATTTAGGGAGCATTGGAGAATCGATCCGTACCTCGTTTTGTTTGAATTCTATGCTCACTAGACTATCTATTTCTTTCATGATGCTTTGTTTCAAACTCATGTCTGAATAGTAGTTTTGTTCTAGGAGAAGGGATTAGACCATGGCAGTCATGTAACCTCTTTTGATTGATTTATGAATGCAATTCCCTATATTGGTTTATTTATTCTTTGAATGAGTAATTGAATGTCATGTATTTGCATAAGCCAAGTAGATGCATGTTTTAGGAGTTAGGAGAAAGACCGAAAGGAGAATTCTAATCCCGGATATTCAGATATAGTAGTTGTATATTTGCAAAGGCCAAGTAGATACATATTTTAGAGTTTCTGGAGAAAGACAGAAAAGAGAATTTTGATCTCAGACATTCAGGCTTAGAACAACCAAGACTAGGTCACCAAAGTAGAATAGTAACGGTTGAGGGTTAAATCGAATGAATCACAGAATTTGATGGATTTAGATTAAGGTATCAGCCATGAAAGTAGGGGGTAACTTGACTAAATCACAATTCTATGCCTTAAAAGAGGGTAGAAATCATATCAGGGTCATCTACTGATACAAGCTCCATAACTTAAGCCGCAAGAATGGAATGGGTTGAGTTGATAGAAGGCCTAGGGGCACTCTCTAGCCAAGACTCGGTAATGGTGAAGGCGGACGAAGGGGAACAGGCCAGAAGGGGCGCTCGCTCGATCCTTCAAGGGATGGATGGACGGGTGGATCGCAGGACACCACGAAGGTTGTGGACGTGACCTTCGATACAGTCTCACGTTCGTCTTGGACTCCCGGAGCACAAGAGGAACTAAGGTTGCGAAAACTCGCAAGAATTGAAAAGAACTTAGTAATTTTATTCGAATTAGGCAAGAGCCGTTGGGTTTGAAATTTGAATTTCAAACGGCTATGTCCGGTTAAGGCAAGTTGGGCGCCGGCCAAGATATGGCAAGTTGTTGCCTTTGTTCATGACACCATTTGGTGGAGTTCATTGACTTCGTTGATGACGAAGAGGGTCTTGGCTTTTGGAAAGTTGCTGCTTGTGTCTCCCTCTTCGTTGTTGAGCTCCTGACAGTGGTTGAAAAGCACTTGAGCCAGGTACGCATTGATTCTTGTACGGAGGTTCTTTGCTCGGGATCTCATGAGTGGCTTGTCATGGACCACCCGCATGGCAATGTGTGATCCATCTTCTCCTAGCTCTCCATCCGCTCCCGTGCTTGTCTCGCCTATACTAGGTTCGTCCTCGTCGTGATCCATGCTCGGCTCATCCTTGTCGCGCTCCTCTCCTTCGTTAGGGTCGTAGGTCGTTGTAATGCCCTAACCATTCCCTCCCCCTTGCGAAGATTTTGCCCTCAAAACATGTTCATCTGCATCAAAACGAGCTAAGTCAGCGACATTGAAGGTGGAGGACACGTTATACTCACCTGGAAGTTCGACGCGGCAGGCGTTGTCGTTGATCTTCTCGATTATGCGGAAAGGGCCATCTCCACGTGGGGCAAGCTTAGAACTTCGTTTGTTGGGGAAGCGCTCCTGCCTTAGGTGCAGCCACACCCAATCTCCAACCTCGAACTTGACGTCCTTGCGGTGTTTGTTGGCTTGCCTCGCATATTGCTCGGTTCGCCTTACAATGTGGTCGCGAACGCTTTGGTGAAGCTTCCTCATTGCTTCTGCTTTCTTGGCTCTGTCGAGGTTGACGATCTCATTGTGTTGCAACGGGGTAAGGTCCAATGGCGTGATTGGGTTGAAGACATATACCGTTTCAAACGGCGAGCACTTGGTGGCTGAGTGCGTCGCTCGGTTGTACG
>CM071863.1:45522354-45538138 GCA_036759665.1 Gynandropsis gynandra
GGACCACCGGCATGGCAATGTGTGATCCATCTTCTCCTAGCTCTCCATCCGCTCACGTGCTTGTCTCGCCTATACTAGGCTCGTCCTCGTTGTGATCCATGCTCGGCTCATCCTTGTCGCGCTCCTCTCCTTCGTTAGGGTTGTAGGTCGTTGTAATGCCCTCATCATCTACCTTAGTTGCCTTGATTGGAAATGCATTATTAGATTGATTGATTGTTGGTTCCTGAAGCCTTGTGGTGAAACCGTATCCTAGAACGATTGTTTCATTGTCGAGAACTCGTTAGTTTTATTTGTTAGTTATTTGATCTCAAAACCATATTCATTTGTAGCAAGTTTGATTTATTTGTTTGAGTCTAGTTTGTGTTGCGTAGTCCCTGTGGGATCGACACCTAAAGTACTACACACGTGTCGTGTACTTGCGGGTAGTTTAGGTTAATTTTGTTTAACTTGAACGCAACATCACATGGTTATCTTGTGCATTAATTTATAAATCCATCATATGTTGTTAAAACAACATTTTACAATGGCAACATTAACGAAAGAAATTAAATGGAGCAACCATAAAACTTCATATCATGAACCCCTCAATAAATGGTCTATAAATTGACAAGTTTATGGACTTAAAAAAGCATCTCATGAATGGTACCAAAATTTTCATGAAGCAATTCAATCATTTAATTTTGATATGAATGTTGTTGATACTTTTGTGTATCACAATTTTAATGGGAGAAAGTTTATTTTTTCTTGTTTTATATGTCGATGAGATTACTTGGAATATAATGATATGTACACTGCATCATATCAGGAAATTTCTATCAAAAAATTTTCAAATGAAAGATAATGGTGAATTGTTCTTTGAATTAGGAATCTAGATATATCGAGAGCAAATTAAGGTACTCTTAGATTATCATAAAGGTCTACAGTGATAAAGTAAAAGATTTTATATGCAAGAATGTAAACACGAGATACTCTAATCTATAAAGGTGATAATTTAGTATTAATTATTACCCTATAAATAACCTTGAAATTCAAGATTTGTTTAATATTCTTTATGCATAATAGTTACAGTCTAATGTTTGCTCAAGTGTGTATGAATCCATATATAATATGTATTGTTGCCATGTTGGGAAGATACTTAAAGTAATCCGAGTATGGACCATTAAGAAACCATATGAATTGTGTGATATTTAACGAGAACAAAAGGCTTCATGGAAGTCAAATAATTTATAGATCATTAGTTATTCTGACTTTGATTTTGCTAGATGTTAAGAAAGCTCGAAGTTTACGTCATACTACATTTACCTACTAGCTAATGGAAGTATTGCATTATGGAGTAATAAGTAGTCACTTATAGCTTCCTACACCATGGGTGTGAAATTTATAGTTTGTTATGATGCATCAAACAAAAGAATTTGGATGATTTTTTTCATTAAAGTGCGAATCATGGAAAATTTGAGAGACCATTAAAGTTAAATTGTAATAATATGTCGACTGCTTTAGTCCCTCTAATAACAATAAGAGCTTAAAGAAATTTAAAACTATTGATATTAAATTCATAATTGTGAAAGAGATGGCTCATAATGAAATATTTCAATTGTATTGAGATTAAGCTCCTAATTGTGAAAGAGATGGCTCAAAATGGACATATTTCCATCGTGCACATTAGGACGAAAACCATGATAGTGTATCCTCTTTCAATGACATTCAAGCATCATTCCCGTACACGGTCATATGACTTTGCATATAATCACCTAGGAAGAAGATAAACTGAATTCGTTTATCCAGTTGACATTATATGAATATTTTAGAAGGTAACTGAAAGTGATATTTTCTAATGATGAGGACATGAGGATGGTCCTTACTAAGGGACTATTGACGTTGACTCAGAAGCTTACTTTGAAGCGGACTTAGATGGGAACTTAAGAACTTACTTGCTTACATTCTGAGAATTAAAGAATTTTTTTCATTAAATATCATCCCATTCAATTTATTTCTAAAGCATATGCTTCATCAGAAAGGTCTTCTTATAATTGGAATAAATATATTGTTTGGACTATTTAGAGAGGATAAAGATGGCGTCCTACCCTCCCCGACCTAAAAAAATGTTTTTTTCTTTGATTTTAAGCATTTTTAAAGGTGAGGAATACTTGTGTATTTTGGGATGTTTATATCTTCTAAAAGGAGTTTGAGTTTATGGGAGAAATATTTCGTTTGTTTCCATCCAAGATATTTCTTGAACATATTTTTTCAAATGAGTGTTTTAGAATTTGAGGATTATGTCGTTTAGTGAGAGTTAAAAAATTATCTTATTTTGTATTCTATTTTGTTTTCTAATTAGAAATAAAGTATAATTTATTTTATTTCAGTTTATGCAAAAAAATTATTAAGTGATTTCATTTAAATAGATCAGTTGAAAATCGACATGTGTAATCACTTTCATATGATTTTAATACTACACATTTACATTTTTACTATTACATGTAGAATCCATAGGTGACCCAATAAAATTTGTTAGAATTTGGTCTCATACATGTATTATATATATATATATATATGTGTGTCTAATGGCCATTGTTTAACTAACCAAAATTAGAAGGATCTACGTGCAATAAGATAAATCACTAAAAATAATTATTATAATTTTATTGTATAGATATCTTAAAATAATATCTAATTTGATATGGGGTTGAATTAAAAATAGAGATAAAAATATTTTATATATTTAGGTTATGGTCTCAAACGAGCAAGCGGTTGCTCAGGCCGATGATTATCGTCCGTTATAGAGTTAACATGACAATGCTTCAAACTCAATGGAGTATTGTGACTACATGGGCCGAGCAAAATCTCAAGGCGTAATTACGATTTCTATTTAGTTGTGCTCGACTGAGTAGTTTGTTAGAGATAGTGAACTTGGTCGAGTAATTTATGAAATTGTTCGACCAAGTATCGAGTCCGTACAAGAAAAAAACTATTGGTCGAGAAAATTGTGCTTGAACCGAGCAACATTACATATTCAAAAGTGATCGATTGAGCAAAAATTTCTTGAGCCGAGTGACCCCTAGAGAGATCCATTTGACCGAGTTGTATGATTACTCATGTTTATAAAATCTCAGGCGTCATTGGTGAAATGATAGACCAGGTCGAGCAATAGTTACTCGAGTCGAGTAGTTTCGTTTTGAGGTCAACTTAATCAAGCAATGGTTGGTCGTTGAGCACCTAACAACGTATCTTCACAGACCACAAACCTTTTTCATGGGCTCGGGCACACTTGCTTGATGGAATAATGTTTTTGGCTAGAGAAAATGAGCCTTTCGCTTGAGAGCGCGTTAGCCCTTATCATGGTCATTAGATATGCATGAATAACTATATTGAGATGTAGGTTAATCTGTTTTGGAATGAGGATGTCGAATAGTAATGTTTTTAACAAGTAAGGTAGTGCATAATGATTTAGATGTTGGATAAGAATCTATACTGCGAGAGCAAGTAGATTTATTAATCATGTTCGCTATGTAGGTCATTAGATGGAGATCTTGATTTATCTATATTCTAGAATAGAATCTAGACTGTGAGTGTAGATAGATCCAATTAAGAGGATTGAACTCCACAATAAGAACAAAAAGATACTTTTCGAACCTTTTATGGAGTTAACCAAGTCTCGAGTTTAGAAGCACCATCTCAAATATATATTTGTAACTGTAGTCTATTTTACTTGTTCATATTAGACACATTCACGCTTTTTATTTTTTACGATCATAGTTTTCGTAAAATTATTAGTTTTAATTCTACTTAGTCCCCATGTTCGCCCCTCTTACTACACGACCCGTATCCTTGTGGATGTTCAGTCTAGGTATAACTTTTTAAACTTGATATGACTAGATCACAATAAGACAACGAATCAAGTTTTTGGCGCCATTTCCAAAGAATAATGGTGATTTAACTAGTTGATGTTACGAATCTATGTCATATTTTTAGTTTTGTTTTTCATTGGTGACATCTCCTTTTTGTTTTTTCCCTTTTTGTCACTTACACGTATTGGTTTCTGACTCGAAGTGCTGCAAGTTCTTGACTTTTAGCGCTAGGTCTTTAAATTAAGAGGACCACGACCTTCAGGTCATTCTAATACATGATAAATTTATTGATACGATCGATAAGTCAACTATGTAGACACCCGTTTTGGATGATGTTGGTGCCATGACTACTTACCTAAACCAGGATTACGATATGACTAATGGAAAGTGAATCATCTTGGCATATAGGAGTTCTTAGATCAAACTTAAACACCAGAACACGGACCTATTGCAGATCATCACACATCTTAAGAAGATGTACAAATCATAAAGCAAGACGGGTAGGTTTCAGCTTTCCAAGGTTCTGCTCAAGTCCACACTGGCTATCAACTCACCGGGTTGACCCTAGATTTTTAAGATGATAGATCTTAAAGAATAGCTTGAGAAATCGGGGGTCATGTAGTCATTTGTTGAAATATATTCAACGTTTATAGTCAACTTTAACATTAACAAGATGGATCCCAATTTGTATGAAATGTTAAACGTGTTGGTTGATTATAAGAACCAAACACTTGTGGGGTTGTCAAAGGTTGCTAGACTTGTGATGGTTGTTGGCTCCTCTTCTAATAAGAAGAAATGCAATTTAGGCCAAGAAGAAGTCTTCCATATAGGTATGGGGTTTTTTTGCTTTCGTCAAGAGATTATAATAAGATAAGTTGACGTTATCCAATAAGTGTCCTCTAAGCGTAATTTTGTTATGGCTAGTGGTGCAACCTTTTTTAAAACAAAGTTTTTTTTAGAAGGAAATCACAGTGATTAAATAGTTTTTTATGAGATTCAAGAACACATAGAATCCACATAGGCTTAGGAGCATGTGATGCCCCACAAGCAATATTTTCTAGATGTGTTGAGAATGAACATGAGAGTTTTGTCTTCAAGTATTGAAGATCAATGATAGGTTATGAAACATGTATGAAAACCCGTTCAACAAAAACATCAAGATGACATAGTACCTTTGGTACAAGCTCCTCTCATAACATCTATACATTCACGGTGTGCGACTGACATGTCATCTCGATGTGCAAGAGAATGAAGGGATTCCTGTTGATGACGATCCATTGACTTTTGAGCAAATGACACAGTGTTGATTCTAATAACTGAATAAAGATCTATTCCTCATATATGGAGACTCTAACTTAGAGTTATAGGGGTTCACACCGATGCGAGTTTTGAATCGAAGAAGGATGATAACAAATCCACTTCACGCTATGTGTTTTGGTTGAACGGTGGAGTGGTCAGTTGGAAACGCGTCAAATAGACTATATTAATCGACTTGGTTACATAAGTAGAGTATATCACTGCATGCAAGACAATGAAAGAAGCAATCTGGATGAGGAAATTCATTAGTAAATTTGGTGTGGTTCTTTCGATTATTATGTGATATATTAGAGTGATAGCTTAAATGAAGGAATCAAGACCTCATCAAAGATCAAAGAATATTATGGAGAAGTATAATCTAATATGAGACATCGTTCAACGTTGGGACATTCAGATTCAGAAAATGGACGAGAAAAAATGTGACCGATCCACTCACATGCGCTCCGGACAAAGGAATTAATGAGAATAAGTTAGGGATATAAATGAGAGATGTAACATATATGATGAGGATGAGACCCCATTTGAGACACTATAACATAAAGACCGGTCACAAGAGCTAAAGATAAGAGAATGCAAAACGTGTGTGCTCGAATGATAGCGATCGAATTTGCTAAGGCACCACAAGGACATCAAAATACATCAAGGGGAGCTTATGTGACTTACCTAAAAATGGATGAGGTTGGGAAGATAAAAAAGCTAGGGGAGATAGAGGCGCTCGGTCCATTAATCACAATATCTTCTTGATCATAGGTTTAGTGAGATGTTATATCAACTTACATGTAATGGTTTCTTTACAATAACAATGAGTAGATTTATTTTACTAAGTCATATATGTGGATGATGCACATGTGGATGTTATCACTGAATTTACCTAAAGTGATATTTCATAATGGTTAATTTACCATTAATCTGTCAATAGGATTCGTAAAAAAAGATTTGAATGACATATTTTCCTTAGACGTGAGACCAACAATGTAATTGACAATTTATTTTTCATTATTTGATTTCGGACACCCTAAGTTCTAGAGCGCTTGTCGGAAGGATATTATTAATGATCATTGTGTTGTGCAATCAATGGTTTATCAAGATGAGATCTTACAACTCTTGGTAAGAGTTTGAGCTCTATGTTGTCATAGATCATAACGAATGGTAAAATCATTGTCCAAAGCAATATATTTATAAGAAAAGGGGTTTCTCGAGTTCATTCGATAGTCGATTAAAATTGACATTAAATATAGTTGGTAATCTATTAGGGTTTAGCAGTTAAACCATATCCTGGGATTATCCGAAGTTGGAAAGACGAAAGAAACACTACATTCCTTTTATGCGATTCATCTCGATAAATGATGTTTATTCATACTATCTGATCGTTGAGAACTGTTGCTAGATATCAACCTCGATCAGATGATTAGTGAGACTAATCTACGACCAACTTAGTGTTGAACCCATGAGATCATATACTCGTATGATTTAGTATCCGTTGATGATTGTTGGATAATCTGTGTAGTAAGTGGTCATATTTTATGCTACCACTGAAAATATAATTGATGAAAATAATCGATTTATTGAGAATGGACATCTATTTGAGGTTTGATATATGACATGCATGGTAGCATACATATGGGGATGCAGAATTATCAAATAATTGACATTTGGGAGATTGTTGAAATTATATATATACCAAGTGCAATTATAAGATAATTAAGGGGTTCACTAGGAAATTAATGAAAAGATATTTAATTTCATACTGTGTCCAAAGTATGATGTATATATGTGTACGTAATTAGCCATAGAAATCAATGTAACAGTTTTACAAATTAGTTTAAAAAATTTGGAGAGAAAAAAAAAGAGAAACAAAGTGTTCTATGGATTCCAGCCGCATGTTTCTAACATCTTTAAAGGTTAGTTGATTTTTATTTTGATTGTTTAGTTTTGATAAAACTATTAACCAAAATCACTAAAACGAATAAGATCTCATTTTGGATTGTAATAAAATCCGCCGTCCAAAATACAACCCCACAGAAATGACATGTCATCATAAGATTAAATATAACATCCATTGATTAAATATCACTATATTTCTTTCAATATTTTTTGAACTTTTCTAGCATAGTTCATGCCATATTCTTGCTCTATGCATTCTCCTTAAGTAAACTCTCAATCTTCCAAACTTATCCATAATATAAATTGAATTCGAATAACTTGAACCTACCATCAATGTGGTAAATTTTTCAAATGGATTATATTCGTCTTAACCCATTCTTCACTCAAATGACAAAATGTTATAACCTTTATCATATTAAATGCTCGTTGGTACTCACGGACCTTTTCAATCATCGAAAATGTGGAATTCTATCTAGTAATCACATCAATGGACATGATTACCCCTTTGTCGCAACCACCTTTTAGTTCTACACATCTCGTAAAAGAATCATCCTTCTTTATTAACCTTTGACATATCTTATATAATATCTTATATAGAAATTAATCCATAGTCACCAAGCATTTAATCCATCTTTCACAATAAGGTTTAAAATATGTGTATAATATCTTATATAGAAATTTACTAATCACTCAACAAGAAATTTTCCAAACAAAATGCTTTCTCAACATCACTAATATTAAGTCATTAACAGAAGTGTTATCTAAAATAATGGTGCATACCTTGTTCTATATTCCTTAATATTTTAAAAACTCATGCATATTAGTAGCTAAGGCCTCATCGATAGAGGGATGAGATATATAAGTGAACGACGATACCTTAGGATTACGTTTCACTCTTTATCCACATAATGCACCATACAACATATAAAACATTCACCATTGATACTTGTCCAACTATATGAAGTCAAAGAAATCCTATTGAGAATTCTTTCCAACTCAAACTTGACTTTTGTCTTTTTTGTCTCAAAATGATAGAAAATACGAGATTCTTTAGTATGCCTACAATGAGGTTTATAATTGGGATTCAAATAATAAAATCTCTAAACTCCCCACATTCAATACATGGAAATGGAAGGTAAAAATGATTAACTTGGTAAAATCCTTAACAATTTTTTTTGTTGAAATTCCTCAATTGCACGTTTTCTTTAACATCTCTAAACATCATACCCGCATTTCTAAACAATGGCTTTTCAGGTCATTTGTTTCATAAATGTTGAAACATAGTAGTATTATCATGAATATATATCTTTTATGCATACTTTTGTCTACAACGGATGCACTAAACATTACTATCATTTATCCTATAAAAATATTTTCACACGTAAGAACTAAATTTTTTGTGCGTTTTATTAACACTTACATCTCTTTTGTTAGTAGATGCTTCATTATTCTCATTTAATGTCAATGTTTCACTATTCTCATTCCCGAGTTTGATTTCACTTAAATAAGACCACCAATAAATTATATATATATATATATATATATATAAGAGAATGTTTCATTGGCTTTGAGTGACACCACCTTAAAAAAATTACTAAAAAATAAAAAATAGATCTTTTACAATAAATTTTAATAAATACAAACTTTTCACCTCCCAATAAAAAAATTAATATACATCTATCATTGATTATAATAATTCATAACATCCCAACACGTTAAGAAAATAATAAATATATTTCTTACAATAAATTATATATATAAAATGAGAATGCTTTGGTGACTTCTAGTGAAACTACCCTAAAAAATTAATTACTAAAAAAAATAAACTCTTACAATAAATACAAACTTTTCACCTCCCAATAAAAAATTAATATATATATATAATTAATTACAATAATTTATAACAATATGTAATGAAATGACCTTGTGACAATTGCTATGTCGTGGATGCATTAATTTTAAACAATATCGTCTTCTTCAATATGTATATTAATTACACCAAGCCTTTCATCATTTATATTGAAAAATTAATATACATCTATCATTGTTTACAATAATTTATAACATCCAAACACAATAAAAAATAATAAATAATTTTTTACTATAAATACAATTTTAATAATTAAAAAAAATTTATTTCTCAATTAATAAATTATATATATAAAAGAAGAATGTTTTGGTGGTTTCTGGTGAAACCAACTCGACAAAAATAAAAATAATTATTAAAACAATAAAAAATACATTTCTTACGATATATATAATTTATGAATTTTCACATTTCAATTAAAAAACAATATATATCAATCATTGGTTACAATTATTTATAACATTACAATACAATAAAAAATAATAAATACATTTTTTTATAATAAATACTTAATAATTAAAAATTTTCAACTCCCAATTTAAAAATATATACATCTATACATGATCTTAACAAATTGTATTTAATTTAAAGTTTTAGAATTTAATTTAAAATAGTGAATACATTAATGACTCATTTTATATAAATTTTAATTATATTAATTTGTTGTAGTAAATGTCTTAATTATTTTTTATTGTGTTTGGATGCTATAAATTATTGTAATCAATGATAGATATATATTGTTTTTTAATTAGGAGGTGAAAAATTTGTATTTATTCAAATTGTATTTATATTTGTATTTATTCAAATTGTATTTATTGTAAGAAATATATTTATTATTTTTTAGTAATTAAACACAATATAGTTGTATAGTGTAATTGTAATAATATTTGAGGTTAGAAGTAGTGAAAAATACTATTAAAAGGAGGAGGTAGATCATCAAACATAACGAGACAAATTCATTATTTTTTATATCTAATATATATATTAAAGCAACAACCCCAGTGAACAGTAAAAAAGTACACGTGGTATGATAGTAATCGTCCGATCTTTTCTTTTTTATTGCTGGCGAATTCTCAGCCTTCAGATGAACAACGGATACTGTTCATAGGGTGTTCGCTTTTTCAGCCATTGGATTAATTTTCGTTGAATTGGTTTCTCCCCTTTTATTCTTTGTTTTTAGGGTTTGTTTTTAGGGTTACAAACGGCGGAACCTAAGAAATCTACCGATTCTCTCCTTCGCTTGGGTTACCTCTCGCACCTCCGGTGATTTTTGACGGTTTCCGGTGGAGTCTCCAGCGTCTTTGTCTTCCCAGGTGAGTTATTTTCCTTGATTTGTTTCTGGGGTATACCGTGCGAAAGGCAACACTCTCTTTTTTTCCCTTCTTCTCCCTCCCTCTCTTCCATGTTCCTTGCAGCCGCCGACCTCCCAACGCCGTCTCTTCTCTCTCTTTCTTCCACGCCGCCGGCACGACGCAGCCCCTCCCCCCCCCGCAGCCGACCTCCTCCCGACGCCGCCTCCACCATCTTCCTCCTCCCGACGCCACCGACCTCCGTCGCTCGTATTTTATTCAGTCTTTTTTCCCTTCTTCTCCCTCCCTCTCTTCCATGTTCCTTACAGTCGCTGACCTCCCAACGCCGCATCTTCTCTCTCTTTCTTCCACACCTCCGGCATCCTCCCGACGCAGCCGACCTCCTCCCCCCGCAGTCGACCTCCTCCCGACGTCGCCTCCCTCCTCTTCCTCCTCCCGACGCCATCGACCTTCGTCGTTTGTATTTTATTCAGGGAAGCAGGAAAAATCCAGCGGCCGGTGAGAAGAACAAAGGGTAAATTTTTTTTAAAGAACCCTAAACTAAAATGGGGACAAATAAGGGGTGAAAGGGGTGACAGACTATATTTATTCCTTGTGACGAGCTTTTTTCAATTGAGTATCCGTTTCCCTCCGACAAGCTATGTAGGTTGTTGTTGTTCAAGAAACGGACTCGAGCATTTTCTATGGAGTGTAATAATTTATTTTTTGTGGATTTTAGGGTTAGGACTTATGTGGAGCTCGATTGAGCGTTCCTACCGCTCGATCGATAAATTTTATCGAGTTTTTTAAACTATGTGATTGAATAAATCCTCCTTTATCTGTTGCGGGTCGCATATCGGTAGTGAGATATACTTACATTTTGGTCATGGCAGGATGGTTTTGACATGATATGCAGTGGAAGAGACAAGATTGAAACTCCTGAACAGGTATAACATTATGGTATATTTATGGAGGATTATGTTCCAGCTTTCAGAATTGTGTAACGAGAACACGGTTTATTAATTTGTTATTCGACTTTCAGTTCAAGCAAACCGAAAAAACCGCAAAGAAGCTAGATTTGGATGGTTTAGTTGTCATCGGTGGAGATGATTCCAACACCAATGCTTGCCTCCTTGCTGAAAACTTCAGGTAAACCTCAAAGTCATTTGTTTTGAGCTTTAATTCATTTGCTAATAAAAATTTTGTCTCTTTGATATCTTTGCAGGAACTTTTGTCCATGCTCATCTGTTTAATCAATATACTTCCGCTTAATGATTCTGATCAGGAGTAAGAACATCAAAGCCCGAGTAATTGGATGCCCCAAGACCATTGATGGCGATCTTAAATGCAAAGAGGTTCCGACAAGTTTTGGATTTGACACAGCTTGCAAGGTGAGTTAGTGCATTTAGGGTTTGAAGGTGCTCCGATGATTCTAAAACCATACAAATTTCCCCAAAAAATCAGTATTACAAAACTTCAATCTCAAGTAAATTCTTAGAAATTGAGTTACACTACTGATTTTTTGGCTCATTCATGCTGTTCTTACTTGATCATTTCTCATTGAACAGGCACGTGCTGTATCTACTGATGGATTCAGGCCAGGCTTCTTCACAGTCAATGCAATCGTATACGTTGTTCAGGTGAAATACGCTTTACGTTTTTTACAATCTCTGAGAAACTTGAAAAAGTTCAAAGTTAGGCTAACTTTATTGAAATTTTGAGCTTGTTTATAGATTGCCTCTCTATTTTTTACCGTTTGGTTGATAACGTTGTTCATTTTCCTTACGTGTTTCTTCTGGATGTAATAATCTCAGATTGCTCTCTGGTTGATAATGTGGTGGAAGCCTGTTCGTGTTATGGTTGTTCTATCCAAGATGTTCTTTGCCGGTATTGCTTTGATTATTATAAATTTATCCATACACAAAAATACATCATCTTCAATTGATGGAATTCAGCTACCTAACTCACTGCATTCGTTCTGCCAATATATGTATGTGTTTCATTGCTTGCTGCCGTTGGATTTTTACAATATGGAGGAGGGTAACTTTGTCGCTACTTATATATATGATACATCTCGGTATTATCATATTTATGTCTTCTGTGCTCAATCATTTGTTGGATTTTTACGATTGAATTTTCCTGTATGGTGTCTAATCTTGACATGTTTCTTCATCAAAACCAAATAGATTGAGAAGATTGTTTTAATTCGTCGAATCAAGGATTTCTTTTTGTTAAGCTGTTATGTAACATTAGAAGATGAATTAGTTTTATGAAAGAATTCATTTTTTAAACTTAATTCCATTTCTAATTTCTTGTGCTGTTTTTTACTTTTATCAGGTAGCACTAAAATTTTAGCATCGAAGCAGCAAGGGTTCCAACTATGGTCGCGCGTATGAATGGCAGGTGAGAAATTTCGATGATTTGGCAAAAAAATTTATGGAGTCAGTCATTTATAGGTGTCTGTTGTGCTCAATCATTTGTTGGATTTGCGATCGAATTTATGTTATGTTCTTACATGTCCAACCTCTCCTCTTGACTGTTTATGTTATGTTCTCACATTGATCAATATGGATTGTTTGTGCTCAATTTGCTTTCGTTTCTATGATGTTTACATGGATTAGGTTAGATTTGTGGTTGTTTTGTTTTATACATATCACGTTACATTTGTAGCTATATTTGCGAACATTTTCTTTAGGTATGTTTGTGTCTATATACATATATGTATATGTATATGTATATATTACTTTGCTGGTTCTTCCTTTAGATGACAACACACCTTTATTTCCATGAATTTCATTTTTATGTTGCCACGTGCCTTTGTATGAACTTTCACCATTCTTACCCTTTTTTATATTTGTTTTGTATACAGACATATATACGTGTGTGTGTATAGATATTAATGTGTGTGCTGGCCTGCTCTTAGGTAGACACTTCATATATATATATTTCCATGTGGCATTTTTAAAATTTTTACCATTTTTTACCTAATTTACATACCTATCTAATATTATATTATATATATGTAAAGGAAAATTACGTTTTACTGTTTTACCTTACCATTTCCGCTTCTCTGTTTTGCTTTTATTTCCGCTTCTCTGTTTTACTTTTCCACCATGTACACTCCGCTCTCTGATATCATTTATACTCAGGAGGTATCATATAGAATCAAGGTTAGAATCATACGTATGTGGACTTTTTCGTATGATTCGCCGCGTGAACCGGCAACTACTCGTGAAATGGTTGTCTGTGATGAATGGGTATTCCGTCTAACTTTCTCATAGCGTTTTATGTCATTTTACTGAATTTGCTATTTTGTTCCTTTCATCTTTCGAGATATGCTTCTGTTCGATTTATTGGTTCTGCTCGCTGAATATGTACATATTCGTGATTAGTTATAGTTAAAAGTTTTTTCTTACTTAGTTGATGATAGATTTCTACGTTCACTGTTTGTAGTTAGTTAATGATATATATTACACCTGTGACTGTTTGTAACTGTCTTGGTTGAATATATAAATATATAGATTTACTGTTATCAAATTGTTGATGATAGATGTTAAGTCTGTGGTAGTTGTCTTTATTATGTGTGTATATTTTATCCGATGCTGGTCATACATACATATATATATATAGATACTAAAATCTGTTTAAGACCGACACTGGCGTATCCTCTCTTTGAGCTAAAAGAATTGTTGCCAAAGGGAATGAATGTTGATGCGTATCAGAGTTAAATATAACCTAATCTACCCGCAAGTGCACGGCACGTGTGTAGTATTTTAGGTGTCGATCCCACAGAGACTATGCAACGCTGCCTAAGCCCGAACTATGAATCAAACTTTCTAACGAAAGAATGTGAATAAGGAATGAAATACTGAAATTAACTAAACTACTTGGGTCCTAACGATGAGACAAACGTCCTAGGAATCCGGTTTCACCACAAGACTACCGAAACACACGATCAACCTATCTATCATGCAATCCCAGTTAAAGCTATCTAAGGCGGACGATCCTAACATGATATCTACCCTCTCTCAAGGCATAGACACGTGATCTAGACAAGCTGCCCCCTACTTTCGTGGCTGACAACATGAACTAAACCCATAAACTCTGTGATTCGCCCGTTCACCCTCAACCGTTGCTACCCTACTTTCGTGGCCTAACCTCGGTTGTTCTAAACCTGACTTTCTAGGACTAGAATTCTCCTTTCGGTCCTTCTCCTAATCCCTAACACATGCATCTACGTGATCAGCGCAAACACAAGTAAATTAAAGCACTCAGATAAAGAATAGATGAACTAAAACGGGAAGATGCATTCAAAATAGATCAAAAGTGGTTCCGGGATAGCCAAGGGCTAATCCCTTCTCCTAGAACAAACAAACTACTCGCTCATGCGTCTGTAAAGAAACATAAACATAGTAGAAAGTCTAAGGAACATAAAAACCAAACAAAACCGAAGTGGTGGTGCTTGATCTCCAATGCTCCTCGCTTATCTCCTCGCAAGAATCTGCTCTAACTTCGCTGAATTCTTCTCCTCTGTATGCTTGCTGTAACGGCGTCTTTTTGCCTCCTTTTAAGCCTCCTAAGTCAGTCCAATTGTTGCCTAAATTGCCCCACGAGTTCCCTTATGTTTTAAGTTAAGTTTACTTAAGTTTTGAGCAGTTTCGGGCCGCTACCCGCTCGGGTAGTGAGTGTACCCGCTCGGGTGCGGCTAGGGCAGTTCGTGCGCGTCCTGTGGTGCTGGAATGGTGCCCGATCGGGCATGGCATGTGTGCCCGCTCGGGCACAAGGCAAAATGGTCCTAAATGCTTGCCCGAGTCGTGCTAAATGGTCCACACAATTGGCCGTAGGTTTTGCCCGTTTTTCTTTACACTAGCACTAGGCTTCTAGGACGTCGGATTTGAAGGGATCCAGCCTCTACTTAGACCCAGACTACCGATGACGGTATACTCATGCTGTAAGAGTGTGCTACACGATCCGTATCCTTGCGGAAGCGTTAGTCTAGGTAATTTATTACTTGAGTCTACGCACATCAGCCAACCCACCACTTAGACCCGAGCCACCGAAGGAGTAACAAGGTCGATGCACTCATATCGATTTTTGATCATGCTTATTAGGCACTATTTCTATCGACAGCGGAGTGTTAGTGTGTGCTTTTTAATCTGCAAAACAAGCTCGATTTTATATGATCCAATGATCCTCAATGTAACCAAAGTAAAGTGTCGTCTACACGAAGTATGACCATCTGGGTAGAGAAAATAAACGACAGACCAGCCTAGCAACCTCGTCGAAACATCCTCACAAGTAACACTAGGATTCCCTAGAACTACGACCTATTTTTTTTCAGCTGACTAATAAGCTCTAACGCATAGGAAAACCTAGCTCAATAATGCAAAGTCTAACGGAAAAGGTCAACCTCTTAAGCATTCCTAAGTTCAGGGTTCATCTCAAAACGTGGCACCGGACAAGTGCCTTGGGACGACTCTGACTCAATGAAAACAAAAACAAACTAAAAATCGCAAAAATAACCTAAAAAACTAAAAAAAATCAAAGGAAAATGAAACGAAAACACCTGACAAACGTGA
>CM071863.1:45565102-45631973 GCA_036759665.1 Gynandropsis gynandra
TTCATCGCGCGGTAGTAGATATACAGGATGTCATTGGGTAGCCATCAAAGCGGATTTCAAAACCCAATGCGTCACGGTATACGACTGCCAGACGAGGCTTAAGGAAACACATATCGATCCGGTGATTGAGAATCTAAGAAAAACTATCCCCAAGATGTTCATTCTCGGAGGGTTTCCTTCTTTGGCATCTGGACAAGGTAAATGGAAATATGAGTATTATAATATTGTACAGAACGCAAGCGAGGATGACTGTGGTTTTCACTCCTACAAATACTTAGAAACTCCCGTAATGAAAATGTGTAATTATTTGGACTGCATTTGCGACGAAAATATTATTTCCATGCGTGAGAAGATTGCGGCTGATGTATTTAGTAATGGAAAATGTATCCCTCCACCCTGAGATTAACTTGATATTTGGTACATTGTTATTTTTTAAATATTTGGTACATTGTTATTTTTTAAATATTTGGTACATTGTTATTTTTAAATATTTGGTACATTGTTATAAGTTTCTTCATAATAATAAAAGGAGTCGCAGGGGTAAAAGGGGCGTAGGGTCAAGGATCGCAGAGGTTCAAGGGTCGCACGGGTTCAAGGGTCGCACGGGTGCAAGGGTCACAGAGGGACAAGGGTCGCAGTGCGACCCTTGTACCTCGGCGACCCTCGGATCACTGCGACCCTTGTACCTCGGCGACCCTCGGATCACTGCGACCCTTGTACCTCGGCGACCCTCGGATCACTGCGACCCTTGTACCTCGGCGACCCTCGGATCACTGTGACCCTTGTACCTTGGTGACCCTCGGATCACTGCGACCCTTGTACCTCGGCGACCCTCGGATCACTACGACCCTTGTACCTCGGCGACCCTCGGATCACTACGACCCTTGTACCTCTGCGACCCTTGTGCCAACAACTAATATGAATAATTTATTATTTACAAATACAATTATTTATAAATAATATGAATAATTTATTATTTATTGTCTATATGCGACCCTTGTCCCTATGCGACCCTTGGACTCGTGCGACCCTTGTACCTCTGCAACCCTTGTATCTCTACGACCCTCGAATCACTGCGACCCTTGTCCCTCTGCGACCCTTGTACCAACAAATAATATGAATAATTTATTATTTCTTATTTACATATACTATATTATTTACAAATAATATGAATAATTTATTATTTATTTTTTACAATACAATTATTTACAAATAAAATGAAAATTTATTATTTATTATTTACAATTATTTACAAATCATATGAAAAATTTATTATTTATTATTTACAAATACAATTATTTACAAATAATATGAATAATTTATTATTTCTTGTCCATATGCGTCCTTTGTCCCTATGCGACCCTTGGACTCGTGCGACCATTGTCCCTCTGCGACCCTTGGACCCTTGCGACCCTTGTCCTTATGCGACCCTTGGACCCATGTGAGCCTTGTCCCTCTGCCACCCTTGTTCTTCGCAACCCTTGTTACAAGAATAGTAAATCTACAAAAACAAGGGTACTAAACGATAATACTTACTATTGAATCATTGTCAAATGAAAACCATCCAAATACAAAACACAACTGAAAACCATCTAAATACAAAAAACAAATGAAAACCATCCAAATATAAAATACAACTGAAAATCAAACACTGTTATTGTTAGGGAAAAACTGAAGGATAGGTATTGGTCCATTCTCATATATTTCGACTACGAGGGTACAACCAACGGTCTGTCGATGGTCGAGACAAAACTTTCTCCAACCCCTTCTGATGGAAGCGCCACCATGTGCCACGGGCCTTAGATCTGCCTTCCACGACATGGAGTATCCTACCATCAGATATATCTCACATCGTCTATGGCAAAGACCGCTCGACCTCGCAAACCCTATCGGAAGTGTCTGCGACATCCGAAGAAAGGAATAAAAATCGTTAAAATCCTTACCATGCAAGGAATAAAATTGTATTGAAGTCACTTACCAATGCATCTGCAGGCAGATTCGAACGAGTGACTGGTACTACAGTTTCTCATAAAATCCTCGGAGCAGGAGTGGCGAAGGTGATGTGAAAGACCATGTCACCTTCATGAGTGAAAAGTATGTAATCCCCAATACTTAACTCTAGGTTGTTGGAGAAATCTTTCCACCCATCAGTGAATCTGGAGCCATCCAACTTGACTTCCCATCTTCTGTTAGACCCAGTCAATTTAAGCGTTACCGTGTTATTGTCCCTCGTTTTCCCGTATATATAATCATCGAATAATATCTTCGGGATGTCCTGTAAGAAAAAAACAAAAAAACAAGTCAAATCTTTACATTCTCTACATGTAACATACCGACAGAGAGACTGATGAAGAAGATTACAATGTAGTTCTCTTCCAGATAGTGCGGGAAAATCTCTGAAGAAACAAGGAAAATGTAACATTTTCGGAAAAATTGATGGAATGAGAGTTAGAGAGAGAGAGAGAGAGAGAGAGAGTGCGTGTGTGTGTCGTTATTGTAAAAAAGGAAACGACTGTAATTCGAAAAGACATGACTTGGATATCGAATCACCGTTAGATGGAAGTCGAAAAGACATGACCTGCAGATGTTATTTTTTAAAAAGCTTTCAAATATGATGAAAAATTCGGCGGGAATTTTGGTGACAGAATTTTCGGCGGGTCGCATAGGTGACATGGTCACATATAAGGATCAATACATGCGAAATCGAAGAATTTACGGGTTTATAATGATAAAACGTCAAACTAATTAATGCCAATTGAGGATCTCATGGGTCACTTATAAGGATCAATATATGCGAAATCCACGAATTTACGGATTAACAATGATAAAATGTTAAAAAACAATCAAAACAATACATTTAAAACGTCAAACTAATTAATGCCTATTGAGGGTCGCATGGGTTTGTCTCGACGAAGATGGGGTACTTCTCCGAGCCTCACCGGGTCCAGGATAACGATTCTCTTTAGGCCTCCCGCTTTGCCTTTTCTGAGCCAGCATAGAAGGTTGAATCATAAATTCAGTCACTGAAGGGGGAATGTCACAATCACTGCAATCAGGAATCGGATACAAGGTTTCTTGGTAAGCCAAACGCCATGTCTCCCGAAGGTAGTAGTTTGAACATAGATCTGGTATCTTGTGACCTTTTCCAACCTTATGTGTTGCCGCAATTGCGTGTCTACATGGATACTTATCCACATCAAACATTTTGCATTCGCACGTTCTTTTTTTGAAGACTCACTACAAATCTTCTGCCCATCTCATTTCTCACCTCATACTCATCAGTCAGACTGTTCAATTCAATAACATCATACTTGGATGCCTGTCCAAACCGTTCATGTAACGTTTTCTCAACGTAAGGTGTTAACTTTTGAGAATCATCACCGGTAGCTGCTTCCAACCTATACCTATTGAACCATTCCACTGTCTTTCCAAACAAATATCTAAAAGCCCTAGGATCGTAAATTTTTTTGACTTCTTCAACGTTGAATTTATTGACTCGGCGCCATTAGTGGTTAATAAGTTGTACCTTTCCCTTTTAAATTTGCATCTTGCCCACTTAACGAGATCAAGTTCCTCTTTCTCCAAATACTTTGCAACATTAGGATACCTGCGCAAAGGTCAGAAAGGTAAAAAATGACCACAAAGGTCACAACATTACAAAGGTGGCAGGGGGTACAAGGGTCACCGGGGTACGAGGGTCGCAGGGGGTACAAGGTCGCAGGGGGTACAATGGTCGCAGGAGTACGAGGGTCGCAAAGGGGTCAAAGGGTCGCAGAGGTACAAGGGTCGCAGAGGTACAAGGGTCGCAAAGGGTACAAGGGGCAGAGGTCACAAAAGTCACAAGTCATTTTTTGTACCTGGCCTTCAAATCATTCAATAGCACTTCAAATTCGTTTTCCGTGAATGCTGCTGCACATTTGAAAAACATTTCCGCCACAGTATCACCCTTTGAAGTCTTTCTACGATGGCCTTTATTGACGTAGCTCTTTATATTTTGCGATATATGATGCGCACAAAAACCATGATCAACTTCTTTATACACTTCTTTGATGTCTTTGATCAAGCTTTTATGGCAATCAGATATCAGAACGACATCACGTCCGTCCGGTATCACCTGTTTCAATCTTGACATAAACCACGTCCATGATTCGTCCTTCTCTCTGTCGACTATTCCCCATGCAAGAGGATATTGGTGATGTTCACCATCTTGCACGGTCGTCACAATCAATGCTCCCTTGTACACTCATGTCAGAAATGTCGCATCCACAGCAACCACTTTATGCATGTATTTCCATCCCGTTATAGCCGCTCCGACATCCATAAAAAGGTATTTGAAGCTTTTCCCATCAATGTCGTACTGAAGATCTGCGACAAATCCGAGATTTCTTTTTATAAACATGTGCAACCACCCTGGAAGCCTCCTATAATGTTCAAAGTCATCACCACGAATATCCTTTTGAGCACCGCATTTGCCTCTTAATGCCATCAAATACGATACATTGGCACCGTATTTTGCTTTTACACGAGCCATCAATTTTTTTTGCTGGAGGTGTTTCATAATTTCCGGCATATTCCTCTTTCAAATAATCCTTAACCATTTGCGATGTACCCTTTGTAGCTTCGGTCCGTTTAGATACAGGTGAACAGTTATGAATGGGATGGTGTGTTCTCACACTAAAACATTTGGAATTCGGGATTGCTGCCACGCGTAATTTCCATTTACAACTATTTCCGGAAAACTTGCATCGTACTTCCCATAGCCTCGTATCAGATCTTAATGTTGTATATCTAAACGAAGCTTCAATTGAACCCTTCTTTACAAATGCCTGTACATCCTTCTTGCTATCAAAATCTTGCCCAATTTTAAGATCCAATCCATCTTCGAACTCGAAGATATTATTTTCGCTATTAAGAACTACCATTTCCGAGTTGTTCTCACCATCACCATACTTATGCTCTGTTGGCACATCAGAATCAATTTTATTACTGCCACAAACAACTCCATCAACTACCACATTCATGGCACACCCACCATCTTCTCTTAACCCGTTTGTATGTTCACTATCAGAATCATTCGAATCCAAAATATCTATTGTCTCCGGATTACTCTCATCAACTCTACTTTTATCTAGATCTACAATAACACAGTCATCATAATCTACAACACCTCGATCTTCACCTTCTTTAGCAATGCTTCCAAAACCAGGAATTAGAGGCTCAATTTCCCTCTCAATTTCGATTTTACAATTCACACTTGCCGATTCTATCTCCACATACAACAGTGGTTGGATTCCTCTTATGCGATCGAACATATAACAAATAAGATGTTTGCCATTCATTATATATGTTTGCTTTCTATTTTCATAAATATTGGGAAAATAGCTTAACTTCAACTTCGTCATATTATTTCCCACCATCATCTCTGCACATAACTCATCAATCAGTTGCTGGTATGTCAGACTAACCGGAGGACATAAGAAAAATACTCTCTGGTTTTCCTGAACTCTACCAAACCATTCAGAGTCTCCATTTGGGTTTTTTCTCATTTACCATCATAAAAAAAATAAATCAGTGTGATTTTCTCATCCATCGTATCCATTACACCTGTAACAAAAACATAAAAGAGGGGTAAATTCTGTGACCCACTGCGACCGTGCGACTCGATGAGACTTTGTGACCAGTGCGAACGTGCAACCCTTGTACCCCTGCGACCCTTTGACCCCTCTACGACCCTTGTACCCCTTTGCGACCCTTGTAGCTCTACGACCCTTGTACCCCTTTGCGACCCTTGTCCCCATGCGACCTTTGGACCCCTGCGACCCTTTCAATCGTTTGCGACCCTTTCAACTGTTTGCGACCCCTTTCCCATGCGACCCTTGGACCCTTGCGACCCCTTTACCTCTGCGACCCTTGCGACCCCTTTACCTCTGCGACCCTTTGAACCCTTTGTGACCCCTTTCTCATGCGACCCTTGGACCCATGCGACCCTTTGAACCCTTTGTGACCCCTTTCCAATCCGACCCTTGGATCCCTGCGACTCTTTAACCCTTTGCGACCCCTTTACCCTTGGACCCCTACGACGACCTTTGATCCATTTGAACCCTCGATGAGACTCTGTGACCAGTGCGACCGTACGACTCTGTGACCTACTCTGTCACCTTTGACATTGCAATAAATATGACTCGTTTAGACTCGTTTTCAATAATTGCAATAAACACAAGAGAAACATGAAAAACTCACTATACATACCTTGTTTTTCTGCGGAACGTGCTTAATTGCAAGCTTTTTTGTTGACAAAAAACGATTTTAACCTATTGGCATTGAATCTGATGCCGATTTCAAGCTACTCTCGCCGAATCTGTTGTGGTGTGGGAGAACAATAATTTTCGCACCACAGGAGAGAGAAATAGAGGTGCTCTAGAGGAGAGAGAAAAATTGTCGACAAGGGTAATATGAAATTATCAATATTTTAAGGGTAGATTTGAAGTTGAAACTTTTTTTTCAGGCAAGGGTATTTTTGAAGCACTTTAGCCCTACAAGGGTATTTTTGAAGTTCCCCCCATCTAAACATGCATATATATTATCATATTTTTTTTTGTAGAAAAAGTAGAGGGCGGAATATCAGAAATACCCTTATAGGGCTAAACCGCTTCAAAAATACCCTTCCCTAAAATAATTATTAAATCGAAAAAACTGAAGAAAAGACAAATTTGTCATTAATGTTCGAACGTGAAAAAACCCATGTTCTTCAGTTTTTCGACGTGAAAAACTGTCAATAGCGAGAAAGCCGAACAGTTTTTCGACGTGAAACCTCTTTAAAAGTTTATAGAAAGAAAGAATAAGTGATGTTGAACTTGAGAGGGATCGATTTGAAGTTAACAAGAAGGAAAATGGCTAGAATCAGCAGCAGTAGTGAAGAAGAGAGCACGAGTCAATCTTTAATGGCATCAATAAGTGGAAGTAGATCGATTTCTAGGGTTTTGCAAGCTTTCGAGTCATAAAATGGTTAATTGATTTGAAATGGGTGAGTGTCAATGAGTCGGTTGAGTCGCAAGGGTCGCAGGAGTTGCATGACCATCTTCGACTCAGTGAGTCAGTTGAGTCGCAAGGGTTGCAGGAGTTGCATGACCATCTTCGACTTAGTGAGTCGGTTGTCTTAGTGAGTGGGATGGGTCGCAATGGTCGTTTGAGAGGCGTGGATCGATTGAGTCTTAGTGAGTCGGTTAAGTGTCGCAGAGTGTCTGAGGGTCATTTGAGTCGCATGGGTCGCACGGGTCGGTTGAGTCGCATGGGTCACTTAAGTCGGTACAAGTATAATGTATTCGTAATTGGTCATTTTGTAGGTGGCGCCAAAGTCGAAGTTTGTGTATGAACTCAAGCACATGGACAGAATGCCAAAGATCACCACCAAGTGTTATCCTCACGAGACAATAACGACGCTGAGAGGAATCTTAGATGAACACGAGTTGCATTATTTCGAGAAGGAGTCACAATTGAGGGATTTATTCCATTTACAATGTGACTCCACATTGACGAAGGTTCAAATGTCTATCCTACTAAATCACTCCGTGATTATACGAGACAAGACGGAGTTGTGGTTCGTCATAAACAACATTCCCATCCGATACTCTATAGTGGAACACGCACTAAATTCCGGATTGAAATGCAGACCATATCCAAAAGGATGAGAGTCCATACGCGGTGTCACATTCAGGCTGACGAATTTTGACCGTGGAAAGGTGACCCCCGAACAAGTCAGTGAAAAGCTTGTGAAGGCGAAGAATTCCGACGACCTCAAGAGGTTGGAAACTTTGATGTTGTTGGCGCAAGTTATGGCTCACAAGCCTTCAGTAGAAAACTCTATCAGCCATGATCTCATTGATATGGTTGATGACTCGGAATTTGTGAAGGCTTTCCATGGGGTCGTTACACATTCGAGAAGATTGTCGATACTTGCCGCAAACACGTTAGCGGGGAATCACCGAAACCAAAATGGTATTGTGGCAGTTTCATGATCCCACTAATGATAAATTGTATATATTATTCAAATAACTTGAATGTTTTCGTACTTTTTGCATTCTTATCATTTTGTTTTAATGTTTTAGTTACTTCCATTCAAAACCATCCTTAGTTTGGGCGAAAAGGGATGGTATGTTGAGGTTGTGGATGCGCATCGATCATGCCTAAGAATGTGCAAGAAGATGGTGAAATCCAATTTTATCCCGAAGTATGTAGATGTGATAAAGCAGATTGGAGATTCTAAGGTAACAATTACACAAGGGTCACAAGGGAAACAAGGGTCAGAGAGAGTAATAATGGTTATTTTTTTTCAGGATATTCTAAGTATTCTTCGTGCTAAACACGAAGAGAAAGCTTTACTTTCTGATATGGAGGATTACGAGGGATGTGACGATCCCGACGTTCAAATATGGATGGAATATCTTCGTAGAGATCCGAAGGGTATTTTGGGAGGATATCCGTAAGCAAGAACTGCTGACACGAAAAGCAGCTCTTGGTGATCAAAAAAGGGGAAGGAAAAAGGGACTAAGAGGAAGGAGAGTGTGAGTGAAAAAATAATAGAGGTCAAGATGATGCTGATGTTGATGCTGCAGTCCCTCCGACACTGGAGCAGAAATTAATAGGGGAAATAAGGAAGTCGGAGAAGAGAATCATCAATGCCGTAAGAGACCTTCTAAGGGATGTCGGGATTCATATGCCTAATCCAAAATCAAAGGCTGCCGAGAAAGTTGAGATCACCGAAAACCAATCTTCCGACACTGTTAGTGATTTTGGTTTTGAATTCCTTTGACGTCCAAATCCAGTGTCAAGAAAAGAGCCAAGTGGAGATGGCTCAAAAGAGGACTTGACAAACATTGCTCCTGATGGAGTTCCACCAAGTAAGTAATATTTAGTGAAAATTTCATTTGAGTGTCAATTTCCATCGAGAGTCGGCATGGGTCACAAGAATCGGATTTGTTGCAGGGACATATAAGTCGTAGGTCGCATAAGTCGCAGGGTCGTTAGAATCGCATGGGTCGCATGGGTTACATATGTCGCATGGGTCACTGGGTCACTAAAGTCAATGGGTCGCATGGATCACATGTGTTACATAATCAATGTAATGAACGATGAGTCTAATGAATGAAGTAATTTTATGCACGTTAACTAAGGTCAACTTGGAGAAGGCGTTGAGTCATGCACGACTCTCCTTGCGGGGGAGGCTCCGATGTGTCTCTGAAGTCGGCAAATTTGACCTTTTTTTCTTTCCATTTTTTTTCTTGAACTTCTTTTTGCCTTTTTTTCTTGAACTTTTTTCTTGCCTTTTTCTTCTTGAACTTCTTTCTGCCTTTTTTTAACCGTTGTGACCTTTGAGACCTTATGTAACCTTATGTAACTTTTGTGACCTTTATAACCTTTTTGACCTTATGTTATCAATATTTAAACGTTGAAATGGTCTTATTTTGCATCTATTGTTCATAAGATTATGACCGATCCGACTCATGCGACCCAATATGACCTGTTATGCGACCCTCAATCGGATTAAATTAGAATCAAGTTTAAACGGGAACCCATCCGACACATGCGACCTCATGCGACCACATATGACCATGTACGACTCTTGCGACCTATAAAACTATGCGACCTAATACGACTCATGTGACTTGTCGTTTTGCTGTCAGACTCTTGTCATCCGACCCATGTGACCCTTCCGACCCATGTGACTTGTCGTTTTGCTGTCAGACTCCTGTCATCCGACCCATGTGACCCTTCCGACCCATGTGACCCTTCCTACCTATGTGACTTTTCGTTTTGCTGTCAGAGTCTTGTCTTCCGACTCATGTGACCCTTTCGACCCATGTGACCCTTCCGACCCATGTCTATAAGTTAACGTCTACGTCTCTTCTCTTAGTATGCATTTCTAACCCCAATTTCTATGAAAAATATTTTTTACCTTTGTAACCTCCATGTCGCAATCACCATTGTCGACCCAGGGCATTGTGTTGTCTATGTGTTACTCAAGGTCTTGGTAATCGGCGGACTCAATCTCTATGCAGTCACTGACGAGTTGCGGGGGTGACTTAGGTGACGGTGTTGGGTTACTCTTGCAATGTGATCTAGAAGACGAAGTATATGGCAGGAGATAACTCTGGACTGGAATACCAAACAAGAAGAATGCAGAAGACTTGAAGATGGAGACGGACTGCGACCAAGCGACCCATGCGACCCTCAATTGGCATATATGCGACCAAGCGACCCATACCATTATCAATATATTTGAGTTGTATATGTCTAATTTAGAATCAATATAGATAATAATAAATAATATCGACATTTGAATAATATCGACATTTGAACAAAATGTTAAATGTATTGTTTAATCATCCGACGAGTTCTTAAAACACTACTATCACTTTTGAAACACAAGCATTGGTTATACACAACTCAACTAGGTACACATGGGTCATAATCTGTTTTATCCGTTGATTGGCATTGTAGATGTATTGTTTTGATTGGTTTTTTTCATTTTATCATCATAAACCCGTAAATTCGTCGAGTTCGCATCTATTCATCAATATATTCGACCAAGCGACCCATGCGACCCATGCGACCCTCAATTGGAATTAATTAGTTTGACGTTGTAGATGTATTGTTTTGATTGGTTTTTGTCATTTTATCATCATAAACCCCTAAATTCGTCGAGTTTGCATCTATTCATCAATATATGCGACCAAGCGATCCATGCGACCGTCATGCGAACCAAAATTCCCGCTGAACTTTTCACCAAAAATTGAAAAACATATCGAATTCCATCTTACGGCGATTCGATGTCAGGGTTATGTCTTTACGTATTCCAGTCGTTTCCTTTTTCGAATAACGACACACTCTCTCTCTAACTCATCATCTTTCTTCCATTTTTTGCCGAAAATGCAACATTTCCCTACTTTCATCCAAATCATTCTTCCGAGCTTTCTAGAGAACTACCTCATAATATCCTTCATCTCTCTCATTCGGTATGTTATTGTGGAGAATGTAAAGATTTGACTTTTTCTTCGATTTTTGTTACGGACATTCCAACGAAATTCTTCAATGAGCATATTTACAGGAAAATGAGGGACGACAACACGACAACGCTTAAATCGGATGTGTCTAACAAAACATAGGAAGTCAAGTTGGAAGGCTCAAGATTCACTGATGGATGGAAAGATTTCTCCAAGGACCATGATTTTCGTATTCGGGATTTCTTAGTTTTCCGTCACAAAGGTGATATGGTTTTTCACGTCACTAGTTTCGGAGATGATATGTGTAATCTATAATATGCATCATCTATATCATCATTATCATCAGTAGAAGCAGGGTCATCTTCTTCTGGTGAGAAGATTTTCACGGTACCAGTCACGCGTTCAAATCTAGCCCTAGATGCAGTGGTAAGTGAACTCAAACCGATTTTTTCCGATTCATCAAATTTGACCGTATATGCATTATTTTAGCGTCGTTGTAAATTTATTCGGTTATCGCAAATACTTCCGATAGAGATTGCGAGGTCGAGTGGTCTTTGCGGTTGACGAAGTAAGATCGATCTGATAACCAATTACGCACAGATTTGGGAGGCAGATCTAAGGCCCGTGAAATGCGGTGGCGCTAGTATCATCAGGGGTTGGACGAAGTCTTGTCACGCTAATGGCTTTAACGTGGGTTGTACCCTTGAAGTCGATCTGGACACCGTTCTTGATGATGTAGCTTGTCTACTGTTTACCCCTCAATCAAGGCATATAATCAACGTAGATTGAATTCGTTGTATTTTGATTGCTTTGAACCGCATTTGAACAAAAAAACTCATATTTTTATTTGGTTGGTTTTGTTACTATTATTCAATAGAATGTATTATCTTCAGTATCAATGTTTTTGTGGATTTACTATTATTGTAATAAGGGTCGCCGAGGGTCTAAGGGTTGCAGGGGATAAAGGGTCGCAGAGGTACAAGGGTCGCAGAGGTACAAGGGTCGAAGGGAGGTAAAGGTCGCAGAGGTCCAAGTGGTCGCAGAGATCCAAGTGGTCGCAGAGATCCAAGGGTTGAAGGGAGACAAGGGTCGGAAGGGGACACCGGTCGCACGATCCAAGGGATAATTCAACTTTGTACATTGTTATTTTTTTGAAAATTATTCATATTGTTTGTAAATAATTATTTAATAATAAAGCGTAAAGGGTCGCAGGGGTCCAATGGTTGCAGAGGTACAAGGGTCGCACAATTTGTCCCTTGCGAACCTTTTTTACCCGTTCAACCCTTGACCCTTTGGAATCGATCGCAGAACGTTCGATTTTTCGCTAGCAGCTTTAAGGCTCGTAAACTTCATTTGATCTTGTGGATTTACTATTATTCAATTTTTAATGTTATTGTTAGTATCATTGTTTTTGTGGATTTACTATTATTGTAACAAGGGTAGCAGATGGACAAGGGTCGAAAGGGGGACAAGGGTCGCACGGGTCCAAGGGTCGCGAGGGATAGGGGTCGCACGGGTCCAAGGGTCGTGAGGGACAAGGGTAGCACGAGTCCAAGGGTCGTGAATGTACAAGACTCGTAGATATTTGAGTCAATTATTTGTAAATAAATTGATAAATTATTAGTTTCAAAATTTTATTCATATTATTTTTAAATTTTGTAAATAATAAATTATTTTTACTATATTGTTAATATCAGTGTTTGGTTGGATTTAGTATTATTGTAATAAGAGTCGCAGAGGGACAAGTGTCGCAAGGGTTCAAGGGTCGTAGAGGGACAAGGGTCGAATAAGTACAAGGGTCGTAGGGGTCCTAGGGTCAAAGAGGTCCCTCTGTGACACTTGTACCTTTGCGACCCTTTCACCTCTTCGACCCTTGGACCCCTGCGACCCTTTTACCCTCTTCGATCCTTGAAAGCCTACGACCCTATCCTAAACCCTGAGACCCTTTTACCCATGCGACCCTGTGACCCCTTTACCCCTGCGACCCTTGGACCCTAAGACTCTATGACCCAGCGCAACAGTTTTTCTGCGGAACCTGCTTAATTGCAAGCTTCTTTGTTGACAACAAACGATTTCAACCTATTGGCAACGAATATGATGCCGATTTCAAGCTACTCTCGCCGAATCTATCGTAGTGGGAGAACAGTTATTTTCACGCCACAGTGGAGAGAAATCGAGGTGCTCTGGAGGAGAGAGAAAAATTGTCGACAATGGTAATATGGGATTATCAATATTTTAAGGGTAGATTTGAAGTTGAATTTTTTTTAAAGAAGAGTATTTTTGAAGCACTTTAGTTCTACATGGGTATTTTTGAAGTTTCCCCAGGTAGGGGTGTAGCTTTTCATCTTCGTATAAAATAAATGTGACTCGGTTTAGCTCATTGCAATTCCAATGGTAATATTCTTCTATTTTTTTTAGTAATAATTTCATCTTCTTTGATATTTAATGTAAAAAAATATAATAATGATTTATTATTTTATTCATAATTTTTAAAATAAATGTGGAATTGTGACCGGTTACATTGAAGGTAAGTGTAGTGAATTGATATTTTTTTATGATAATTTTAAAAAGGTTTTAATTTTTTTAAAAAGATCAAATATATAGAAAAAATACAATAAAGAAAAACTATAGATTGGAAAAGGATCAAATCATTTTCTACCTTTTAAACTTGACGGTTTTACCTTATGCCGAAGAGAAATGTGCAAATCCATCAATGGGAATCAAGATAACGTAGAAATTGTAGATCCACCAACAAAAACTGAGAACCGAGGAAGACGAGGACCACTATGTTGATTTCGCAAACCCATTGATGGAAGCCGAAAATAGATGAAGTGATGGCGATGATCTCAAATGAATGAGAATGGCGAAAGAATGAATGCCATGTTCATTATCTATTTGCCCAGATTCGATGTCCCCGAAGAACGTCGCTACTCCCGTGTCAAAGATCGTCCTTTTCGTGGGATCATAAAACTTATACCCTTTAGATCTCTCAGAGTATCCAACAAAGTAACAACTCACAGTTTTGGAATCCAATTTCTTTTCATCGGATCGATAAGATTGAGCCTCTGCTAGACATCCCCAAATGTGAAAATGTCGTAAGCTAGGACGTTTACCCGTCCATAACTTGTAAGGAGTCTTAATTATTGCTTTAGTTGGTACTCTATTTAGGATAAACCGCTGTATTTAATGTCTCACCCCACAAGGATTTTGGGAGCATAGAGAACGATATCATACTTCTCATCATTTTCTGTAATGTACAGTTTTGTCTCTCCGTAATATTATTCATGCTAGGTGTACTCGACATTGTGTATTGGGAAACAATTCCACACTCCTAGAGGTACTTGGCAAATGGCTCTAGACGTTGTTCATCTGATCCATCATTTCTATGGTAGTAATCACCACCACGATCAAAACGAACGACCTTAACGCGTTTATTAAGTTGAAGTTCAACTTCAGCCTTAAACGCTTTGAAAATATCCAAAACCTCTGACTTCTCATGAATATGATAAAGGTAACCATATCGACCATAATCATCTATAAATGATACAAAGTAATGTTGACCATTCCAAGAAGCAATAGGAAACGATCCACATACATCCGTATGTATCAATTCCAAAGTCTCTGAAGTTTGATATGTACCTTTACCTACTTTATTTGTCTGTTTCCCCTTGCTACAATTGACACAATGGTTAAAATCTGAAAAAGTCAAGAGTTTCAATTATTCCATATGATACTAAACATTCCATTCTCGGTTTCGAGATATGTCCTAATCATTTATGCCATAAAACAATGGAGTTTTCAATTATCAATTTACGCTTCACACCACGTGAACCAACATGCAAGATTTCATTATATGAAAGGATAATATCGAGCATATAAAGATGATCTGAAATAGATAAAGAACCAGTTACAATCACATCCAAATGAAATGAAAGGGTAAACTTAAGGTCTCCAAATGAACACGAAAATCCTAATCTGTCCAATGCAGAAACTGAAATCATGTTTCGTCTAAAAGACGGTACAATGGAAACACCTTTCAAATCTTGAATTGACTAGTCTTCATCAAAAACCTAAATTGTCTGATCGCTTCCACTTCCACCCTTTTACCATCGCCCACATAGATGTATCTTTCACCATCAATCGACTTTCGGTAATGGAGATAACCCTGTATAGTAATACTTACGCGAGTTGTAACACCAGAATCAACCCACCAGGTATGACTTGGTACACACGCTAAATTGATATCAGAACAAACCATAGTGAAAGCCAAACCTTTATCCGCACGTTGGTACTTCGTGCAAGATTTCTTCATATGACCAGTCTTGTGACAAAAGAAACATTTATGTGTAATCGTGTGTAATCTCCTTTGAGGAGTCCTCATGTATTATTAGGAATATATAGAGGATTACAATGGAGAAACCTACCATAAATAGGTTATATAAAATATACACAGAATATTCAGAATATCTATGAAATAATTACATATTTCTATATATATTCTATCACGCCCCCGCAGTCGCAACGAGAGGAGGCCAAACGTTGAGGCTGGAGCGGAATTCCTGAAAGAGACGTGATGGCAAGCCTTTGGTGAAGATGTCTACATACTGAGATGTCGACGGGATATGCTGAACTCGGATCTGTCCCAGTGTAACCTTCTCACGAACAAAGTGGATGTCAATCTCGATATGCTTGGTGGGTTGATGTTGCACGGGATTGGTAGAGAGATAAACAGATGTTGTCGCAATAGAAAAAGGATGCATGTGGACGATGGTACTGAAGCTCGAGAAGTAGGTTACAGAGTCAAAATATCTCAGACACAACATTAGCCACCCCACGGTATTCAGCTTCGCAACTTGATCGAGAAATCATGGCCTGCCGTTTGGAAGACTATGACAGTAAATTGTCGCCCAAAAAGACGCAATATCCCGAGGTAGAGCGGCGGGTATCCGGGCATCCAGCCTAATTTGCATCAGTATAGGCAGAGAGACTCATGATGTTGGACTTATGGAGCTGAAACCCATTGGCAAGGGACCCCTGAAGATACCGAAGGATGCACTTGAGAGCGAGGTAGTGAGGCTCACGTGGGTCATGCATGAAGAGACAAATCTGTTGCACGACATATGCAATGTCCGAGCGAGTAAAGGTGAGATATTGGAGTGCTTCAGCAAGGCTTCGATAGAGTGTAGGATCTACAACAGGTGGACCACAATCGGGAGATAGCTTAGACTTCAGGTCAACCGGCGTTTGGCATGGTTTGCAATTAGACAGACCTGCACGGCGGAGGATATCCAAAACATATTGTGTCTACGAGAGGAACAGGCCGAAAGATGTCCGTGTTGCCGAGATGCCGAGGAAGTAGTGTAGAGGGCCTAAGTCGGTCATGGCGAAATCCTTGCTGAGCGATGTGATAGTCGAACAGAGGAGGATGTTTGTGGACACTGTCAGGATGATGTCGTCAACATAGATGAGCAGGAAGACCGTGTCGAGCTTCCCAGGGAGAATAAAGTGTGAAGAGTCGGACTTGCTTTGGCTGAACCCCAAAGTAGTGGCAAAGGAGGCAAATCGTTGGTACCATGCGTGGGGACCCTACTTGAGTCCGTATAGAGACCGCCGAAGAAGAAATACGTGATCGGTACGAGAGGGGTCAACAAAGCCCGGAGGTTGATGCATGTATATGGTCTCCTCGAGATTGCAATGTAAGAACACGTTCTTCACATCAAGTTGGTGGATCGGCCAATCACGGGACAAAACGAAGTTGAGCACGGTGTGTATGGTTGCCGGTTTCACGATCGGACTGAAGGTTTCATCGCAATCAATGCCCAAGCCCTGAGATTTGCCGTTGGTGACGAGGCGAGCTTTGTACCATGCCAAGTTACATGCAGAGCCAAAATTATGACGAAAAAGCCACATGGAGCGGACCACATTGACCCTCGAGGGTCAAGGTACCAGATCCCATGTTCCATTTTTCATTAGAGCATCGAATTCCGATTGCATGGCTTCCTGCAAGTTAGGATCCTTTAGGGATTGGATGTTGTTAGAGGGAGGAGTAGGGGCAGTCTCAGTGAGTAGGGTTAGGTTCGGATGAGGCTTTATGGCACCCGATTTGCGTCAAGTGACCATATGGTGGGATGAATGTGGTTGAGGTTTGGTTGTGGGAAGTGGTTGGGGTGGAGGTTGTGCTAGGTATGATTTTGGGGTAGAAGTGGTGTTAAGGTCGTGATCTAAGAAGGAATAGGTTCGATCTTGGATAGGAGGAGCGGGTAGGGAGCTGAAGGGAAAGGAGGATTCATCGAAGACAACATGTCGGGATATGATGATTTTTCCAGATGAAAGGTCAAAGCAGCAAAAGCCACGGTGATCGGATGGGTAGCCTAAGAAGACGCAGGCGGAAGACCTAGGTGAAATTACATTTGGTATATAGGAGAGAATGTTTGGTTAGCAAAGGCATCCGAATACCTTGAGATGGGCATAGGAGGTGGGTTTGGAGTAGAATTTGGTGAATGGAGTGTCGTTACTAATAGCCGAAGAGGGAGGATATTGAGGAGATGAACGGCCATGTGGAGTGCTTTGACCCAAAAGGTGTTAGGGAGAAAGGCTTGAAAGAGCAAAGTACGTACGAGGTTGTTGATGGTACGTATGATTCTTTCGGCTTTGCCGTTTTGCTCGGAAGTGTGAGGCCGAATATCAATGTCGTGTTCTAAAGAGAAAGAGTGAAAGGGTTTGTTGTCGTACTCTCCACCATGATCGGTTTAGCTTTGATAGATGTATGGAATTGGTTCTTGATATGAGCATGAAAATGAAGGAATTTGCTCAAGACATCGGATTTGTGATTGAGTGGGTATACCCATAAGAATTGACTATAATGGTCCAACAAAACAACATAGTAGCGAATGCCACTTACGTTAGGTATAGGAGAGGTTCATACATCGGAGTGAATAAGATAAAGGGTGCGAAAATAGTCTTATTTGAAGGATAAAAGGGTAGACGAACGTGTTTTCGGAGTTGACACGCATGACACAAACCCGACATGTTGTTTTTATTACAAATGATAAGACGACGAGAACATAAAGTTTGGAGGGTAGTGTTTCCCGGGTGACCCAAACGGCGATGCCAAATAGAGCGGGTGGAGGTGAGAAAAAGCAAACGAACACGGTGATGGTGGAGAGACCGATAGGTGGAGGAGATAGAGAGGGCCGGTGCTATCACATCGGAGAATGATCATTGCGTGGGAAGATCCTTGACAGATAAACCAAGAGGATCAAATTCAATGGAACAATTATTTTCAGTAGTGAATTTATGAACGAAAACGAGGTTTTTGATGATGTGAGGTGTGACAAGGACATTATTAAGTTTAAGATCACGGGAAAGGGATGTGATGGAAACATTACATATGTCTTGGACAAGGATCTGGGATCCGTCACCAATGGTAACCCAGGGAATCAAGCTCGAATGAAAAATAGAACGAAGAGTACCTGAATTGGCCGTGAGATGAGATATGGCACCGGAGTCCATGTGCCAGCAATTGTCCGGAGGTGGTTGAACCGTCATGGTGGAAAATGCCTGCGCCAAAGCGGTGGGTTCATATGTGAGAGATGACGAACCTACTACTGTCTACGCGAGGTGGCCAGATGTTGTTGCTACCCCGAGGATCCCGTGAGAGGTGTTTGAATTGGTCGGTGGCGGTGCATAATGATGGGAGTGCGGCAGACTATATGGATAGGAGTGTTGCGGTCCATATGGATAGGAGGGCTGGTGCCAATACGGTGGAGGTGCAGGATGGTAGAGATGGTTGTCGCACCCCCTAGAGCCATCCAACCACGGTTGTGGGTGCATCCTCCGCGATGAGAGCCGGATCGAGTGTTGCGGTACGAGCGGTCTGTGTTGACATATAGCACTTGCGGCGAGGAGGCATGGTCGGTGTGTGTTGGTGAAGGCTTGGTGATCTTTGAAAGGCGAGCTTCTCCTAGTGCAAGCATAGAGCAGGCTTATTCAAAAGATGGAAACGACTCACGGTTCTTGATCACGTTGATAATATTGTCGAACTTGTCATTGAGACCATTGAGCATGTGCATGACAAGGGGACGCTCAGAGACCTTAGCATTGATTTTGGAGAGAAGATCAGATATTTTCTTGAGTCGGGCACAGTAGTTGTGGACGGTGAGATCGCCAATGGAGATGGTGCGCAGCTCGTTTTTCGAGTTGGAGGGCACTTGCTTCGTTGTTATCTTGAAAAATATTTTCGAGACGAAGCAAAAGGATACGTGCAGTGGATTTCTTCTTGAGTACCTCGTTCAGAAGGGATTTTGAAATTGTTCCGTAAATCCACAGCTTCATGAGGCCGTCGATGCGGTTGCAATCGCCATCAGCGGCACCGGTGGGTAGAGAGGTGCCGTCAAGGTTGTCGAGGACGCCAAAACCGAGACAGTGTGTCTCGAATAACTCACGCTATGCATCGTAGTTGAGTTCATCGATGTCCAGGGTGATGGGATTGTGGGTTTTGATGTTTGTTATGCCGAACGGTTTTTTGGAGTTGGTCTTGGTGGCCGCCATGGATGAACACACGAAGGAGATTGGTAGGGAGTAAATGAACGGAAGAATAGATGAAGGCGGCGGCTAGGGTAGAAGAGAAGAGAGGAGGATGGCGGCTAGGGTAGTGGTGAAAAGAGGAGGAAGGCGGCTAGGGTTTAAAGAGAAAAGAGGAGGACGACGACTGGGTAGTGGTGAAAAGAGGAGGACGGCGGCTAGGAAAAAAAGAAAAGAGGGTTTGAAAATTTTCAAAGCTCTGATACCATGTTATCGTGTGTAATCTTCCTCGAGGAGTCGTTCATGAATTATTAGGAATATATAGAGGATTACAAAGGAGAAACCTACCATAAATAGGTTATACGAAATATACACAAAATATTCATAATATCTATGAAATAATTACATATTTCTATATATATTCTACCATTTTGAACCTTAGCATGATCTGCATTTTGTTTCTTTTGCACATGAGCTATTCCCGAATAAGCAGGTTTTATAACCTTTTTCCTTTTCTCGACATTGCCCCTTAAGGTGGTAGCAGCAAAAGCACTATGTGTCTTTTCCTGCTAATGTCTGTTCCTCTTGCACACAGTGGAAAATAAGCTCATTAAGAGTCTATTTGTCCCTTTGACAGTTATAGCTAACCTTAAAATGGCCGTATTGTGCAGGGAGACAGATCAAAATCAAGCGCACCATGACGTCTTCCGAAAGCTCAAGTCCAAGTGCCTTTAACTTAGACGCATTGTTTGACATTTTCATGATGTACTCCTGAATACTCTCGTTGCATTTGTTCCTCATGGAGATAATTTTCGCTAAAAGTGTGATTGTTTCTGCTTTGTCATTTATGGCAAAGGATATCTCCAAGGCCTCGAGATATTCCTTAGCCAAGGTCTCCTTATTGGGCACAGAGCCCCAAAAAACCAGAGGAATGGAATCCTTGATGATCATCAAACACGTGAGGTTCGAGATTTCTCAGCATTCGAGTTTGTTACGATCCTCAACAAAAATCGATTCCACGATCGCTGGACGAACCTCTCTAATCGCAAGTTCATAACCCATCAAAGCAAGCACAATCAGTAAGTACTCCTTCCATTTAGCAAAGTTTGACCCATTCAACATAGGGATCGAACTGATGTTGGCAGTGATACTTTATATCGATTACACAAGTGTAAAACAAAAGATAACTCGTGTTAGACATACATTTAATAAAATCTTAACTGAATGATAACACAAGATCTTATCCATCACAAGACATCTACGCAACATCAAAATTTGGTCATTGGACATTAACTTTGACTTCCAATAGACGACTCAATGCATTAAATAAATAGTGTAAATTAAACATCTCATGTAGTGATTAACCTTTGGGCATACCCATCATATTTATGTTATACTGAAAATAAACACTAATTATCAACGCACACACAATACAATACTGCCAAACCATGATTAAGTTTTGGGTTATCAAAGTTCGCATGAATTGTATTATGTAACCTTCTCGATGTAATTGAAATAATTATTTTTCTCAAGATTGCTTAGTTTGGTAGGATGTTGAGAATTTAATTATATTGTATACATTGATCTAAGGATATAATAATAACCATTATAATTTAGTGAATAACCTTTATCCAAAATCTATGATTTAACCTTATAATTACACTATCAATTTGTGTAATTAATCATAGTAATCTAAGTTCACCAAAATTATTATACGATATACATTAATAATATTTGTATCAATTCAAATCCAAATAAATTGCACAAATTAATTAGAATATAAACCCATTTTTATGCATATTAATTTGCGGGTTCAATTCTAAATTTTACCGAATTATACTCTGATTTGAAAATAAGATGAACCGCGATCCAAAATAACTGAATTGGTCGGCTGGCTCAACTGACAGAGAGCATATTTAGTACTGCCCTTGTCTTTGACTCGAATCCCTCAACCTGCAACGAAAACCTTTTTATTAATATTGAACTAGTCGGACTCGAAACAATTTCTGTTTCATAAAAAGATATGAACTGGGATGAGCCAAAATTTTAGCAATGGGCTGAGTTCAAACCCTTTTGTAAACCCAAAACAACAAAAAAATCAAATAATTTAAACAAATATAAATCAAACGACCACCAGTTAAAAAAACAAAAACAACAGCATTTCTTTGTTTTTTTGACCATATTGTACCTTATGCCCTTAACTCCTTTCCTCACTCGATAACCTCTTTCTTCTTTCCATCTAGTTTTAGAAATTAAATTAGCCGTAACCCAATGATTGAGTTTTTTTTTAATATTGAACTGGATCGGGTCCGAAATAATATCTATTTTATAAAATAATATGAACTGGACCGAGCCAAAACTTTAACAATAGGCTATGTTCGAACCTTTTGTTAGCCCAAAACAACAAAAAAATTAAATTATTTAAACAAAAATAAAAACATACAACCGCCAATTTTTTTAAAAAAAAAACAACCCTCTTTCTTTGTTTTTTTTTTTGTTGACGAAGTTGTACCTTACGCCCATAATTCCTATCCTTACTCCAAAACCCCCTTCTTCCTCTCCATCTAGTTTTATTTTATTTTAACTTTTTTAAAAAAAATTAATCAACCGTAACCAAATGATTGAGTTTTTTTTTTAAATATCAATTAATCATTCTTCTTCCCCCAGACTCCATCTCTCAAACTAGGGGTGGGCAAATTATCCGAAAAACCCGTCCCGACCCGAAATCCGTCCCGAACCTGCGAAAAATTATTCGAACCCGTGGGTTCGGGTTCGGGTAATGAAATCTCATTACCCGCGGGTTCGGGTCGGGTTTTAAGTATATATATATAATTAGACATATACTTACACTTAATTATAAAAATACCACCCTCCTCTAACCTAAACCTAAGACGAGTACCTCTTCTCTTTTCCTCTCGTGTCGTTCCCCGCCGACCTCTCTCGTCTCCCTTTCGTCTCTTCTTCCTTCCACGCCGCCGACCTCCTCTCTCTCTCAGACTCGGTCGACGAACAAAACACCCACCCCTTTCTCTCCAATCGAATCCCTTCTACGGGAGGAAAACGAGGAAAAGGTGAATCCGGAGACTCTTCCTTTGCTCTTTTCAAGTGGGTTGTTTGAAGAATCTACACTTCGTTCTGGATTATCTTCTTGGTCGTACTTGTTGGGGATTCGATTTCGATGCCAAGATATACGTCGGTCGAGTTCTTTGTGCGTGGGATGTGGAATTAGGGTTCATCCATTAGGATCTTCTCTTATTCAGTCGATCCATTCTCCATCTACGTATATCCCTCTGAGTTTTCCCCATCTTTTCCTGTTAGATTTAGGATTAGGTTCCGGATTCTAGGAAACCCTACCTTTGATCTAAACACAAACACAAAAAGTTCTTCGCTTGTTTATTTATCTCGTTTAGGGATTCAGTTTTCAACTCTAGCTAGTATCTAGGGTTCCGTGCTCTCTAAGCCGAGGAAACTCTGAAATTTTAGGTGTCTGGTTTTTGTTTTGCCATCTGAAATCAGAGTTTTGTTCTCAGATTAGATCTTCCTACAATCCTCTTCCTTCATTCACGGCATGGAGTGGATTGTTCTGTAGTTGTTCTTAGTGTTACTGAACTGAAAGCATAGCTATAATCTGACCAATGTGTTGCGTTGCAGGATAGTGGAGAGGGAGTGACTGAGTTTGACAAGGGAGATCATGTGTTTAATGTTTTGGTTTGTAATAATGTAGATTTTTATTTGTTCTGTAAGATTGTAGATCATGTGTTTAATGTTTTGGTTTGTAAGAATGTGCATTTTTATTTGTTTTGTAAGATTGTGGCTTTTAATTTTTTGTAAACTTAATTTTTTTAACATTTAAATTGATTTAAAATTAAATTTAAATTCGGGTTCGGGTACCCGAGGCTCGGGTACCCGAGCCCCTCAGGTTCGAGTTCGGGTAGGAATATGTCTACCCGTCCGGGTTCGGGTTCGGGTACCCTCAAAAATCCGGATACCCGACCCGTGCCCAGCCCTATCTCAAACCTCAAGTTTCTTGCAAAAATTGATTAATTCAGCAATAATCAAATCCAAATCTGACATAAACACAATATATTGCTATGATACCAATTGAAGGAATCCAATTTAACCTGGTTCGGATTATAAAACTTCGAAACTCTATCGTGAATTATATTAAGGTTTAGGAAAAACTGAAACAAAAGATCGAGATAAATACCTATATCCATAGAATACTTAATGCAACGGAATTGATCTTCTGGTTTTACATATAATCATCAGATTCAATATACGAATAAGATGTGTGAAGAAAAAATGAGATTTCTGTAAATTTTTTTATGTGTCCATAAGAAAATTGAAAATTCATTCTACATAAAAAAATCTCATATATATATATATATATATATATATACACGTGAATGAGGGATCATAAATAGAGAGTTAACCAGTTAATTATCCGATTATCAATTGTATCGTTTAATTCCGTCCGTCATGGAATTTAACGATATAACCGAAGGTCTCTACATATATAACTTTCCACATTTAATTCAATACCAAAGTCTAATTAGTTAAACTTTAATTTCATCGCATTTATTTTGGACTAAATCGAATGACAACACTATACTATAATTATTCACATATATAGGTCCCCATTATAAGATTAACCATAAAATCTTATACTTATTGCTACCATTAACAACTAAAACTATATCTTATTGTTGCATTTTGTCACTTAAGATTATTACGATATTTTATGTGTATGTTTTCCATTAATACGACGATATCTTACAACTATATTTTGCAACTTAGGACTACAATGATATTTTGTGCCTTCATTATTTCACATGTTTTTCTCCTAATTTTTGAGCTTACAAACCGCAATATTTTGCTTGATACGTTGAATTCTTGTTGCTACGGCATGTATGCCAATGATTTCCCACTAATTTCGTTAAATTTTTCATTGATTTTTCAATTATTACTTTTTTTGGGATAAATTTTAATGGAGGGGCACGCTTGGAATAGATATTAGGGTTTGAAGAATACTCGTTCAATACCCATGTTAAAATTTCAAGAATGATGAAATTAAATTTTTAAAATTGATTAAAATGAAAACAAGTAATTTGTCTTAGGCAAAATGGTCTTGATGGTCTTGAAATGTCATCTTCTTACCTAATTTTTTAAAATTTTTTATTGCAAAAAAAACTTTTCTAAAAAATCTTCAATTTTTTTCGGAAAATATTCTAATAATGATAAATTTAACATCTGTTTCCATTAATGGAGATATAAGATAAAATTTGAAAGTTGAAGAATTTTTGAAGAAAAAATCTTGATGTAATCTTTTCTTCAATTTCTTTTTTAAATGATAATTTAAGAATTTTGTTTTTTATATATTTTATATTAACTAAAAGCTGTGCATAGAAAAAAAAATTTACTCGCTGACGTGGCGCCGCACGTGCCGATGATTTCGTTTTCGGGTCAGGTGAATGGCTCTTGCGTTCTCGGTTATCCGGTTCAATATTTGCCCGACCCAGCTGCCTGTCGACGCGTGCGATCTTGCCACCTGTCTCTGCTGTTATTGCGTTGGATTGGAGCCGTCTGATTGCCGATGCATTTAAAAAATTGTACGGGTGGATTTCGCCATCGACCACTCGCATCCAATCGCAACCGTCCATTCTTTTTAGGGTTCCTAAGTGTTTCCCTTCTGCTTCATTTCACCCTATTCTCTCTCTCTCCTCGTCGTTCTCATTTCTCCCTCCTCTCTCTTTTCTCTAGGTTTTTCGTCGACGGTTGCATTGTGTTTCTTGGTTTTGTTTGTTGTGTTTGTAATTTCTTTCGCTTGGATGCGTTTTGTATCTTGATTTCTTAGTGGTTAATGTGTTTTGATAGTTCTTTTGGATTTCTTCGGATTTCTTTATGTCTGCCGTTTCTGGCTTTGGTTTCTAGCACCGGTTGATTGTCGCTTGGAATGGATCTGGTCGGCGGCATGGATGGTATTCCATGCTATTTGTTTGGGTTGTTAGACCTTTCCGCTTGTTACCGTCGTCCTGCATTTGGGTTTATCCATGGTTTTTAACCCTATTTTGTTGTGTGCTTCAGATTTTCTCGTATGTCACTTGGTTTTGGTTTTTGTGTTGTTGTCTATCTGTTCTTTGTGTTTCCCGTTCGTGCGTGTTTGGTCACTAGCCTGAATAGTACTCTGGTCTATTTGCTTGGGTCGTTAGATCATGGCACCCGTTACCGCTGTCCTCCTGTCTGATTGTGAGTGTCCAGCCATGGGTTCTAAACCGTTTGGCTATATGGATTTTTTCGGTCGTGTGTTGCATTGTTTCTTAGATCTGTAACCGGTTGTCCGATGATGTTGTTTGTGGATTTGTTTTGCCATTTTAGGAGTTGTAGTTTTTCTCGTGTGATAGATATGGGTCCATGGATGGTTGTATAGATCTGTGTTGTTTTCGATTTTTTATTCATGACTATTATGTTATGGATCAGTTTTTTCCTTATCTATGCATGTTTTGTTTGAATGTTTTAGTTTGTTCTAAGAGTTCGTTTATCTCGGTTCTGTCTTGCTACCCTAGAGTTTGTGGTTGTTCGTGTATTATAGATATCGTGTTTTAAGATTTTTTGTTATTGGTTATTCTTCATTTAATTGGTTACGTTGTTATGTTTTCTTGATTAATGAACGGTTATATAAATGTGTTGTTCTAGAATTTTACTTTATCAAGATGTCGGTCTATGTTATGTTTGGTGCAGACTTGATTATTAAATCGGTTTATCCTTTATGTTTATATGATTTATTATATTTATTTTATTTGGGCTTTATACTGTTTCGACCTATTAGTTTTTTCATACATGTTTTGGTTTGGGTTTTACGGTATTTCAGCTTATTCGATCGGACTATTTTGAATTTTAATTTTTATTAGTATTTTGATTATTAAAACTTCTATTTAAATCACTGGTGTTGATGTGGGTTTTAGTGCGTGTTTTATTTGGGCTTTAATTTAGACCCGCCTATTGGACTTCTTCGCATGTATGGTTTGGGTCATAAGGTATTACGGTCCGTTAAGTCTTATATGGGCTTCGATCTGCATGTGTAGGGTGTACGGGGAATCTTTCATGTTCATGTGGATTCCAATGCGTTTTTTATTTAGGCTATTTCGGTCTATTGGGCTTCTATTCATTTCTGATTGGGTTTGGAGCTAATATGTCGTACTGGATCCTTCTCGAGTCTTGGTTTGCATGTATACAGTGTATCGGATAACTGCGTAAATGGTGATGTGATGGTCTCTTTGGAAGCAGCTGACGTGGACATTTAGTTCCATAACTATTCTCTTTCCAGTAGAGTAGACAAGTGATGTGTTCCTTTTCCTTTTACCTATCTGTTTACGTGTCTTTGTTTGGAAATTATTTACGGTGATTCAGTATGCCTGTTATTTACCTAAGTGTAGATAAAACGTACGTGTCACAACTGTGAAACACATGTGCTCTTTGTGTTGTCTATTGTGTTTGACTAGACTTGGTAAATGTCAGCTAATATTTATTGCTAGAATTTCTACACGCTGATTTATATAACATATAGCTTTACTCCTTACTTACTTATCTGCACAGTAAAAATTGGTCCGCTGTTTAGAGTACCCCCAAATAATCGAGTTAGCCGAAATCATATTAGAAGTCATGTACCGTCCTTTGACCAAAATATGTCCTATGCAGGAAATATCTTTCACGATACGTGTTCCGATTGTCCGTGTATGGAATTTCGATGTGGTTCCAGTTCCCCGATCAAGCTCAAATTGGGAAATAGCACTATGTGACGAATGACTGTCTTTTATTTTTTGAGTATCTTTCTTTTGATATATTAAATGTGTATGTGGTATATTAAATTTCACGTTGCTGATGTTTTCCTCACGCTCTGTAGCTAATCGGGTCTAAGCTTCCGTGAAGTCGACCTTTTGGTACCGACATCAGCGTTTCCTTGTGGAAGGAGCGTGCTACATAATAACAAATTTCAATATCAGTCGAAATTACGACGAATACAGAGCATCGATTCTTCCATTTAAAATAGTGTTTACGTCGACCGCTTTTGTTAGGACCTGTGGCGATCTAGCGAATTCGAAGAGGTACTTCAATTTCGCTTCATACCCGGACATAGTTTCAGGCGTTTTAGAGGAATCCGTTCTTATTGGTAAGCTACGGTATAGGTCTTTTTAGATTCTATTAAAATTATTACCACTACTGTCATTGAAATTTTGCACTCACGTTGCTCAACTTATGATACGTTGTTCTTCTGTTCGTGCATATGTCATTGGCGAGGTAATTGCTGTAGGTGAACTGACGGATGCCACCTATGCAGAACGCACGGGTCGATGATTAATGCTTCAGCTTAATGACACCAAGTATTCTGTGATGTTTTCTCATTACTTTATTTAATTAACCGCATTACGTTATGATTTGCCCTTCGATGAAAATGTATTCCAAGCTCTACCATACTAGATTCAGATTTTAATAAAGATTTGCTATATGTTAGATCCTAACCTCAAAATATTTTACGTCGTAGTTCTGAAATCATTGAATGTACAATGTGGGAGTCGTTCGCCTATTAAACATACGACTACATCCGTGCTCACCAGAGTGGTCCGTTGGTTATCATTTGCCAGATGTTCAAAATACGGACTTGGGGTGGTAATAAATTCTAACACCTTTATTTTTTTGTCGACATTTAGTTATATCATGCAGTGAGGTTTAATGCGTTCGTTTGCAGCTTATTGTTGTTCTCTTTGCCAGGTTTAGCGCCACGCTTCCCTTCGTCGATGTTGCTATAAATGTGTTACCGATACAATTGTGTTATGATATCATCGAAATGCTTATTTTTGAATGTATAGTTATGGTTATATAGGTTTTTAGGGTTGGTTTTATCTGTAGCTAATGATCTACGGTTATGTGTTATTATTTATCTTTGTTTATATAACTTGGTAAACACTTTGCTTTGGTATTTCAATAAAATTTTTTGTTCCCTTTTGTATTAGAGATTTTTAGACTATTGCCCCTGTATATATTATTACTGGACTCATTCTGTGTTTACAGACTGAAATATCTTTCTGTTTACAGATCGTCGCACCATTTGTAATGTGCAGTTTTCAAGTAAACTTTTTTCAAACCAAAATTTCCTACCTATCGTTCTATATAATCACATTATGGTTACTTTTATTGCATTACCCTTATGTATTAATTTATTATATTAGTTTTCAGTTTGCTACGCGGTATATATTACGCTACACTATTATGCATCGGCTTTATCCGTTTGTTTATTTTACTTTCCAAAACAGGCTCCCTGGTGGTTCTGAAGATATTCCAAAAAAATCAGTTTGCTTCTCCTCGTCCACAACCCAGTGAATCTATTGATTTTTGGAATGCATTTTCATTCAAAACGATTGCAGATTTTGGGAAAGCTACCACCGATGTATGAGTTATATTTATTTTGATTACGTCAGTTCAATATTACGCTATAACATTCTAATATTAATTCCCTATTTGTGCAGACTTTAATTTGCATAGTTCCAGCTCTAATCACAGAGGTTTTGAATAGAGATGATTGGTATTATTTAGGGTGCAATACTTGCTCCAGAAAAGTTAATACCATTGCTGATGACACATCTGCATGTGCTACCGTTAGCCGTTTTTACTGTGATTCCTGTACAACAACTACAAATAGTCCATTTTCAAAGTAAGTTATTTTCCTTTCATATAAGGAACATCACTATGACCACTAACATGAAATTTTTATTACTAAATATTTCAGGTTCTGTGTTTATGTCAACATTATTGATGATACTGGCGATGCTGTTTTCCTTATTTTGACAAAGAAACAGTCCAACTCCTTCGTAAATCAGCGTTCAATGTCCGGAACGAAGACTCGGAGGTATATAACACTAGAATTTTTAATGTATTTATACAACACTAATAACTTTGTGTTCGTCTGGTTTATTTTAATGCTTCTTACGTTTACATGATTAAACAGATTGGTCCAAATGAAATCCCATCTAGCTTAAAAATTCTAGAGAACCGCAACTGACTCTTCAAGATTACAGTTTTTCCAATGCAACAAGGACAATGATCCTCTACTTCGTGCGGTACGGGTAAGAGTGTTTTGCCTATCTATCGTGTAAGTAGATTAACTGATAATGAGGACATACTCCATTCCATCTCTATGAGGTTGCAATGCACATTTATACTAAATGGATTATTATCCTTACCAAAAATTCCTTTAATAATTTTTTATAAATCATGGTATTGAATTTTTCAGAATCTGTCATTCGTGCCTTTCACGCAGGTTTGTTCATAATCATATGTTCATCAAATTAACGAGAAATAGTATTTATATATGCAATTTTTCTAACCCCTGGCAAATTCTGAGGCTCCCCTGTATGTGGCAAGGTTTCTCAGTTTTCTCCCGAGCATAGTTCTATGGGATATGTACCAAGCTCTCCTTCCACTAGCCATTCGTATGGAAAACGACATGTTGATGAAACAACCAGCCATACATCTCTACAATCAAGTACATATAAGGTAAAGTCAACGAGCTTAGAAGTGCGGCGCACCGACCTTTCGGAGTGAGTGCATCCCTTGAAATCATCGTTCCCAGTTTGACCTCTCCTGTTCAAAGCATTTTCTGGTTATGTTGTCACCGAAACTTGGATCCATGTATAATATTACGTCAGAATAATCTGTACGAACTCTTTATTATAATTACGTATGCTCTTTGTTATGCGTAAATTTATTTCACCGTGCATATCACCTTAGGTTTATCACCTATAGCTAAGTGGATTGCTACGAAAAAATCTCATTAGATAGACTATTTTAAATTTTTTCCAAATTATTTCAGCGCCCGTGTGTAACAAAAATAAAGGATCCTTCATCTCTACATCCAATGAATAAACACCAGAATTCTATTGCAACAAATGACAGATTACCAATGCTTGAAAATAATTCTACTGGTACGTTCTTCATCTACTATATTATAACTATTATTTCATTGTATCAGATATATCTATTCAACAATATTGCATAAAAGACTAATATCAATGCTTAACTAATATTATTATCGCATTCAAGTTTAGCAACATACACAGATCTCGGTGATCAAAGCTTTGTATGTGAATATTGCAATGCAAAATTATGATATTCAGAACGTCTAGTGGGGGATTTCGACGAAAACTTGGACTGCAGAGATGTTATTCTTCAAAAACATAGCAACGAATACATTCGAATAAGTGAATTACATCCATTTTATCTTCCACTACAATATCCACTATTATTTCCGTATGGCGAAGATGGTTATCATTTGGGCTTAAACCTGCAACAAACAGCTACTCTGTAAAAAAACCACGCTCTTGAATTAGTATAAGAGAATTTATGGCATAATGTTGATAGGATGGAGATAATGAATCTTCTAACATATAACATTAAGGCAGACTCTTCCAACAATTTTTCGTTGATAGTTTTTGCATGGTTGAATCAGAAAGGATCTCTTATATAAAAACCATCAAAATACATTGCACTGTGAAGCTTACAAAAACATAGAAACTTGTGTACAATCCGGAAATATTTTAGCATCTGAAATTGGAAAAAAGTTATATTACCTTCAACATTCACTGGTACAACTTAAATGCAATGGTTATATGCAAGAACTTGGATTTCCTTGATCTATTTTTAACATTTACATGTGCCTAAATGGCTTGAATTACAACGAATCTTATATCATCATGGAGATACTTCTGAGAATAGACCTGATCTTTTAACAAGGTTGTTTAAAATCAAACTAGAGGATTTACTAACAGATCTAAAGCAAAACAAATGGCTTAACGAAATCAACGCATGTAATTTATATATGGTATATTACAAATATGTATAATTGCTAATGATTTATAGTTACTTATTTGTTTGCAGTTATCTACACCATCGAATTCCAAAAAGTGGTTTGCCTCACGCACATATACTATTATTTCTAAAGAGACAATTGAAAATGCCCACGTTAATTGATATTGACTCTATCATATCTGCTGAGATTTCTGATTGTTTTGCAAATCCGTGTTTATACACAATAGTTCAAGAAACAATGGTATATGAACCGTGCGTCCTCGCTAACAAATATTCACAATGTATGGAAAAAGGCAAATGCACAAAAAACTTTCCTAAAAATTTTACTGATTCCACATACATCAATAATGAAGGATATCTGATTTATAAAAGGCCATATAATGGAAGGTTTGTTGTAAAAGACGGAATCAATTAGATAACTGATATATTGTACCATAAAATCCTTATCTTCTTCTAAGATATAGAGATCACCTTAATTTGAAATGGTGTAATAAAACAAGAGCAATAAAATATTTATTTAAGTACATAAACAAAGGATCTGATAAAATCAATACAACAATAACAACGCCTGGAGAAATGCAGCAAATAAAATCTTTTGATGAAATAATAAACTATTATAGCTGTCGTTATATTGCAGGATGTGAGGCTTGCCGGTGAATGTTTAAATTTGACATTCATTACATAAATATATCTATAGAAACGTTAAAATTCCACTTGCCTGAGGAACAAAATATATTTTTTGATGAGGGAGATGAGCTACCTTAAATAACATCGGATGAATTCATTCAACAAACAATAATTACAGAATGGTTTAAATGCAATGCTTTATACCCCAAGGCAATTTCCATATTGTAATTTCCCAACTAAATTTGTATGGAACAAAAAAAAACATCGCATTTGGGCAATACGTAAACGAGGCTTTGCATATGACAAATTACAACACATCAACCTAAATGTTGGAGAATTATATTATCTACGAATGTTATTGAATAAAGCACGTGGACCAACTTTGTTTGAAGAAATTCGTACAATCAATGGTATTTTACATAAAACATTCAAAGATACATGTCGAGCATTAGATCTTTTAGATGATGATGAAGAATATATAAATACAATAAAAGAAGCAAGTAACTGGGCATCTTCAAGATATTTACGAATACTATTGTTATTTTATTAACGATTGAATGTACTTCATCTCTTGAACATATATGGTTTACGACGTGGCAACTATTAGGTGATGATATACTATACAGACGACGACGACATCTTCTGAAATTACCAGGTACAAATGTTCATTCACAAAATATTACAAAATATGTAGATAAATTTTAGACCCCTTAACCCGCTCTGTTTTGATGAACAAATCTCATTATGACGGAAGAAGGCATTCAAAATACAACACTTGGTGAAATTGAACTGTCATTACAAAAATACAATCGATCTCTGAAATAGTATCCTTCCATTCCGTATCCCAAAGAATTCGAAAACCAATCATTATTGATCATCTTGTTTTTATACGTATTTCTCGCAAGATTTTAGGGATGTTTATGATATATTTGCGATGTTTACGTATAATTTTGTATCCGTATTACTCGTTTTCGTGTTTTCGTGTACTTACAGGTTTTGATACATATTTGGCTCATTTTGGAGCTAAAGGACATACAGGGGACAAAATACTAACATCGAGGATCATAACAGAGCAAACGGGATGAGTATCGGCAAGGAATAACATAGCCCACTCGGGGCATTCACCTAGCCCGCGCGGGGCTTGACCCCTAGCAACTTCAGCATGAGTAGGGGAGGTCATCAGCACGTGCGGGTCTTCATGGCCAACATCAGCCCGCACGGGGCACACCTCAGCCCGCGCGGGGCCTAGTTCCAGCGAACACAACACAACAAGGGAGCCCGGGTGGGGCACACACTCCAGCCCGCGCGGGTCGCGTCCGTCACCTACAAAAACCGGAAAAGGAAACTTGTCTAAACACGAAAAGGAACTTGTTAGTTACATATACAAAGAGAAAAACGATGTTAGAGAAGAGGAATAAGAGATATTTTGCTGGAGAAAGAATTGAAACGTTGCCTAACTTAATCAAGAATGGAAAACACACGAAAAAGGAAAAACGGTGGCTGCTACGAAGAAAGGAAAAAGGAGTGAACAGCCAAAAGGAAAAACCAGGAGAAAAGGAAAGAAAAGAAGAAGGAAAAGGAAGGAGAGGAGCTAGGGGTCGAGCAGATTCAGTCAGTTTTCAGAATTCATACGTGAGAGAGAGTAGAGAGAGAATCGGAGAAGAAGAATACTCTTGCGGAGGAGACATTCAAAGAGCGTTGAAGATCAAATCAGGACTTCGGTTTCGTTTGATTTTTATGTTCTTTAGAATTTCTACTTCGATTATGTTTTCTTTCGAACGCATGAGCGAGTAGTCGTTTTGTTCTAGGAGAAGGGACTAGCCCTTGGTTATCCCGGAACCGCTTTTAATATATCTTTGAATTGAATTTCCCGTTTTCGTTTATCTATTCTTTGTCTGAGTGCTAGACTAACTTGTATTTACAAAGGCTAAGTAGATGCATGTGTTAGGGATTAGGAGAAGGACCGAAAGGAGAATTCTAGTCCTAGAAGATCATGTTTAGAACAACCGAGGTTAGGCCACGAAAGTAGGGTAGCAACAGTTGAGTGTAAAACGGATGAATCATAGAACTTATGGGTTTAGCTTAAGGTATCAGCCAAGAAAATAGGGGATAACTTGACTAGATCGCATGTCTATGCCTTGAGAGAGGGTAGATATCATATTAGGATCGTCTGTCTTAGATAACTTGATCGGGATTGCACGATTAGATAGGTTGATTGTTGGTTTCGGTAGTCTTGTGGTGAATCCGGATTCCTAGAACGCTTGTTTCACTATTAAGAACTCTTTAGTTTATTGTTTTTAGTTATTTCAATCTTAAAACCAATACTTCGTTGTTTGCAAGTTTGATTCATAGTTTGAATTTATTTTGTGTTGCGTAGTCCCTGTGAGATCGACATCTAGAGTACTACACACGTGTCGTGCACTTGCGGGTAGTTTAGGTTAATAATTGTTTAACTTTGATATGCATCAGTTATTAAATAGACTCATATATGAAGAATTATCTTATGACCAAAATAAAATGAAAAATCAATTTACCAGTCTTAAATCGCAGTTCACATCTGAACAACAAATAGCTTATAATGAAATTATGAACGCAGTCGACCAAAATAGGGGACAAGTATTTTTTTTATATGGACATGGAGGAACTGGAAAAACTTTTTTGTGGAAAACGTTATCAGCACAATAAGATTCCGTAAAAAATTATCTTAAACGTTGCTTAAAGTGGTATTGGATCATTTTTGTTACAAGGAGGTCGCACGACGCATTCACGATTTGCAATACCACTAGATATTAGTGTAGATTCAATTTGTAACATTAAATTAGGAACAAACTTATCAGATCTCATAAAGCAAACACGATTTATAATATGGGACGAGGCTTCGATGGTTCATAAGCATTATTTTGAAGCTCTTGACAAAAGTATCAAAGATATTATGGGTTCAATAAATCCTTTCCTAAAAAACACACCATTAGTAGGCAAAACAATTGTACATGGAGGTCATTTCCGCCAAATTTTACCGATTATTTCCAAAGGAAATAGACATAAAACCGTTCAAGCATGTATAAAATCCTCATATTTATAGAAGTTTTGTCGTGTATTAAAATTAACTCAAAACATGTGATTGCAAATGAATATTGAGTCCGCGGGCGCAAATGAATTGCAATCTTTCTCAGATTGGATATTACAGTTAGGAAATGGAACTGTATCTAAATCCGATAATGACGAATCTTTGATTGATGTGCCTAAAGATTTATTGATGACACAAAAATAAAATCCAATTGAAAGTATTGCAGATCATGTATACCCAAGTATTGAAACTAAATATCGAAATTCTTTCTATTTTTAAGACCGCGTAATATTATGTCCGACAAACGAAATTGTTAATGAAATAAATGAAACTCTAAAAATTCCCCGGATACTCAAAAGAATATCTAAGTTCCGATTCATTATGCGATAGTGATTCAAATAACACCGAAGCGTGCGAATTATATAATACAAAATTTTTTGAACAGTTTGAAATATCCATGAATTCCTAGCCACTGTTTAACATTAAAAGTGGGAGCACCATTTATACTTTTGCGAAACATTGATCGAATGCTTGGATTATGTAATGGAACAAAACTTCAAGTAACGCAACTAGGTAACAATATTATAGAAGGCAAAATCATTATAGGCACTCATGCATGCCATAAAGTATTCATACCTCGACGACGTTAATTCCTACAACTTTACCGTTTCATTTCAAACGAAAACAATTTCATATTATGTTATGCTTCGCAATGACAATTAACAAAATCAAAGGACAAGCATTAATCAAGTCGGTATATATTTACCAAAACCGATGTTTAGTCACAAACAATCATATGTAGCAGTTTAGAGAGCTAAAAGTAAAGTAGGACTAAAATTTCTTATTTTAGACGAAAATAGCAGATGCACCACAAAAACAACGAACGTTGTGTACAAAAAAGAATTCATAACATTTAATAAAAAATATATATTTATATTTCAATTTTTCCCTATCCAATTTCTGATAAATTTCTATATGTACCACTTGCTATATGTTAAAATCAAACATCATATATTTATTTCAACCTTCACGAAGCGCGAGGTTAATACTAGTTTAACAATAAATGTTGTTTTGGAACTCCCATGCATATAACGCAAAGTAAGGTTCTTTTGCAGTCTAAAAATATAGCGATGGCCCAACTATCTCCTTTACTAGGGCTGGGCAAATAACGGATATTTGCGAATATCGGATTATTTGTATTTGTATTTGGCGAATATCCAAATTTAGTATTTGTATTTGTATTTGTAAATTCAGATATTTGTAAATACGGATATTTGTCGAATATACGGATATCCGTCGGATATACGGATATTCGTATCTGAACCTAAATTTGTGTAACGTATAAAATATATATAAACATTTTAATAAATAAATCAATAATCATCAAATATAATCTAAAACTAAAATTTCAAATCGCACAAAGATGCAAATATACATAATATAAATAAAGCAAAACACCAAATCTTCACACTCATCTCCACGCCAGTCATTTAAATTTAGTTTCGTAGATGATTCTACGAACATCGTCAACACTAAAATAAAATTCGCAAAAAGTTATATATTTGGCGAGTTTTGTATTTTTTTCATATATTGTAATGTCTATATAACATTATCCAACCCATTTGGATTAGAACCAATCTTGATTATAAACTAAATATTCAACAATATTAGTTATTTTAAAGTATTTGATATTTTATAGTTTCATCATAAATATATTACATATTTGGCTATATATATTTATATAATAAATGTTTAAATAAGATTAATAATGTTTTTTATTTCCAATTTGATCATTAAAATCAATTTTGTTATATATGTATCTATATATTAACTAAATTTTCTATTTAATACTTATGGATACGAATAGTTCGGATAATTGAGTCTACTATTTGTATTTGTATTTGTATTTGTCGAATATCTGATTTCTAATATTTGTATTTGTATTTGTATCTGCGGATATTTGAATTTTCGGTTCGAATACGAATCAAATACGAATCGGATACGAATACTTCGAATATTTTTCTCTGGCTTTACCATCTTTTATTATAAAAAAAATTGTAGGATTTTGTATTAATTCAAATATAAAATTAACATTATTTAACATATATATATGTTATAATATATTATTTTAAATATAAATTAAATTTTATTTAAAGCCATGGTAAGTATAAACTATATAGAAATTCATATTATAAATTTGTTTATAAATTAATGAATAAACTGGATGAATTGTATGTTTTGTAATAAAATTATATATATCGACTGTGTATTTCTATATTGATTATTTTTTAAGTTAATAGAAATATGTTATATTTCTCAATTTTGACATATGTTGTTGTAAAATTAGTTTCGTGGTTGATACAAGAGTTTTGAGGAAAAAAACTCTTTTTTGTTAAATTTGAAGTAGAAAAATTAGATTTATATCTAAAATAATTGTGTTTGAAAAAATAAATAGCTAAAAATGTATTTAAAACAGTAAGCTAATAGAATTAAGATTGGGTAAATAACGAATATTTGTGAATATCCAATTATTATATTTGACGAATATTTTGATTTATTATTTGTATTTACATTTATAAACTCAGATATTTTTAAATACGAATATTCGTCGGATATACGAATATTCAGCGGATATCCATATCCATATCCGAAACTAAATATTTTTTTAATGTAAAAAAACATTAAATTTTTTAATAAAAAAACCAATAATCATTAAATATAATCTAAAAGTAAAATTAAAATTATACAAAAATACAAAGGTATATAAAATAAATGAAACAAAACACCAAATCTTCACATTCATCTCCATATCAATTATTTAAATTCAGTTTCGTCAATGACTCTAATAATATCGTCAATTCATCTAAAACAATGGAACAAATTGTTAGATTATCAAATTAATACATAAATTAATACAATTTGATCATTAAAATCAATTTTCTTATATATGTATCTATATATTAATTAAATTTTAGGGAAAACAACCTATCCCCCTGAACTTTACGACTTTAATCATATTCCCCCCTGAACTTTCTTGCTCATCCTATTCCCCCCTAAACTATCATTAATCATCCTATTCTCCCATGAACTTTAAAAATTCATCTTATTCCCCCTCCATTAACTTTCTTTTAACTTTTTTGTTAAATATTTTAAAAACATCATATTCCCCCAAACTATATGATTTCCAGCCTATTCCTCCCCCCTCCCCCCGAACTATATGAATTTCAGCCTATTCTCACCCGAACTATATGAATTCTAGCCTTCTAGCCTATTCCCCCCAAACAATATAAACTATAGCCTATTTCCCTCCGAACTATATAACCTATAGCCTATTTTCCCCTGAACTATATAGTTTGGGGGGAATAGACTGTTGTAAAAATATTTAATAGAAAAATTAACATAAAGTTAACGGAGGGGGGGAATAGGATGAATTTTTAAAGTTCAGAGGGGAATAGGATGAGTAATGATAGTTTAGGGGGGAATAGGATGAGCAGGAAAATTCAGGGGGAATAGGATGAGCAGGAAAGTTCAGGGGGAATATGATTAAAGTGGTAAAGTTCAGGGAGAATAGGTTGTTTTCCCTAAATTTTATATTTAGTACCTACGGATACAAATAATTCGGATAATTGAGTTACTATTTGTATTTGTATTTATATTTTTCAAAGTCTGATTTTTAATATTTGTATGTGTATTTGTGCCAGCGGATATTCGAATTTCAGTTCGAATATGAATCGGATACGAATACTTCGAATATTTTGTCTAACCCTAAATTAAAAAAAATCATTTAATTTGGAGTCTATTGGATAATGTATTTTTTCTATTGTATATGATGCCATAGGCTACCTTTATATATATTGATTAAATATACTAATCTATCAATTATATAGAATGCACAGTGTATAAACCCCATTACAATCTATATAATAATGTATAAATTATGTAACTACATTATCTTTAATAAATCTTATTTAATATATATACGTACTTGGGAAGGAAAACTTAAAATTCTTATTATTAGTAGTGTTAGTTTGGTCCAATCTATTTTAGATCAGATTATTTTTAGATTAGTTTTGTTGAGTTCATATTTTATATGTATTTTAAATTTTTGAATCAGTTGAGCACAACCCATATTTTATGTGTTATAAATTTTTGAATCAATCAAGTCTATCAAAACTCGTAGGTTATATTGGATGATCTATGGATTGATTTTTTTTTATGAAATTATATAAGAAATAATTTATAAAACTATCTAAAAAATTTTAACTAATATAAATAAATGACTAAAAATTCAATTACAAAAATTTAAATCATTTGAAACTACAAAACACAAAAATAATTCATAAAAATATAGATAAATCAAATCACAATCTAAAAATTCAAATAAAAGTATAGCGAAATATTTTGAAAGTTGAAACTTCAAACATAATTTTTATTTTTGTGTTATTAATATTATGTATATATCTAAATATTTTGAAAATTCAAAACATTAAAATAATTCATAAAAACATAGATAAATCCCAATAAAAATCTAAAATTTCAAACAAAACCAATATTTAACTAAATATTTTAAAATTTGGAACTTAAAAAAATAATTTTCATCTTTATAAATAATTTATAACTATATTTTGAATTCTATTAAAAATATTATAATTATATATTTTAAATATTATGTATATAAACTATATATAATAAATATATAACTTTAATACAATGTGTGTGTTGGTCTATAGTCCATACGGACTAACCCAGATATATCGATTAAAATTCTGCCCGCTCCATCTTATTGATTGCTTATGTCACTTAAGATTGTTACGATATTTTACGTGTATGTTTTTCCATTAACACGACGATATCTTACAACTACTTTTTGCAACTTATTGATATTTTATGTCTTCATTATTTCACATGTTTTTCTCCTAATTTTTGAGCTTACAAACCGCAATATTTTGCTTGATATGTTGAATTCTTGTTATCGCGACGTCAATACCAATGATTTTCCACTAATTTCGTTAAATTATTTTTCATTAAATTTTAAATTATTACTTTTTCTGGGATAAATTTTTATGGAGGGGCACGCTTGGAATAAATATTAGGGTTTGAAGAATACTCGTGCGATACCCATGATAAAATTTCAAGAATGATGGAATTAAATTTTTAAAATTGATTAAAATGAAAACAAGTAATTTGTCTTAGGCAAAATGGTCTTGATGTTCTTGAAATGTCATCTTCTTAACCAAAAAAATATTTGATTTTTCTTATTGCAAAACAAAAAAAAATAAACTTTTCTAAAAAATCTTCAATTTTTTTCTGGAAAATATTCTAATAATGGTAAATTTAACATCTTTTTCCGTTAATGGGGACATAAAATAAAATTTGAAAGTTGAAGGATTTTTGAAGAAAAAATTTTGATATAATCTTTTCTTCAAATTTTTAAAACAATGATAGTTTAAGAATTTTGTTTTGCTATATATTTAACAATAGATGTTGTTTTGAAACTCCCATGCATATAATGCAAAGTAAGGTTCTTTTGCCGTCTAAATAGCGATGGCCCAACTATCTCCTTTACTCTGGCTTTTCCATTAATTCTATCTTTTATTTTAAAAAAAATTGTAGGATTTTGTATTAATTCAAATATAAAATAAATTTTATTTCATATCTATATATATGTTATAATATATTCTTTTAAATATGCATTAAATTTTACTTAAAGCTATGGTAAGTATAAATTATTTAGAATTACATATTAAAAATTTGTTTATTAATTAATGAATAAACCGGATGAATTGTATGTTTTGTAATAAAAGTATATATCGATATGTATTGGCGGAATATCAGATATACCTTCATAGGGCTAAACCGTTTCAAAAATATCCTTTTCTAAAATAATTATTAAATCGAAAAAAACTGAAGCAAAGACAAATTTGCCTTTTAGTTTCGAACTTGAAAAAATTCATGTTCTGCAATTTTTCGACGTGAAAAACTGTCGAATCGTGTCAAAAGCAAGAAAGCCGAACAGTTTTTTGACATGAAATGTGTTTCAAAGTTTAGAGCAAGAAAGAATAAGTGATTTCGAACTTGAAAGGGTTCGATATGAAGTTGGCAAGAAAGAAAATGACGAAAATCAGCAGCAATAGTGAAGAAGAGAGCACGAGTCAATCTTCAATGGCATCAATAAGTGTAAGTAGATCGATTTCTAGGGTTTTGCAAGCTATCAAGTCACAAAATGGTTTATTGATTTGAAATGGATGTGAGTGTTAGTGAATCGGTTGAGTCGCATGGGTTGCAGAAGTTGCATGACCATCTTCGATTCAGTGACTCAGTCCAAGGGTCGTTTAAGTCGTCGCAATGGTCGTTTGAGTGTCGCAATGGTCGTTTGAGCGTCGAAGGCGGTTCAAGGGTCGTTTGAGTAGCATGGGTCATTTGCGTCGCATGGGTCGCTTATGTCATTGAGTAGCAAGGGTCGTTTATGTCATTGAGTCGCAAGAGTCGTTTTAGTCGCAAGGGTCGTTTGAGTCGCATGGGTAGCTTGATATTATGCCCCGTGGGTCGCCTGCTATTATGCCCCGTGGTACGCTTGAGTCGCATGGAACAATTGAGTCGCATGGGTCGCTTAAGTCTCAGTGAGTCGGTTGGGTGTCGTAGAGTGTCTGAGGGTCGTTTTAGTCGCATGGGTCGGTTGAGTTGCATGGGTCGCTTAAGTCGATAGAAGTATAATGTGTTCTTAATTTGTCATTTTGCAGGTGGCGCCAAAGCCGAAAATTGGTGTATGAATTCAAGCACATGGACAGAATGCCAAAGATCACCACCAAGTGTTATCCTCACGAGACAATAACGACACTGAGAGGAATCTTAGATGAATACGAGTTGCATTACTTCGAGAAGGAGTCACAATTTAGGCATTTATTCCATTTCCAATGTGACTCTATATTGATGAAGGTTCAAATGTCTATCCTACTAAATCACTCCGTGATTATACGATACAAGAAGGAGTTGTGGTTCTTCTTAAACGATATTCCCATCCGGTACTGTATAGTGGAGCACACACTAATTTCCAGATTGAAATGCGGGCCATATCCCAAAGGATAGGAGTCCAAAAGGGCTGACACATTTAGGCTGAAGAATTTCGACCGTGGAAAGGTGAACCCGTACAAGTTAGTGAAAAGCTTGTGAAGGCGAAGAATTCCGATGACCGGAAGAGGTTGGAAACTTTGATGTTGTTGGCGCTAGTTAAGACTCACAAGCCTTCAGCAGAAAACTCTATAAGCTATGATCTCATTCACATGGTTGATGACTTGGAATTTTGTGAAGGCTTTCCATGGGGAAGTTACATATTCGAGAAGATTGTGGATACTTGCCGCAAGGAAGTTAGTGGAGAATCACCGAAACCAAAATGGTATTGTGGCAGTTTCATGATCCCACTAATGGTAAGTTGTATATATTATTTGAATAACTTAAATGTTTTCGTACCTTTTGCATTCTTATCATTATTTTAATGTTTCATTTACTTCCATTTGAAACCATCCTTAGTTTGGGCGGAAAGGCATGGTATGTTGAGGTTGTGGATGCGCATCCATCATGCCCAAGAATGTGCAAGAAGATGGTTAAATCAGTTTTAACCCGAAGTATGTAGATGTGATAAGGGAGATCAAAGATTCTAAGGTAACAATTACACAAGGTCACAAGGGAAACAAGGGTTAGAGAGGGTAATAATGGTTATTTTTTGTTTTTCAGGATATTCAAAGTATTCTTCATGCTGAACACGAAGAGAAAGCTTTACTTTCTGATCTGGAGGATTACGAGGGATGTGACGATCCCGATGTTCAGATATGGATGGAACATCTTCGTAGAAATCCGAAGGGTATTTGTTGGGATGATATCCTTAAGTAAGAACTGTTGACACGAAAAACAGTTCTTGGTGATCAAAAAATGGGGAAAGAAAAGGGGACTAAGAGGAAAGAGAGCGTGAGTGAAAAAATAATAGAGGTCCAAGATGATGAAGACGAAGGATGCGTAGGTGTTGCTGATGCTGCAGTCCCTCTGACACTGAAGCAGAAATTAATATAGGAAATAAGGAAGTCGGAGAAAATAATCATCAACGTCGTAAGAGACCTTCTAAGGGATGTCGGGATTCATTTGCCTAATAAAAAATCAAGGCTATCAAGAAAGAGGCAAGCACCGGAAACCAATCTTCCGGCACTGTTAGTGATTATGATTTTGAATTCCTTCGACGTCTAAATCCAGTGTCAAGAAAAGAACCAAGCGAAGAGCTGATTGACTCTGAAGATGGCTCAAAAGAGGATTTGGCAAACATTGCTCCTGATGAAGTTCCACCAAGTAAGTAATATTTAGTGAAAAGGGTCATTTGAGAGTCAATTTGCATCGAGAGTTGACATGGGTCGCAAGAGTCGGATCGGTCGCAGGGACATATAAGTCGTAGGGTCGCATAAGTCGCAGGATTGCTAGAGTCGCATAGGTCGCATGGGTCGCATGGGTTTCATATGTCCCATGGGTCACTAGGTCGCTAAAGTCGCATGGGTTGCATGTGTTACATAATCAATGTAACGAACGATGAGTCTAATGAATGAAGTAATTTTATGCAGATGCTTCAGTGGGTCATGTCAAAAAGGTGCACACTAAAGATACTTTAGTGGGTCATGTCGTTGACATCTCTGATGAGGTTCTTGCCAAGGATACTCCAGCAGTGGGTCTTATCCAAGAGGTCGTCGCTATTGTCGAAGTACCACCAAGTAAGTACGATCATTTAAGTCACAGAGGTCGCATTGGTCGCATGGGTCGCATAGGTCACAAAAGGTCGTATTAGTCGCATAGGTCGCATGGGTGACCCATTTGGCCATTGCGACCCTTTCGACTAGCCTTTTCAATGTCAGACTACAAGCTTTTCCAGTGCTAGCTATGCTTTTTATTTTACCAATGCCACACTTAAGACCATTGCAACACGTCTCTGTTATCCCTATATTAAAAGGTTCATCAAATTTTCTAGCTCTCACCATAACACCCATTTGAGATGGGAATGAATCGGGAGAATCCCATCTCTCTCCTTTCTCCGTCACATGGTGGACGCATGGCATCGTGTTGTCTATTTGTTACTCAAGGTCTTGGTAATCGTCGAACTCGGTCTCTATGCAGATACACACAAGTACTTACAACGTGGATGGAGGACTTTGTGTTGTATCTACATTACATAAGATCTTGGTAATCGACAGACTCAGACATCGTGTTGTATCCGCGTTACCTGAGGTCACGGTTAGAGGTCAACTTGGAGAAGGCGTTGAGTCACACACGACTCTATTTATGGAGGAGGGCTCCGATGTATCTCTAAAGTCGGAAAATTTGACCTTTGTGACCTTTGAGACCTTATGTAACTTTTTTCCCCTTTTTCTTCAACCTTTTTCTTACCTTTTTTGTAACCGTTGTGACCTTTGAGACCTTATGTAACCTTATGTAACTTTTTTTTGTAACTTTTGTGGCCTTTGTAACCTTTGTGACCTTATGTAATCAATATTAAAATGTTGAAAATGTCTTATTTTGCAACTATTGTTCATAAAGTTATGACCCATCCGACTCATGCGACCCTATATGACCCGTTATGCGACCCTCAATCGGATTAAATCAGAATCAAGTTTAAACGGAATCCATCCGATGCATGCGACCTCATGCGACCACATATGACCCACGTAAGACTCATGCGACCTATACGACTCATGTGACTTGTCGTTTTGCTGTCAGACTCCTGTCTTCCGACCCATGTGACCCTTCTGACCCATGTGACTCTTCCTACCCATGTGACTTGTCGTTTTGCTGTCAGACTCCTCTCTTCCGACCCATGTGACCCTTCCGCCCATGTCTATAAGTTAACGTCTACGTCTCTTCTCTTAGTATGTGTATCTAACCCCAATTTCTATGAAAAATCCTTTTTACCTTTGTTACCTGCGTGCCGCAGTCACCATTGTCGAGCCATGACATCGTGCTGTCTATGTATTACTCAAGGTCTTGGTAATCGGTGGACTCAGTCTTTATGCAGTCACTCACGAGTTGCGGGGGTGACTTAGGTAATGGTGTTGGGTCACTCTTGAAATGTTATTAGAAGACGAAGTACATGGAAGGAGATAACTCTGGACTGCAGTACCAACAAAGAAGAATGCAGAAGACTGAAAGACGGAGTACCTGGAAATAGAATGTGTGTAGAGTCTTTGATTGACGTTGTAAATGTATTGTTTTGATATAGGATCTTTGATCAACCGTTGCGACCATGCGACCCTCAATTGGCATTAATTAGTTCGACGTTGTAAATGTATTGTTTTGATTGGTTTTTGTCATTTTATAATTATAAACTAGTAAATTCGTTCGAGTTTGCATCTATTGATCCATATATGCGACCAAGCAACCCATGCCATTATCAATATGCCATTATCAATAAAGATAATAATATAAATAATATTGACATTTGAACAAAATGTTAAATGTATTTTTTGAAATTTTATCAAACTCATCCGACGAGTTCTTAAAACACTACTATCACTTTTGAAACACATGCAATGGTTATACACAACTCAACTAGGGATACATGGGTCATAATATGTTTTAACTGTTGATTGACGTTGTAGATGTATTGTTTTGATTGGTTTTTTCCATTTTAACATTATAAACCCGTAAATTCGTCGAGTTCGCATCTATTGATCAATGTATGCGACCCGTGCGACCCTCATTTGGCATTAATTAGTTTAACGTTGTAGTTGTATTATTTTGATTGGATTTAGTCATTTTATCATTACAAACCCGTAAATTCGTCGATTTCGCATCTATTCATCAATATATACGACCAAGCGACCCATGCGACCCTCAATTGGCATTAATTAGTTTGACATTGTAAATGTATTGTTTTGATTGGTTTTTGTCATTTTATCATCATAAACCCGTAAATTCGTCGATTTCACATCTATTCATCAATATATGCGACCCTCATTTGGAATTAATTAGTTTGACTTTGTAAATGTATTTTTATGATTGGTTTTTATCATTTTATCATCATAAACCTGTAAATTCGTCGATTTCGCATACATGCGACCATGCGACCCATGGCACCCTCAATTTTGATCGGTTTTTGTTGTTTTATCATTATAAACCTATAAGTTCGTCGATTTCGCATATATGTGACCCATGCGACCCATGCCTTTTGACATTTTATCAAATTTCATCAAAATTCCCGCCAAACGTTTCACCAAAATTTGAAAAAACATATCGAATTTCATCTAACGGCGATTCGATGTCAGGGTCATGTCTTTTCTTATTCCAGCCGTTTCCTTTTTACGAATAACGACACACTCTATCTCTAACTTTCATCATCTTCCACCCATCCTTTTTCAAATAACGACACACTCTCTCTAACTCTCATCATCTTCCATCCATTTTTTGCCGAAAATACAACATTTCCCTACTTTCATCCAAATTATTCTTCTGAGCTTTCTGGAGAACTATCTCGTAATATCCTTCATCTCTCTCATTCAGTATGTTAATGTAGAGAATGTACATATTTGACTTTTTTCGATTTTTGTTACATGACATTCCGACGAAATTCTTCGATGAGCATATTTACGGGAAAACGAGGGACGACAACACGGTAACGCTTAAATCAGATATGTCTAACAAAACATGGAAAGTCAAGTTGGATGGCTCAAGATTCACTGATGGATGGAAAGATTTCTGCAAGGACCATGATTTTCATATTCGAGATTTCTTAGTTTTCCGTCAGGAAGGTGACATGGTTTTTCACGTCACTGGTTTCGGAGATGATATGTGTAATCTACAATATACATCATCTATATCATCATCACCCGTAGAATCAGGGTCATATTCTGGCCGTAGATGCAGTGGTAAGTGAACTCAAACCGATTTATTCGATTCATCAAATCTGGAAGTAAATGCATTAGTTTAGCGTCGTTTTAAATTTATTCGGTTATCCCAGACACATCCGATAGAGTTTGCGAGGTCAAGTGGTCTTTGCGATAGACGAAGTAAGATTGATCTGATAATCAATTACAGACGGATTTGGGAGGCACATCTAAGGCCCATGAAACACGGTGGCGCTAGCATCAGTAGGGGTTGGACAAAGTTTTGTCATGATCATGGACTTAATGTGGGTTGTACCCTCAAAGTCAAATTGCACGCCGTTCGTGATGTACCTTGTCTATGGTTTTCCGCTCTATCAAGGCCTACAAACAATATAGTTTGAATTTCGTTGTATTTTGATTGCTTTGAACCTCATTTGAATAGCAGCATTCCTTTGAACTTGGAATTCATGTTTATATTTGGTTGGTTTTTTTTACTATTATTCAATAGAATGTATTATTTTTAGTATCAATGTTTTTGTGGATTTAGTATTATTGTAACAAGAGTCGTAGAGGGTCCAAGGGTCACAGGGGACAAAAGGTCGCAGAGGTACAAGGGTCGAAGGGAGACAAGGGTCGAAGGGAGACAAGGGTCGTAGAGGTCCAAGTGGTTGCAGAGGTCCAAGGTCGCACGGGTCCAAAGGTCGGAGGGGTCCAAGGGTCACTGAGGGACAAGGGTCGGAGGGGGACAAGGGTCGCACGATCTAAGGGTCTAAAAAATGTTTACTCTTTGATTATGGAAGATGTAATTTGGTACATTATTCTTTTTTAACAGTTTATTCATGTTATTTGTATATAATTTTTTTGGAATGGATAATTCAACTTTGTACATTGTTATTTTTTAAAAATTATTCATATTATTTGTAAATAATTTTTTCATAATAAAGCATAACGGGTCGCAGGGGTCCAATGGTCGCAGAGGTACAAGGGTCGCACCATTTGTCCCTTGCGAACCTTTTACTTGTTCGACCCTTGACCCTGCGATCCTTTTACATGTTCGACCCTTTTACCCCTGCGACCCATTTACCCCTGCGACCCTTTTACCATAGCGACCCATGTGACCGTGTGGTCATGTCTTTTCGAATTGCATCTAACATCGATTCGATGTCATGTCTTTTCGAAGTCCAGCCGTTTCCTTTTTTCCAATCCATTTTTTCCTCTCATCATCTTCCATCCATTTTTTCCAAAAATCCCACATTTCCCTCATTTCTTCCGAGAGATTCTTGTGCAACATCTGTACTACCTTGTAATATTCTTTAAAACACTCTGTCGGTATGTTAAATGTAGAGAATGTACAAATTTGACTTTGTTTTTCGTTTTTTGTTACAAGACATTCCGAAGATCTTATTCGGTGAGTATATTTACGGGAATACGAGGGACAACAACACGTTAACGCTTAAATCGAATGCGTCTAACAGAACATGGGAAGTCAAGTTGGATGGCTCCAAATTCACTGATCGATGGACAGATTTCTACAACGCCAAAACATTCATATTGGGGATGTCGTATTTTTCCGTCACGAAGGTGACATGGTCTTTAACGTCAGCAGGGCCACTCTTGATGAGAGGGTTTTCATTGTACCAGTCACGTGTTCAAATGTGGCCCTAGATCCATTGGTAAGTGACCTCAAACCTATTCATCATATATAATTTGGTTATTTATTCGAATTTTATTCATTTATACTGATGTAACTTGGTGATGTCGTAGACATTTTCGATAGGGTTTGTGAGGGAGAACGGTCTTTATCGTAGACGATGTCAGATAATGATGTACCTCCATTGCGGAATGTTCGATTGCGGAATGTTTGATTTTTGGCGAGCAGCTTTAAGGCCCATGAGTCGTGAAGGCGCTTGCATCAGAGGGGTGGAGACAGGTTTGTCAAAAGAATGGACTAAACGTGGGTTGTTCCCTCATAGTAGAAAAGTTCTCCATTGGAGGAGAACCTGTGCTTAGATTTGTCAACAACATATTTTGATTTGAGTTGTATTTTGATTTATTTGAACCTCCTTTAACTTGAACTTCATTTGATCTTGTGGATTTACTATTATTCAATTGTTACTGTTATTGTTGGTATCGTTGTTTTTGTGGATTTATTGTTATTGTAACAAGGGTAGTAGAGGGACAAGGGTCGAAGGGGAACTAGGGTTGCATGGGTCCAAGGGTCGCGAGGGACAAGGGTCGCACGGGTCCAAGGGTCGCGAGGGACATGGGTCGCACGGGTCCAATGGTCGCGAGGGACAAGGGTCGCACGGGTCCAAGGGTGGTGAATGTACAAGGCTCGTAGATATTTGAGTCAATTATTTGTAAATAACTTGATAATTATATTATTTTCAAAATTTTATTCATATTATTTGTAAATAATTGTATTTGTAAATAATAAATTATTTTTACTATATTGTTAGTATCGCTGATTTTATGGATTTAGTATTATTTTAACAAGAGTCGCAGAGGGACAAGGGTCGGGTCCAAGGGTCGAAGAGGGATACAAGGGTTGCAGAGTCCTAGGGTCGAAGAGGTCCCTCTGTGACACTTGTACCTCTGTGATCCTTGGGATTATCAATATTTTAAGGGTAGATTTAAAGTTGAAACTTTGTTTTTCAAGGAAAGGTATTTTTGAAGCACTTTAGCCCTCCCAAAGCATCCTTATTTCACGTTTATTCTCGTATATCTAAGGATTTAAAAAATGGCGAAAAACAATTGTACCATTATTTTTTGTACATGAAAATACACACGGTTGGAAGGATTTCGAAACGAAACCTATTTCAAATTTGAGAACAAGGACTAAGAGGCGATTTCGAAGTTGAAACAAGGATCAAATATATGCTAAAGTTTCTCTATGAATTCAAGCACATGGACAAAATGCCAAAGATTTCCACCAAGTGTTATCCATTCGAGACAATAATGAAGTTGAGAGGAATGTTAAGTGAAGATGAGTGGTATTACTTCAACATGAAGTCACAATTTAGGCATATATTCCATTACCAATGTGACTCTAGCTTGATGAAGGTTCTAATGTTTGTCCTCTTAAATCACTTTGTGATTATACGAGACAAGAAGGAGATGTGGTTTGTCTCAAACGGTATTTCCATCTGGTACTCTATAGTGGAGCATGCACTAATTATCAGATTGAATTGTTGACCCTATCTCGGAGGATGGGAGTCAAAACGGTGTGACAAATTCAGGTTGAAGAATTTCGACCGAGGAAAGGTGACCGTCACACAAGTGAGTGAAAATCTTGTGAAAGCAAAACATTCTGCCGAGCGGAAGAGCTTGGCAACATTGAGTGTTGTGGTAAGTTTTAGATCAAAATCCGTCATCAGAAAATTTTGTAAAGGCTTTCCATGGGGATGTTACATATTTGAGAAGCTTGTGGATATTTGCCACAAGCACATTAGCGGAGAAAAACCGAAACCAAAAATAGTATTGTGGCGGTTTCATGATCCCAATCATGGTAATTTGTATATATTATTATAATAACAAGAATGTTTTCTTACTTTTGTGTTCTTATCATTTTTTAATGTTTAATTTACATGAATTCGAAACCATCCATAATTTAGGCAAAAATAGATGGTACGTTGATGTTATAGATGTTGATCCATCATGCCCAAGGATGTGCAAGAAACGGGTTCAATCCAATTTGAACCTGAAGTATGTAGACGTGACCAAGCACATCGGAGATTCTAAGGTCACAAGGGTCACAAGGGTTATTTGTTAATTTTAGAGGATATTCAAAGTATTCTTCATGTTGAAGACAACAAGGAAGCTTTACTTTATGATATAGAGTAGTACGAAGGATGCAACGACCCAGATGTTCAAATATGGATGGAACATCTACAAAGAAATCCATAGGGTATTTTTTTGGAGGACATCCGTAAGCTCAACTGTTGACATGAGAAATAGTTCTTGATGAGAAATAGAACGAGAATGAGAATGGGAGTAAGAGGAAGGAGATCAAGGGAGAAAAAGCAATAGAGGTTGTAGATGTTCCACCCATATTTGAAGCTGATGAAGATGAAGGATTTGTAGAGGCTGAAGTTGAAGAAGAGGCAGAAACTGAAGGAGAAGAAGCGACAATCCCTTTGACACTAGAGAAAAATTAATGAAGGAAATAAAGAAGTCGCAAAAAAGAATTATCAACAACATAAAAAGCCTTCTAAGGGACGTCGAGTTTGATTTGCCTAATCCAAAATCAAAGAAGGCAAATCCCAAAGGTACTTAAAAGCTAAAAAAGACTAAAGTTCAAAAGGCGGAAAACTCAAAGGTTGCCCAGAAAGATACGGGCACCGAAGATGAATTTTATGGCACTCTAAGAGATGATGATTGTGAATTTGAATTCGGGCACCGTCTATATCTCGTGCTAAGAGAAGAGCCAAGAGAAGAGTCGGTAGAGTCAGAGGCTAAAAATGAGGTGCCAAACATTTCAATATTAATAAAAAAAGATTACATCTGTTGCTAATCCTTCAAATGAGCTTCAATCTAGCATTCCTCTACTTTAATACATTGCTAACGAGGTTCCTCTAGTGGTTGCTGCTGATGTTGGCATTGTTCCTGATGAGATTTCTGCTGAGGATACTCTAGTGGTTCATGTCGAAGAGGTTGCTATTGATGTTGGTATTGAGAAAACTTCAGAAGTTCTAGTTGAAGAGATTGATACAAATGTTCTTTTCGAAGTTCCACCAAATAAGTAAGGTTGAGTCACAAAGGTTACTTGATTCACAATGTTCACAAAGATCACAAAAGTCATAAAGGCCATAATGGTCACAAGGATCATAAGGTCACAAAGGATGAGTCTAATGTGGTTTGAACTCGATAAAGGTGGTTCAAGAACCTGCAAATGTTGAAGGGAATTAGAATTTTGTGTGGAAGCCGACGAATCGATATAGGATAAAATATTCTAAAATCTTTCGTTCATTGATGCTAGTAGTTCCCAATTGACGAGTCTATATAAATTTATTGTGAAATCTCGCCCAGAACATTGGTGGAAATCGGAAATAGGTTGCCCTCGGGAGCTAGAGTTTTAGGAGATTATACTAAAGGATGGTGTATGGCTTGAAGATGACGTAAGTTTTTTTAACCCATAGTCACAAAAGTCATCGAGGTCACGAAGGTCAGAAAGGTTACAAAGGTCACAATGGTCACAAAGATCACATATGTTTTTTTGGGTTATATGTATTCATGTGCGTTATTTTTTTCACAGCAATTGGATGAGACATTGTTGGAGCTGCATAACAACTTCCGGAAATATCCAACTCAATATGGGTTAAAGAATTATTACATTTATGATATTCTGTTTTATGCAGTCACTCAAGATATGGATGGACGAGGACATGGATGAATTGTCAGATGTTCTTAAGGACTATTTGGAAGGTAAATATACCTTGAGAGCCACGTTGAAGACAGTGCCAGATTACGATGGCTTCCTCCCAGTTCTTAACATTCCATTACCTGCAAATTGCTATATGCCTTGTCATTGGGTAGCCTGGATTTGAAGAGGAGATGCATCACGGTATATCACTGCCAAAAAAGGTTAAAGGAGACACATATCGATCCGGAGGTTGAGGTTATAAGAAGATATTTGCCCTAGATGTTGTAAGTCGGAGGGTTTCATTCCATGACTTTTGGAGAGGATATATGAGATTACGAGTGTTCTGAAGGTCTATCATAGAATGAAATGCGAATAATTGTAATCTTCTATCCTTAAAATACATAGAAGCCATTCTATTGGGGAGGGAGAAAAAGTTCCCTAAGATTTGCGACGCCAACATTTCTTCCATTCGTGAGAAGATAGTTGCACATGTATTTGCGAATAGAGTAAGTAATTAAGTACCCAAAGACAAATGCCTCCCATCATCTCATCTCTAAACTTGGTTTATTTATTTAAGTTTGAACTTGATTCATATTCTTTTAAGTTTGAACTCGGTTTATTTTAAATTATATATGAACTCGGTTTATTTTGCTAGCACGTACCACAAATGTTGTATACAACGTGTATGCAACCCAAAATAACAAAGTTCACAATGGTCATATTGTTCACAAAGGTCACATTGGTTACAAAGGCCACAAAGGTCAAATCTGCAGAAAGGCCACAAAGGCCACAGAAGTAAAAATGGTACATTCAGCTCAAAGGAAGGAATACTAAAACACATTTTAAATTATGTATGAACTCGGTTTATTTTGTTAGAACTTAATAATAATGATAAAATTAATAATAAATCCACAATAATAACATCAAATACAAAGGAATGAATATCGAAACACATGTTTCATAACATAACAATAATTGCTTGAAATTAAATATTGTTGTTAGTAGACCCTTTTGGGGGAGGGGGTGGAGAAACCAAAGAACAAGTGTTGTTCCATTAGAGACCAGTTTGAATGTGAGGGAACATCCCTCATTTTGTCCATTTTCATGACAAAAAGTTCTCCAACCTCCCCTGATACAAGTGCCGCCATGACTCAAGGGCGTCATATCTAACGACCACTTCCTTCCTTGATCATTCATCAATATTATCTTACATCTTCTACCGATCAAATTGTTCGACCTCGCAAACCCTATCGGAAGGTGTTCCACCATCACCCAAGTTACATCGGTACAAATGATTAAAAATCGAATAAAGAACCAAAGTGATATATGATGAATCGGTTTGTGGTCACTTACCACTGTATCTATGCCCAGATTAGAATGCATTGCAGTTGTTGTAAAATAGGTATGATTAGACGAAGATGACCCTCCTACTTTTGATTATGAATATTGCAAATTAGATAAATCGTCTCCGGAACCAGTGAAGTGAAAAAACATGTCATGTTCGTGACACAAAAACTACAAAATTACCAATTCGAAATCATGGTCTTTCGGTAAATATTTCCTTCCATCCGTGAATCTAGGGCCGTCCAACTTTTCTTCCCAAGTTTGATTAGATACATCTGATTTAAGAGTTATCGTGTTGTTGTTCCTCATTTTCCCTTCGATATGCTCATCAAAGAACGTCCTCTGAATGTCCTGAAACAAAAAGCCAAAGAAAAATAACATTGATATCTTTTCATTCTCAACATGTAATAGAGAGATAGATAGACGAAGTAAATTACAATGTAGTGTTCGAGATAGCCAGGAAGAATCACTTGGACTAGATATGGGAAATGTGGGGTTTGAGAAATATTCGATAGTGAATTTTGCCAAGATTTTTTAGAGACGGAGAAAAACAAAGGAGATGATAAGAGTTAGAGAGACATATGGATGGAAGATGATGAGAGTTAGAGAGAGATGGATGAGAGATGAGAGTGTGTCGTATTCCAAAACAGGCCAAGGCTGGTATTTGAAAAAGACATGAGTCTAACATCGAAACGACGTAACGATAAAAAGTGTTTTACTTTAAAACTTGTGACAACTTTGAACACACATTGTTGAATTTCTTTGAAATATTGGGGAAAAGTTCAGCGGGAATGGCGAGTCCCACATGTTTCCTAAAAACCGTAAAAAGGTCACAAATTACTTTGGATGTTTAAATTTTTCTATGGTTACATTTAGGAACGTAAAATCATGTTAATTTAGATACTTTACAACGTCAAACAATAGTTGAAACAAATTTTTTCCATGTGTCACAAGAATTGTAGAACGGGTAAATGTGTTTCAAAAGTGATAGTAGTGTTTCAAGAACTCGTTGATGAATTTGAGAAAATTTTTTAAAAAATACATTCGATATTTCATCAAATTTTGATATTATTAATATTATTGATATATTGATTCCTAATTAAACATCTACAATTCAAAAATTTTGAAAATGACATTTCTAAAGAGGCACGCATGGGTCACATTGTCACAAATGTCACAGTAATCCTTTTGTAGTCAATGAGAAAAAATAGATGTGAAGTCGATGAATTTATAAGGATGAAAGGATGTAAACCATGCAAAATAAGAAATTTTAAACATTTAAATATGCATCATACTAATTTATACCAATTGAGGGTCGCATGAGTGAGATGGGTTTCTGTAATATTGGGTCACATGAGAAGATTGTTGCAGATGTCTTTGTGAATGGACAAAGTATTGTTTAAGTTTGAACTTGGTTTATTTGTTTAAGTTTGAGCTCAATTTATTTTTTAAAAGTTTGAAATCGATTTTTTTAAACAAAGTGTACAAATAATAATAATAATAATAATAATAATAATAATAATAATAATAATAATAATAATAATAATAATAATAATAATAATAATAATAATAATAATAATAATAATAATAATAATAAATAATTAAGGTCACAAAGGTCACATTAGTAATAAAGGTCCTACCAGCTCTGTCTCCTCCTTCAACAATGTAGAGACTGTGTGTGACTTCGTAAATATCGAGTCCATCGATTACTCCAAACTTAAGCAAAATAGAGTTATCACCTTCACCATGTCACCTTCGTGAGGAAATCTTTCCATCCGTCCAACTTGACTTTCCAAGTTTCGTTAGACGTATCTGAGTTAAGAGGTGTCATGTTGGTTTTCTTTGTTTTCCCTTCGATATGCTCATCGAAGAACTTCTACAGAATGGCCTGCAAAAAAAAACACAAAAGAACATTCATATCTCTATATTTTCTACATATAAGATAGAGAGAGAGACATATGGAGGAGATTACAAGGTAGTGGTTGAGATAACTAGGAAGAACACTTGGAGAAATGTGGGTAGATAATTTTTCAAATATTTTTGAGAGATGAAGACAAATATCAGAGAGGAGAGAGATAGGATTCGATCTTAAATAGATACAATGAGAGATAGAGAACTTGATGCACCTTATATGAGGGGAAGAGAGAGATGGATAGACATATGAGAGTGTGTTGTAGACACATATATTAGAAAACAAAGGAAAAGCTTATATTCGAAAAGACATGACTCTGACAATGAAACAACAAACCGATACTTAACGGGTCCAACATGTTCCCTTAAAACCGTAGAAAGGTAGAAAATATCACAAATTACGTTGGAGGTTTAGATTGTGCTTTCGATAAATTTAGGAACGTAAATCATGTTAATTCAGATACTTTATAATGTTAAACAATAGTTAAAACATAAATCATGTTAATTTAGATAAATATGTTCCAAAAATGATAGTAGTGTCGATTCCTAATTAAACATCTACAATTTAAATTTTTGAAAATGACATTTCTAAAAAGACGTCGCATGAGTTGCAAGGTCACAGAAGTCACACTAGTCCTTTTGCGTCAATGAGAAAAATAAATTTGAACTCGAAAAATTTATTGATTTATAAGGATGAAAGGACGTAAACCAATGTTTTGTCGAAATAATACAAATAATACAGTATCACAAAGTAACAAACCTTTCTTTTTTTATGTTTGTGTTGTCTAGGTTATCATGTTCCAAACACTACCAGTGATACTAGCGTTTGAACCCGTTTGTCTGGACGGAGATGAGGTTTTTCTTCGAGCCTCATTAGGTCCAGGATAATGATTCTCTTTATGCCTCCCACTTTGCCTTTTCACAGCCAACATAGGAGGTAGAACCGTAACTTCAGAATATTGATGAGGAATATTCTAATCACTGCAATTAGGAACCAGATACAAAGTTTCTTGGTAAGCTAAATGTCATGTATCCCACAGGTAGTATGTTGAACATAGTTATGGTATCTTGTGACCTTTATCAACCTTATGTGCAACAACAATTGCATGACTGCATGGATACTTATCCACATCTAACATTTTGCAGTGGCACTTTATTTTTTGAAGACTCACTACCAATATTCTACTCTTCTCATTTCTCACCTCATACTTATTACTCTATTTCTTCAATTCAATAACCTCATACTTGGATGTTTATCCAAACCATTCATGTACGTTTTTTCAACATACAATGTTAACTTTTAAGAATCATCACCTGTAGCTGCGTCGTATCTATACTTATTGAACCATTCCACTGGCTTTCCCAAACAAATATCTAAAAGTGCTAGCACCGAAAAAAATTTGACGTCTATAACATGGAATTTATTGACTCCGCCATATTAGTGGTTAATAAGTTGTACCTTTTACCCTTAAATTTTTTATCTTGACCACTTAAGGGGATCAAGTTTGTCTTTCTCCAAATACTTTGAAACATTAGGATACCTACACAAAGGTCACAACAATCATAAAGGTTATAAGGTCAAAAAGGTCACAAAGGTCAACACAGTCACAAAAGTCATATTTGTACCTGGCCTTCAAATCATTTAAATAGCTTTTCAAATCCCATTCACCATCTTTGTTGCTGCACATTTGAAGAATTTTTTCTCCACAATATCACCATTTGAACTCTTTCTATCTTGGTTTTTATTGGCGCAACTCTTTATATTTTATGATATATGCCGTGCACAAAAACCGTAATCAGCTTCTTTGTACACTGGTTTGACTGCTTTTATCAAGCTTCTATGGTGATCCGATATCATGATGACATCACGTCCATCTGGTATCACCTCTTTCAACCTTGACATAAACTACATCCATGGTTTGTCCTTCTCCCTGACCACTATTCGCAAAGCTAGAGGATATTGGTGATGTTCACCATCTTGCGCGGTTGCCACGATCAATGCTCCTTTATGCACTCTTGTCAGAAATGTTGCACCCACAACAACCATTTTATCCATGTATTTCCATCCTCTTATAGCATCTCTCGTAGTCATAAAAAGGTATTTAAAACTTTTTCCATCACCATCCAACTGAAGTTTTGCGACAGATCTGAGATTTGTTTCTATAAACATGTGCAACCACCCTAGATGCCTCCTATAATGATCAAAGTCATCACTACAAATCTCTTTTTGAGTATTGCATTTGCCTCTTAATGTTATCAAGTACGATACATTAGCATCGTACTTTGCTTTTACATGAGCCATCAATTCTTTTGTTGGAGGTGTTTCATATTTCCCGGCATATTCCTCATTCAACTAATCTTTAACCAATTGCGTTGTACCCTTTGTAACTTTTTTCGATTTAGATACAAGTGAACACTTATGAATGAGATAGTGTGCTCTCACACTAAACCATTTTGAATTCGGGATAGCTGCCATGCGTAATTTACAAGCACTTTCGGAAAACTTGCATCGTGCTTCCCAAAGCATCGAATAATAACTCAATGTTGCATATCTAAAAGAAACTTCAAGTGAACCATTCCTTACAAATGCTTGTACATCCTCTTTGTATCAACTTACAAATGCTCGTACATCCTTCTTGCTATCAAACGCTTGTGCAGTTTTAAGTTGTAATCCATCTTTAAACTCAAAGACTAAATTTCAATTGTTTGGCTTCTCTAAACTACCGTTTCCAAGTTATTCTCACCATCACCATCCTTATGCTCTATTGGCATATCAATATCGCCTTCATTACTGCCACAAAACATAACTTCATGAACGACCATATTCATGGCACAACCACCATCTTCTCTTAACCCGCTGGTATGTTCACTATCAGAATTATTTGAATCCAAAATATTTATTTTTTTAGTCGGATTGCTCCTAAATCTAATTTCCTAGAATCAATCCTCATAATCTACAACATATTCATTCTCACCTCCTCTAGCAATGCTTCCAAAAGTGGGAATTAGAGGTTAAACTTCTATCTCAATTTCCATTTCACACTTCACACTTGTGGGTTCTATTTCCACATAAAGCTGAGGTCAGATTCCTCTTATTCGATAGAACATATAACAAATAAAAGTGGGAATTAGAGGTTAAACTTCTATCTATATTTTGGCTTACTATTTTGACAAAGATGGGACAAATAGCTTAACCTCAATTTTGTTGTATTTTTTCCTTCATCATCTTTGTGTATAACTCATCAATAAGTTGCTGGTATGTCAGACTAATTGGAGAACAATAGAAAAATACTCTCTGGTTTTACTGAGCTCTTCAACCTATTCAAATTCTCCATTTGTGTATTTCCCTATTTACTATCATACAAAAATAAATTAGTGTGATATTTTCATCCATTTAATCCATTACACCTGTAAACTTAAAATGAGGGTAAATTTTTATATGATATTTTGTGATCTACTACGGCCATGTGTTTTAATACGACTCTATGATCCAATGCAACCATGCGACTCGATGAGACTTTGTGACCCAGTACAACTCTACGACCCACTACGACTATGTGTTTCAATATGACTCTGTGACCTAGTGTGACTGTGCGACTCAATGACTTTGTGACCCAATGCGACCATTTGATCAGTGACTCGTTTTATAAGGCTCGGTTTGACAAATTGAGAATTGAATCTATACATATTACCATGGACTAGACGAAAAGCGAGGATTTGGGACTAGGGTTCAGAAAATTGATCGAAAGGGATGAAAGGGGGTTCAATCTGAAATGACCTCGGTCAAATGTTACTTTGCTAAAATAACCTTGTTTTAATAATTATTTTAATAAACTATTATTTTTTTAATAGAAAATAGAATACTAATTCCAATACCCATACTGTACACAAATATTACCAAAAAACCATTTTGTCTTATATGAGAAACGTGTCGTATAGACTTACCGTCATAAAAATTAAAAAAAATCTCTCTATCTAATCTCTCTCATGTCATGGAGGAACTCTCTCTCCCATCTCTCTCTCATGTCATGGAGGAATTTTCGAACTTAGAACGATCGTTGTACCACACACGTTGTACTACATTCATGATAGAACATTGCATGAACGTTAACCACACACGTTGAACCACACACGTTGTATCACACACGTTGAACCAAGTTGTATCATAAACGTTGTACCACACACGTTGAACCACCCACGTAGTACCATACACATTGTACAACACACGTTGAACCATACACCTTGTACCACATACGTTAAACAACAGATGTTGTACCATACACATTGAACCACACACGTTGTATCATAAACGTTGTACCATACACATTCAACCACACACGTAGTACCATACACGTTGTACCACACCGTTGAACCACACACGTTGAACCACACACCTTGTACCACACACCCACACACGTTGATCCACACGTTGAACCATACGTGTTGTACCACATATGTTGTACCACACACTTTGAACTACACACGTTGTACCACACACGTTGTATCAAAGACGTTATACCTAATACGTTGAACCACACATGTTGTACCACACACGTTGAACCACACAAATTGTACCACACACGTTGAACCACACATGTTGAACCACACATGTTGAACCACACAAGTTGTACCACCCACGTTGAATCACACACATTGTACCACACACATTCAACCACACATGTTATACCACACACGTTGAACCATACACATTGAACCACTTACGTTGAACCACACACATAATACCACACATGTTGATAATAATAATAATAATAATAATAATAATAATAATAATAATAATAATAATAATAATAATAATAATAATAATAATAATAATAATAATAATAATAATAATAATAATAATAATAATAATAATAATAATAATAATAATAATAATAATAATAATAATAATAATAATAATAATAATAATAATAATAATAATAATAATAATAATAATAATAATAATAATAATAATAATAATAATAATAATAATATTATTATTATTATTATTATTATTATTATTATTAATTCAATTGTTATAATTCTTAATCATCAACCATAAGCTAAGATGGACCGTGCATAGAATGAGTTTTATGTCCAAAATATATGTTTCATCATACAATATAAGGTTTGTTGCTATAGATAATTATAATGTGTCTTTTTTGGTAAACTGAATGTGTATTATGATAAAATAAATCATGATAAACTCAAATTTAATAAGTTCAACCAAGATACAACCCGATTATATAAATACTCAATTTTATTTTATTTAAATAATTGAATATTAAGATAAAAAATTATTACAATTTTATAGATCTATGTTGTAAAAGTTTGTGTTTTCCTCTATTATACACAACGTGTACGACGTTAGCCACAATAATTTATTATTATTATTATTATTATTATTATTATTATTATTATTATTATTATTATTATTATTATGTTGCTTTCAAGTTAAACAAATTAACCTAAACTATTCGCAACTACAGGACACGTGTGTAGTACTCTAGGTGTCGATCCCACAGGGACTACGCAACAAAAACTACACTAAAAACGAATCAAACTTGCTACGAACGAATATTGTTTTGAAATCAAATGACTAAAGACAATAAACTAACGAGTTCTCGGCAATTAAACAAACGCTCTAGGATACGTTTCTCCACAAGGCTCTTCGAAACCAACAATCAACCAATCTAATTATGCATTTCCAATCAAGGCATCTAAGGCGGACGATCCTAATATGATTTCTACAATCTTTCAAGGCATAAAAACGTGATTTAGTCAAGTTACTTCCTAATTTTGTGGCTGATACCTTACCCTAAATCTATCAAGCTCTCCGATTCATCCAATTTCAAATCCTCGACCGTTTCTACTCTAGTTTCATTACCTAGTCTTGGTTATTATAAGCTTGAATGCCGGGGATCAAAATTTTCTTTTCGCTCCTTCTCCTAAGTCTCTAAAACATACATCTATTTGATCTTCACAAATACACAACATTCAAATACTCAGACAAAGAATAGAAAAACCAACATAGGGAATTGCATTCATAATTCAATCAAAAGAGGTCCGAGATATCCAAAAGCGAATCCATTCTCCTAGAACAAAACTACTACTCAGACATGAATTCAAAACAAAACAATATGAAAGAAATAGATAGTCTAGAGAGCATAAAAATCAAATAAAATGAAGTCCGCATCGATTTTCCAATACTCCTTGAATGTCTCCTTGCTCTATGGTTGTTGATCCCATCATAGAATCTGAATTTCCCTTCAAAATGCGTTGGTTTTCTCTTTTTCCTTCCAGCGGCTTGCCTTTCCTTTTTATCCTTTCTTTCCTTTTCGTTCGGTATCCATTTTTTGCAATCGGTCGTTTGTTTCCTTTTCTTTTCAGCGACGTGCGGTTTTCTTTTCTTGTTCATGCGGCTGGTTTCCTTTTCTCTTCAATCGTGCGCCTTTCTTTTTCTCTCCAACCGTGTGCCTTTCCTTTTCGCTCCAACACAAAAAAAGTTAACACCATATCTTGCTCATTTCTTATCCGTTCTCGTCCCATTTGCTCCATAGTGATCCCCGACACTCGTACTTCGTATCGTGTATGTTCTTTAGCTCCAAAATAAACCAAATGCGCCTAAAAACGTGCAGGAATATGTGAACAAGAAAACAAGTAAAACGGATACAAAATCACACGTAAATGTTGCAATTATCATCACAAACATCTTTAAATCATGCGAGAAACGAGTACGAAAACGAGATGATCATATTATTATTATAATTGGTTGTAAACAAAATGTGTATGACGTGTTGGTACAGCGTGATATTAAAGTTTTAAATTTTTCATTTTCAACATTAAAAATTTATCTCTTCGATACATTCTACAAAATCTTATTTTATCATCATCATCATCATCATCATCATCACTATAATGAACGTTATACAAAATGGGTGAACAATATTGGTATAACGTGTGTGTACAACGTGTACTATATGTATTTTAAATCCCTTAAAATTGTATTTATGAGATTCAAAAACGTTTTCTAATTGTACAAAACGATAATTATGACTATAAAGATGTACCTTTGAATTTTGGGTTGAACCTTAATTATTAGTTAATCTAACGTGTTATAATTCTTAATCATCAACCATAAGCTTAAGATAGACCATACATAGAATGAGTTTTATGTCCAAAATGCATGTTTCATTATACAATATATGGTTTCAAAAAGGGCTTAGGAGAAACAAATGATAAAGATGACACCCAAAAACACGACCACATATTGCACGGTCATGCAAACTAAGTTGAAGCCCAAATCAAATCCAAAGCCGTTCCGCTGTAAGAAAGGAGACAAAGTGACCTCCAATATGAAGAATGATCACAAGGCAATTATGGAGGTGCACATGAATGTATTTTTAAGGTCAAACTAGAAACTAAAGACCTATATTTAGTATCCTAGCATATTTTTTCTAAAGTGTGATTAGGACTTGCAAGGAACATGTTTTGTAAGCCATTTGGAATATACATGGAATTAGAAAAAATATGAGGAGTATAACCTTTGGTTAAATTCTAAATTGCACAAGCAACGGTTAATGTGGAGAACGTCGTGAGCTTAACATCAAACTAGAGCTCGTGAACCATTGAATCTAACAAATAGTATCAGAACTTTCAATGCCAAGTTCAAGGGATTGAAACTAAACTACATGGCATAATCAAGTAGAAAGTCATATCCTAAGGTTGACTACAAATAGAATGACAATAAATTGTGTGGTTTACAAAAGAAATACCACCATTTAGAAGCTCATTGTTACTTCAAGAACATACAGGAAAATAATGATTCTCTTAAGCAACCTAAGATTAGAAATGAATTCTATACATGTGGTCAATATGGTCATTTTCCTTGAGAATGCATGATTAAAAGGTCTAATTCAAATCAAGCTCATGTCAACAAAAAAGATGAGGAAAACGATTCATTATGTATAGCTGCTCATTTAGCAACAGAACGGTTTGATGATGATGTTTGACTGGTTGACAATGGTACTACAACCATATGTCAAGAATGGAAGAACTCTTTACCACATTGGACATAAAAGAGGAAAATGGTGAAGTCAGCACTACCAAAAGAAAAGGAGACATTGAAGTTTAAACTCAAAAGGAAATGGAAGTTATTAGGGAAGTATTTTTAGTTCTTGGATTTGCTAAAAATCTTCTAAGTAGGGGTGGAAAATTAGGATAATTCTGACCGACCTGAATTAGTTCGACCCTAAAACCTCAACCCATAAGTCATGTTATCTCAAAAATACATATAGATTCAAAATTTAGAACTCATTCCGATTCGATTAAATTCGAGTTCGAAGAATCCAAATAATCCCAAAAACCTAAAACTTTAACAAATATCCTAAAACAAAAAAAAGTTCTAAAATGTTAAAAACTTTTAAGTTAAAAAAAAGTTCATTTTGGCGTTTTGGTAGTAGAAGTCTTCTAATAGAAGGAATTAGATAGTTCATTTGAAGACATTTACTATGGATTTTAGACTAAGTAACTCGGTTGTTTTTGGAGTTTTTGTATGTTACATTATTTTTCATGTTGAAACCCGAGTGTCCCAAATATACCGAAGACCCCAAAAACCCATGGACCCCAAAACTTGAATTACCCGTAACTAATAAACCCAAATTATTCGAGTTACCAATAACTAAACGATCCAAATTATCCAAAAAACTTGAATTGCCTGGAATACCCAAATAACCCAAATGTACAGGTTCAATGCTCTAGAACCAAAACAACCTAAAACCGAATAGAAACCCAAGGAACCCGAATCAAAAACTATAATGTTCTAATTCGAGTTCATTTTTTCATAATCCAAGGAACCCGAACCGGGACAAAAACCTATGGAATCCGGATCGAAACCCGGATTGCCCACCTATATTTCTGAGTGTAGAAATGGTTATCAAGTTGTTTTTACTAAGGATAATTGCTAGATTTAGGAGAAAATGAGATTTCAAGTGGTTGATGCCACTATGATTAAGAAGTCCTATTTCCTAAGATGTAAGGTGTTTACTAATCAAACTAGACCTATGAGAGAGAATAAAACTTATTAATCATGGCGCAAGAGACTCATGTATTCTAGATTGCACAATCTGAAAGAGATGCAAAACAAAGAAATAGTTAGAGGTCTACCCAAGTTCAAAGTGGAACAAGAATTATGTGAGACATATGTTAACGGGAAACAGTCTAGAGAAAAGTTTCTTAAAGGTTCATATTATAAAATGAAAGGGATCTTGGACCTAATACATACTGATTAATGTTGTCCTATGCAGAACCCATCATTGGATGGTAGAAAGGCTAAACTCGGGGAAAAATGCCTGATCCCACACGTTTGAGTTTGGGTACTTGTAAAACGAAACCAGTGTGTTCAGGTTTAGGATTCTAAGTTTCAAAGATGAGTACCTCTAGGTATCGAAATATAATTAAAATATTGCAAAATTACCCTTATTTTTAATGCTAAATTACAAATTTATCCTAAAATTAGGTTAGATTAAAAGTAACACTTTCATATTTTTTACTTCTTCTCTCTCACTCATGCACCACTCTATAACAACCCCTCCCCCACATCGCGTTCTCTCTCTCGCCATCGACATTGTGTCTTGATCTCTCAATTTACTCTATGCAATGCTATCCTCTCACCATTGACTTCGACATACATCAGTATTCTTTTATCTTTGACTCCATCGTGCATCGCTATCCTCTCATCGTCAAATCTATCTTGTGTTGCTCTCGCTTTCGACTCTATCGTACATTATTATTATCGTCGACTCCATCGTGTATTGATCTCACTGTAGAATTCATCGTACACCCATTGTTGAACCTCTGTCATCCTTCATCTCCTTCGACATTCATGAATTTTCTCTGTCTTTGTTCGAGTTAAAGTTCAAACAACTGAAAAGGTTCAAGTATCCGACCCGTACCCACTCCTAGAGAGTCTCTATCTTATGACACTTATTGACAGTTTCTCACATTTGTTAAGGGTGTATTTTACCGAGGATGAAATTTGATACATTACTATTTTTAAAAAAAGTTATTGCATTGGTTGAAACTCAAACCAATATGAAAGTGAATAAGTTAAGGTATGATAGGGGAAGGAAGTTTAGTTCCTAGTTTTTTTAATAGAATTCCTAGAATAAAAGGTAGTTCAAAGGTAAATAACATGGCGTATTTTCTCAACAAAATAGATTTGCTGAGAGGAGAAATATGATCTTATTAAACATAGCAAGAAATATGCTTCAAAAGAAGAACTTACCAAATTAGTTTTGGGCTGAGGGTGTCTTTATTGTTGCATACATGCGAAACAGGCTCCCACCAAGGTTATGGACAGCATGACTCCACTTAAAATGTAGAGTGGGCACAAAAACTCACTACATCACCATAGAGTCTTTTGATGCCTCTGTCATGTCCATGTACCTATACAACAAAAGAAGATATTCAATGAAAGGTGAAAAATAGAAATATTTATGGGTACAACAGCATGAGTAAATGTTACATAATATACAAAGTTTAGACAAGGAAAGTTGAGGTTGTAATATATATTATTTTTGAAAAAGGACAAGTGTTGGTATTGGTCTATATTGTCAGATTCTAGGGAGACAATGTATGTTCCTAATGCAGTTAGGATTTGACCAATACAAATAAATCAACCTACAACTATAAAGAAAAAATAAACTAACACAAGAGGAAGTGAGAGAAAGTTAACTCAACTTTCACCATTCCATCTGAGTAGTGGTCCGTCCAATGGAAGCTCCCCTCCAGAATCATACATTGAATAAGAAGATTAAGTCAATGATGCGTATCAGAGTTAAATATAACCTAATCTACCCGCAAGTGCACGGCACGTGTGTAGTATTTTAGGTGTCGATCCCACAAAGACTATGCAACGCTACCTAAACCCGAACTATGAATCAAACTTGCTAACGAAAGAAGGTGAATGAGGAATGAAATACTGAAAGTAACTAAACTACTTGGGTTCTAACGATGAGATAAACGTCCTAGGAAACCGGTTTCACCACAAGACTACCGAAACCAACGATCAACCTATCTATCATGCAATCCCTGTTAAAGCTATCTAAGGCAGACGATCCTAACATGATATCTACCCCCTCTCAAGGCATAGACACGTGATCTAGACAAGCTGCCCCCTACTTTTCGTGGCTGACACCATGAACTAAACCCATAAACTCCGTGATTCGCCCGTTCACCCTCAACCGTTGCTACCCTACTTTCGTGGCCTAACCTCGGTTGTTCTAAACCTGATCTTCCAAGACTAGAATTCTCCTTTCGGTCCTTATCCTAA
>CM071863.1:45640776-45692441 GCA_036759665.1 Gynandropsis gynandra
GTCCTTATTGTCCTTATTTCATATTGTAAGAAGATAATCCAACTTTTACGTTCCATTTGATAGCATTTTCAAATTTTCTTTGTCCCTCTAGTTGGCTAGAGATTAGTTTGACTTCGTCTTCTTTTTCCTTAAGTTTCTCGTTAACAAATTTTAATTGAGCATCTTAATATTGACTTGACTCCTTTTAACATATTTTTCATATAATTCTCCCATATTCAGCTCATCATCACTATCTTCATTCGGCTTTACATGATCATCGTCAGTTGTAATTACTCTAAAAAAAGGTTACAAGTTGGTCCTATCTTCATCTTTGCTTTTTCCCTCATTTCTATCTAATCTTATTAAGTAATATGAGATATGTTTGAATTTTTCTAGACAATACATTCATTGTTGACGTGCACATAAAATTTGACAATTGAGAAATTTAATTGCATTCAAGGTTTTTAAAGTAGCTTCTTGCTTCTAAATACTTGGATAATTGGTTTTTATATGTTATCATATCTAATACACTCATGGGATTGTACTTTGATTTTCATCTTTCTCAAGGTATGTCTTGTTTGTCTTGAAGTGTCCTCGTGGTCCTATTTTTAGAAATTTGTTGAAGTTCTTTGTTAATAGTGATATCTCCTTATCTATTCCATCGATCTACATCATGTTTTGTGTATCTTTTAGTGTTATAACCAGATAAAATTCTTTGCTTGAAGACTCTTGCTCTAGCTGTAACTCCATTTCATAAGCTGATAATATTTTGATAATCACCCTAAAGCTAGTTGCATCGGTATTATATATAGCTACTTTTTGAGAAAAGAATTTTTTAGGTAAGCATCAATAGAGCTTATTAACAATATTTTTGTCTTTATAAGGTTGGCCAAGTACGCATTATTCGTTAGCCAAAGCATTCAATATTTCACTAAATTCTTTCACATTTTCATTCTCTCCCATTTCAATTTTTTTTCAAATGGAGGTTCAAGAATATCCAACCTTTTCCTTTTCATCTTGGTGTTCCTTCATAAATTATTTCAAGCATGTCCCAAGCATGCTTTGCAGACTTGCACCCGTGGATTTGTTTGAATTTGTTAATGTTGAAAAAGGCAAAAATAGCCACTAACATCTTTTCATTATACGTCAAAATTCTCTTCTCAGTTTGACATCCATTGATCGAGTAGTCTCTATCTTTTGTTTCCTTTGTCATCAATCACCATTGGGAGATTCTTACCATACTTCACAGCTCCCAATACATCTTTGTCAATGCCATGAATGTTAGCTCTCATCTTAACTTTTCAAGACCAATAGTTAGAAGAGTTAAGCATGACAGAATTATAGAATGAGTATAAGTCTCGTGAACCTTCCATCTCTCTCCTTTTTGGACCTCGAGCATATATGTAAGATTAACTTCTTTGATTTGTTTCTACCTCTGAATACCAAATGAAAAATCTAGAGAGTAGATGTTATTTAATTATCAAACAGTCACTAGGTACACCTCAATTTTATGCGAGGGTATCCTGAATTACTAACTCAGACTCCCCTAGGTACTCTACCGGTCTTGAAATCAAATCTAAAGTTCAATGCCACACAACCTCGTGTGTGAATCGACTGAAACTATTCTTACAATAGCTTTAGGTTTCAGAATGTTTCCCCGAACCACTCTCCCACAAGTCCCTAAATAACGTATCAAAGACTTTTATAAAAACATGCTCAAGTTTTTCGTAAAAACAAGTTTCAAAATTAAGCTCTTTGCTCAACTTATGATTTTGGAGAAGGTGAATTTGTAGTTCAGCGACGGTCCTCCTTTTATAGACATCTTTATTGGGCCGTGTACCTACTATTGGGCTTGTCCCTATGTTTTACGTTACGTGCATGTTGGCTAGGGTAAAACCCTAGATGTATATATATGTGTATACATTCTTTCGTGAGGAATAAGAAAGATTTTGACGGCTAAACTATTATGGTATCAGAGCGGAAACCTTAACAGTGGTTTCACGACGACAACTCCGACGCCGACGGCTCTTCTTCAATGACTAACGGCACTGAAGGTTCCGGCAGCGGCGGCGCAGCCCGTCAAGCGCCTAGGTCTTCGATGTTGGACCTTGCATCTCCGTATTACATGACGTCTGCGGAGCATACGGGATTGATATTGACTCAAGTTGTTCTTCGTGAAGACAACTATGATGAATGGGCGAAAAGCATGCGCAATTCCTTTCATTCGAAGAAGAAACTTGCCTTCTTGGAGGGCTCGATCACGAAACCAGCATTCACGGATCCGGAATATGAGGATTGGGGTGCGGTCAATTCCATGTTAGTGGGATGGATCATGAATACTATTGACTCATCTCTTTGATCTCATGTGACGTATACGGATGACGTTTTGGACCTATGGAAGGATATTCGTGAACGTTTCTCCAAGGGAAACGACATGCGGATCTACGAGTTGACCACCGAAATAGCTAACTGCCGTCAACATGGAGATACAGTGAGCGCTTACTATGGACGTCTCAAAACCCTTTGGGACGAGTTGGCGGCGCACAAGAAACGACCAAATTGTGTGTGTCACGCGGCAACGGAGATTACCGCGGAACGCGAAAAGGATAAGGTATTTCAGTTTCTCATGGGATTGGATGGTGATGTTTATCACCTTGTTCGTACAAATCTCTTGAGTCAAGATCCGTTCCCGACTCTCAATCAAGCCTTCTCGCGTGCTCGGGCTGAGGAGTCACATAATTCCATGACGAAGACACGGGAAACGCGGGCTGATGCCGTAGGTTTCGCGGTTCATACAACACCCAAGAAAAAGAAGCCCGATATGTATGCCATGGAGACCAAACCTACATGTACTCATTGTGGGAAGGTGGGTCATGTGGTGATGGATTGTTTCCAACTTAACGGTTACCCCGATTGGTGGCCAACGGGGAAGGAGATGCGCAATCCGGGTCGTGGACGAGGAGCACGAGGAGGCAGCAGCGCACGCGGTCGAGGAAAAGCAGTGGCTCATGCTGCCCGTGGCAAATCCTTAGTGCACGAGGAACCTGCTGTGGTGACAGACGCCGATCGACCAACTATTCCCGGTCTCTCTGATGGTCAATGGCAGCAAATTATGACCATACTCAATTCAAGTAAGCCAGTCAACACAGAGAAGGCGAATGGTAAGCATTTTTACCCTTGGCTTCTTGATACGGGGGCATCGCAACATATGACTGGGGATAAATCCCTCTTTCATAATCTTCGAGAAGTTCGTCCACACTCTGTCGGGCTTCCCGACGGTAATAAAACATTTGCACGATTTGAGGGTGATGTGTCCCTTGGGCCGTTTGTTACTCTTCACCGAGTTCTCTACGTGCCTTCCCTCCAATGCAATCTTATATCTGTTGCTCATCTTATCCATGATCAGCCATGTCTTGCCACTTTCACTGATAAGCTATGTCTTTTACAGAACCGTGCTACGAGGACTTTGATTGGTGCGGGTAAGCAGTGGGACGGGGTCTACTGGTTTCACACTATCGCCGCGGACACGCCTCGTCATGCATTCAGGGTTGCGTCTTCGGATTTGTGGCATCGTAGACTCGGACATGCTTCGGATAAAGCTATCAATTTGCTTCCTATAACCTTCAAGAATAAGAGTAGTGGCGCTATAGATGAACATTGTGAGATTTGTCTACAAGCGAAACAAACTCGTGAATCTTTCTCTTTGAGTAATAAAACGGCCTCTGCGCCTTTTGATTTGGTTCATTGTGACGTGTGGGGTCCTTATCGTGAATATTCGTCGTGTGGGGCGCTGTATTTTCTCACTTTGGTTGATGGTTTCTCACGTGCTGTTTGGGTATTTCTTATGGCCGAGAAAACAGAGGTGATTGGTATATTTCAACGGTTTCACGCGCTCGTCAAGACCCAATATGATACCTCCATCAAAGTAGTGCGAGCAGATAACGGGACCGAATTCTTCAAGCTTCGACCTTTCTTCCGCGACAATGGCATTGTGTTTCAAACTTCGTGTGTGGATACGCCGCAGCAAAACGGCCGAGTGGAACGGAAGCATAGGCATATACTCAACGTTGCTCGTGCACTTCGATTCCAAGCAAATCTTCCAACTCGATTCTGGGGAGAATGCATCCTAGCAGCGAGTCATCTCATAAATCGCACGCCCTCGACCTTGCTTGGTGGTTCTTCTCCGTTTGAAGTACTTCATGGTACTGCTCCAAGGTATGAAGAATTAAGGACTTTCGGATGTCTCTGTTTTGCACATTCTCGGCCACGATCCAAGGATAAGTTTGCTGCGCGTAGTCGACGATGTGTCTTCATTGGGTATCCATTTGGCAAGAAAGGATGGCAACTCTACGATCTAGCGACGGGCGAATACTTTGTGTCCCGCGATGTGACATTCTCGGAGACCATTTTTCCGTTTCATGATCGGACCTCTCGAATGGGATCTCCTACGGATGTGTGCACCCATCCTTCTGATCCTCTCATACATGTTGCTCGCGAGGATGCGCTCCCTGCATTTATACCGCCGGCGGACAGGGGGAGCACTGCTGATGTTTCGACTGGCACTGCAGAGAGCTCAAATGCAGATGCCTCGGTTTCAGTTGCAGACACCTCTGCTTCAGTTAATGATGCCGCTGAAGCGACACCGAACTCCTCCGAACCAGCAGACACGACTGAACAGTTAGGACGGGGTCAACGATTTAAGCAACGGTCGACGAAGCTTCATGATTTCGTCTGCTACTCGGCCAGAGTTGTGAAACCTGTAGACCCCCCCGCTCGTTGCGACCCCGCCGTCATGTCCTCAGGTACGTCCTATCCCATAGCTAACTATGTTACCTGCGACAAGTATTTTTCTCGTGAACACAGGCAGTTTCTCGCGGCTGTGTCTAGCCACGAAGACCCAACACGATTCGCTGATGCTTCCCGGGATCCAAAATGGCAAGCAGCCATGAAAGAGGAATTCGACGCACTTGAACGAAATGGGACATGGACTATCACGATGCTTCCTCGTGGTAAGCGTGCGATCGGATGTAAGTGGCTTTATAAAACCAAGTTTCAGGCTGATGGTAGCATCGAGCATGACGCTTGGTCATTTTCGGAAACACTCAAGTTGAGGGATTTGATTTTAATGAAACATTCGCTCCGGTAGCGAAGATGGGCACGGTACGCACATTATTGGCAGTGGCATGTATTCAGCAGTGGCATCTCTTCCAAATGGATGTGCATAACGCATTCCTCCATGGAGATCTCGACGAAGAGGTCTATATGCAAATCCCTCCTGGTTATGGCGATATGTTTCCCGGAAAAGTCTGCAAACTCAAGAAATCTTTGTACGGTCTACGTCAAGCTCCGAGATGTTGGTACTCGAAGCTCCATACGGCTTTGACTCAATATGGATTCCGCCAATCGTATCTTGATCATTCGCTATTCACTCTTCGAAAGGGACAGATCTCTATGACAATACTTGTATATGTTGACGATCTCATCCTTGCAGGGAACGATCTTTCGGCTATCAACACATTTAAGGACTACCTTCATCGATGCTTTCACATGAAGGATCTAGGTCCACTCAAATATTTTCTTGGGATCGAGATCGCCAGGAATAAGGCGGGGATGTACCTTTCCCAACGAAAGTATGCTACGGACTTAGTAACGGAGGTTGGATTACTTGGAGCCAAGCCCGCATCCTTTCCCATCGAACCGAATCACAAACTTGCATTGGCTGCAGGACCCGACATGGAGGACATCGGGAAGTATCGGAGACTTGTTGGAAAGCTTGTCTATTTGACTATAACACGACCAGACCTTTGCTACGCGGTTCATGTACTTGCGCAATTTCTACTATAAAGAGTATTAGAACATTACTGTACATAAGGGTATTTTTGCAATTTCTTATTCCGTAATTAGGTTTAATTCTTAACCTATTGTACTTATAGCCGCTTAGGGCTATTGTAATTCATTATTCACAAATACAATTTTCAGATTTGAATTACCTTTCACATGGTATCAGAGCTCCTTGAGTCTCACGACTAAACCTAGCCGCCGGCAACCCTTTTTCTCGGCCAAGCTCTGCCGCCGCACCTTCACAGGTCCGGCCACCGCAATCTCCGGCCCTCCACCACCCTCCGACGGCCCACCCTCACCTCAGCAGCCTCTCCGTTGCTTCACCAGCACGAATCTATCCCTCCACTGATCTGCGCTCCATCGCTCAAGAACCCTAGGCCGCGATCTGCTCAACGGCACCACCGCCGCCATTGCACCGCCGTCCGGCTCCTCTCCTCACCTCCGTTGTCTCACCACCACGGATCTACCATCCCAAGTCTCGGATCCCCTCCACGATTCAAGCCGGAACAGAATTTCCTTGATTCAAGGTTGCGTCCCAACCGCTTTCCTTGAATCTAGGCCGCGTCCCAACCGCCGCAATTGCACCGCCGTCCGGTACCTCCCCTTACCTCCGTTGTCTCATCCCCACGGATCTACCATCCAAGCTTGGCTACCCTCCACGATCTGCCCCTACCTTGGACGAAACTGAATTTCCTTGATTCAAGGTCGCGTCTCAACCGCTTTCCTTGAATCTAGGACGCGTCCCAACCGATTCCGTACCGTGTGCCTTGCGTCTTCCTCTCATGGAAAACCTCCCGGAGCAATTGCATACCGTCAACATGTTTGATCCGCAGCAACCACAGAAGCTTCTCTTCGCTTGCAACATGTCAAGCGTCACGAAGCTCACCCCGACGAACTACCTTACGTGGAGCGTTCAAATCCGCTCCCTCCTTGAAGGGTACAATCTTGAATGCTTCATCACCGAAGATTCTATTGTACCACCGGCCATGATTCAAGTTGATGGGATCCAGCAACCAAATCCCGCCTTTAGTCCGTGGAAACACCAAGATCGCTTGATTTTCAGCTCCATGCTTGGAGCGCTATCCCTACCGCTTCAACCGGTCATTGCCCGAGCAACTTCCGTTCGTGATGCGTGGAAAACCCTAGCAACCATCTATGGCAAGGCTTCTCGTGGACACATCAAACAACTACGAGATCAGATCAAACGATGTGTCAAAGGATCTCAATCAATAGAAGAGTACTTACGGTTTATCACCACCAAAACCGATGAACTCTCTCTTCTCGGGAAACCGATGGATCACGAGGACGTCCTTGAAGCCGTTCTTGATGGACTCCCGGAAGAATACAAGCCTATTGCTGACGTGATCAATGCCAAAGATGCTGCCATCTCCATTGAGGAGCTGCACGAAAAACTTCTCAACCATGAGGCAAAATTGGCCGTTGATCTCCCACCACCCGCCGCTGCCCTACCGGTCACGGCTCATGTTGCTGCTGCCCGTTCTCGCCCCCGTAACCCCAACTCTCAATGGGGTCGCCAAAACAACAACCGCAATTCCTCGGGTGGTTACCGAGGCCGCTGCCAATTGTGTGGAATTCAAGGACACAGCGCCAAATTCTGCTCTCGCTTCCGCTACACAACCGCGAACAACTCATTCGATCTCACCTCACAACCGTGGACACCTCCTCAACGTCCATGGCCACCAGCAGCGAATGTTGCTACGTATCCTACGTACGACACCTCCAATTGGCTACTGGACAGTGGGGCCTCGCATCACATCACATCCGACTTGCAGAACCTCTCACTTCACACCCCGTATCACGGCCGCGAAGAGGTTACCATAGCTGATGGCTCCGGACAACCCATCACTCATACGGGTTCCTTTTCTTTATCTTTACCAACTCGTTCCTTATTGATGGATGATGTGCTTTGTGTTCCCTCCATGCACAAAAATTTGGTTTCGGTTCAGCGTTTATGCAAGTCTAACAATGTCTCCGTTGAATTCTTTCCTCATATGTTTCAGGTGAAGGATCTAAACACGGGGGCGTCGGTTCTTCAAGGCAACATTAAGGATGGCGTGTATGTGTGGCCGTTCCCTACTGCGAATACCAAACCCACTGCCGCATTCTCACATCTCAATCCCACCGTATCCACTTGGCATTCCCGTCTAGGACATCCGTCACTACCCATCCTCAAACATGCCTTGTCCAAGGTCAACATTCCGTTAGTTAAAGAGTCTTCTATTTCTCCATGCAATTCGTGTCTAAGTAATAAGAGTCATAAACTTCCGTTTAATGACTCATCCATTGTGTCTTCACGACCCCTTGAGTTTATTTTCTCCGATTTATGGACATCTCCTATTGTTTCAATGGATGGTTTCAAATATTACGTTGTTTTCGTTGATCATTACACGCGCTATTCTTGGCTTTATCCACTCAAACAAAAGTCGCAAGTTCGAGCAACCTTTATTGCCTTCAAATCCCTTGTAGAAAACAAGTTTAGTGCGAACATAGTCAATCTTTACACCGACAACGGTGGAGAATACATAGCTCTCCGTTCCTTTCTCTCGGACAATGGCATATCTCACTACACCACCCCACCTCACACTCCTGAGCATAATGGGATATCCGAGCGTCGACATCGTCACATTGTCGAAACCGGATTATCCCTTCTTATGCACGCCTCCCTACCTCTACCATATTGGTCTTACGCCTTTACGGCTGCGGTTTATTTGATCAACCGCATGCCCACCCCACTCCTTTCATATGCCTCGCCCTATGAAGCTCTCTTCCACACCTCACCGAACCTTCACAAACTTAAAATCTTTGGTTGTTTGTGTTATCCTTGGCTGCGTCCTTATGCCTCTCACAAACTTGATCCTAGATCCACTCCTTGTGTCTTCCTTGGCTACTCCAACACCCAAAGCGCGTATCTTTGTCTTGATATATCCAAACTTCGTGTGTTTGTCTCGCGGCATGTAGTCTTCCATGAGTCAGTGTTCCCCTTTGCCAACCTCTCGAAATATGTCACACATCCTACCTTACCAGTCTCCTCTCCGATGTCCCATGCTCCCTCATTCCTACCCGTCGAGCCCCTCAGTGTTGCACATACTCCGTCTCCATCACCGCAGCCCCCACAATTAGATCCTTCCCTGATCATTGTTGAGAGCACCACGGACACGAGTGATGCTGCGGACTCTCCTTCTCCCGTGTTGTCTCCAGATGTGCTCCCCTCTCCGGTCTTGTCCTCGGACGTAGCCTTGCCCTCGGACGCGGCCCGTGTTGCTACTGCGGAACCGGGAACTCGAAATGTGCATCCGATGGTAACTCGCAGCAAGGTCAATCTTATTCGATCTAATCCTCCATCTGCGAATGTTTGTACAGGATCTTTTGATGACATTGAACCGGCTACAGTGACACAAGCCTTACGTCACACCAATTGGAGACAAGCGATGAGTGACGAATTCAATGCTCTTCTACGCAACGGGACGTGGGATCTGGTCTCTCCTAATATAGCGAGCAATGTGGTTGGTTGCAAATGGGTTTTTCGCATCAAACGAAAACCCGATGGATCTATTGACCGCTATAAAGCTCGCTTGGTTGCCAAGGGTTTTCATCAACGTCCGGGTGTGGACTTTCACGAGACTTTCAGTCCGGTTGTCAAACCCGCCACCATTCGCATCGTCCTTAGTCTTGCGGTCTCCAATGGATGGTTTATCAATCAACTTGATGTCAATAATGCATTTCTTCAAGGCACACTCACTGAAGATGTGTACATGGAACAACCACCGGGGTTTGTTGACAAGGACCATCCTCATCACGTGTGCAAACTTCGGAAAGCCATCTATGGTCTCAAACAAGCTCCTCGTGCGTGGTACTCGGAATTACGGACATTCTTGCTACAAATTGGATTCAAGAACTCTCTTGCGGATGCCTCCCTCTTTGTTCTCAACACGGCAACACATAAACTCTATGTGCTAGTTTATGTTGATGATATGATCATAACGGGCTCGTCTTCCTCTCACATTCAGCACTTCATCAAGGAGTTGGCGTCTCGGTTTTCCCTCAAAGACCTCGGTGCCCTACAATTCTTTCTTGGAATTGAAGCTACGAGGACATCCCGAGGTCTCCACTTGTCACAGCGGAAATACATTACGGATCTCCTCAATCGCACCAACATGAATGAGGCAAAGCTCGTCTCCACACCCTTGCCATCCACCTCTCGGCTCACCATTACCTCGGGGTCTCCTTTGTCCGATCCAACCGAGTATCGTCAAGTTATTGGCAGTCTACAATACCTTGCTCTCACGCGCCCGGATGTTAGCTACGCCGTCAACAAGCTGTCTCAATTCATGCATCAACCGACGGATGAGCATTGGCAATGTGCCAAACGTGTGCTTCGCTATCTTGCTGGATCTCGAGGCCAAGGTATCTTTCTTGCCGCTCACAATACTTTGTCTCTTCATGCCTTTAGTGATGCGGATTGGGCTGGTGACAAATCGGACTTCAAATCTACGGGGGCGTATATTGTTTATCTTGGCAAACATCCCATCTCCTGGTCGTCCAAGAAACAAAATGGCCACGCTCGCTCTTCCACCGAGGCCGAATATCGATCCGTAGCAAATACCTCGGCTGAACTTTGTTGGATTGGTAATCTTCTCACTGAACTTGGAGTCACTCTTCTCTTGGCGCCTACCATTTATTGTGACAACATTGGAGCTACCTACCTAAGTGCCAATCCGGTCTTTCATTCACGCATGAAGCATCTTGCACTTGACTACTTCTTCGTTCGTGGTCAAATAGAAGCTGGTACACTTCGAGTTTCTCATGTGCACTCCAAGGACCAGCTTGCCGATCTCCTCACCAAGCCACTTCCGAGGTTGTCTTTTCAAGACTTGTGTTCCAAGATTGGAATCACTACGGGTGATTCATCTTGCGGGGGCGTATAAAGAGTATTAGAACATTACTGTACATAAGGGTATTTTTTGTAATTTCTTATTCCGTAATTAGGTTTAATTCTTAACCTATTGTACTTATAGCCGCTTAGGGCTATTGTAATTCATTATTCACAAATACAATTTTCAGATTTGAATTACCTTTCACATCTACAACACCCAAAAGCAGCTCACATGGAGGCTGCAATGCGTGTTATCCGTAACATCAAGGGTTCACCGGGGCAAGGGATTTTCTTGCGAGCTGATAGTGAACTTCAGCTCCATGCATACTGTGATTCAGATTATGCTAGTTGTCCACTTACTCGACGTTCGATTACAGGCTATTACATCATGCTTGGACGATCACCGATCTCTTGGAAGACGAAGAAGCAGCCTGTTGTGTCTCGTTCCTTAGCCGAAGCCGAGTGCGAATTGAAGTGGTTGAAGGGTATTCTCTCCGATCTTGGCTTTGTTCATTCACGACCGATGCGGTTAGTTTGTGACAATCACGCCGCGCTACACATTGCTGAAAACCCCGTGTTTCATGAGCGTACGAAATACATCGAGGTCGACTGTCACTTTGTCCGTGACGAAATCAAATCTGGCACACTGGTTACCTCCCACGTTCGATCTTTCAACCAGTTAGCGGATATTCTCACGAAGGGACTCGGAAAGAAACCGTTCACGTATCTACTACGCAAGTTGGGCGTCAAAGATCTCCACGCACCAACTTGAGGGGGAGTATTGGGCCGTGTACCTACTATTGGGCTTGTCCCTATGTTTTACGTTACGTGCATGTTGGCTAGGGTAAAACCCTAGATGTATATATATGTGTATACATTCTTTCGTGAGGAATAAGAAAGAGTTTGACGGCTAAACTATTAATCTTGATGTGTTTATTGCTAAATTGTCGTCATTATTGTAGCGTTCTTGGTGGTCTCCATTTTGTTACTTCTTGACTAATTATTTATTGACCTATTTAATATAAAACTTAGTCAATCATATGATAAAAAAAATAACGTACCATTTTGATTGCTTGAAAAATGGTTAGTCGATGTTGAATTATATCATAAATTAAGGATTTGAATGTGAGGACCTTTGGCTGTGTCAGTGCTATAGTAATTCATAGGGGATTTGGTAACGTCTATTTGGAAGGAAAGTTTTTACTTCCAAGATTTCATTCAGATGACTGGTTATCTAGAATGAATGCTTTGACCATATACAATGAATGCTTGATGGATGTAGTTTGCGTTAATAAAATAATCAGTTTTCTGATTTTTAAAATAGTTATATTTTGACACCCTCATTTGTCCCCACCTCCTAGAGTAAATTTCTTTTATGTGGTTGGGTGTGGATATAGTGCAGAACCTCGTGTGAAAATCTACTAGCGAGTTTACTTTATTTCTCAGTAACTTAAATCTATATTACAATCATTACTATGTTGACTATTAGCATTTCATCTGTGTTAATGTATTTCAAGCATTTTTTAGTTGGTTCTTTTGTGTCCATTTCATAACGTTATTAAGATGCAGCTGAACAGAGGAAGGGAATAGATGTTAACCATCGATCAAGTACACTCCAATTCTGAAAGCTTTTTTCTATTATTAAGAAACATCCTCAAAGCAAGTAGACCGAATAGCTCTTCCAGATCGCAAACATATGCTAAGCATAAAAGTTCAGAAGCTTTCATTCAAATATCTGAAGAATATTAAACCTGAAAATTCTGATTTATCCATAATACCCAAAAAGCCAGAACAACCAGAAATCTAAACAACCCAAATTATACGAAGATCTCAAATAACCTGAAGTAGCCAAATTACCTAAATTATGTAATGTAATTCGATTTATTTTGGTTTCAAGACTAAAACCCGTACAACTCAAATTCGAATCTGAAATGAAACTAAAAATACTTGGACTAAAAAATATCCAGATCTAATTTTCCAAAACCTAAAGAAACCAAACCCGAACTAAAATCCGATGACTCTGGATTGAAACAGGAATTGGACACCTCTAATGCAAGAGAAGAAATAAAAGTTTGAATTCATCTCTTTGATATCTAGAATCATTTTAGACATATAAACAATTAATATTGATGGCATATTGTGTATTTTGTGGAAACTGACTAATGGGATAAAATTCTAAAAATTAATTGAATATAATCCATATAGTTAAATAATAATATTAGTAGTAAAAACTATGAATATAATCTTACCAAGATATGGTAATGAAAAAAATCATATGATTGAAATAAAATTTCAAAAAGCAAATACGAGAGCATCCAATTTTGAAAGGCAATATTTTTTCTATAAGTTGTTTTATGTGATCACGTGTTTCTTCGGTGTCTCTATTTTAAAGAAGAAAAAATGTTTAGAATGATATGTTAAAGTGTGTATGCACCTAACTCATAGTTAGACTAAGTCAAAATTAGTAACAAGGTTATATATATGATATATATTAATATATTAATCATAATAGTTGATATGATTTAGTAATTATCGTCAATAATTGTTGGATTTGTGAAGATGACGAACACGATTGTTTTCTTCACATTTATAATGTAGGGGAATTGACGTTTTTAATGAAGCCTTACGCTTAAAATTTAATAATAGATAGTGAATTAGTTAAGCGTATATTATATATGAAAATGCATAACAATTAAATATTAGATTTGCATTTTAATATTTGCCTAATGTATTTGGTAGACCTTTGATTTTTTTCTCTATAGACAATGTTTGTTATATTACGATTGATTGTGTTGTGGAGTTTTCATTTAGATCCAAAATTCTCAATCCATGTGAAATCACTCTTGGCATTGCCACATACAATTGTATGTCCTTGGATGTCGGATTTAGTAGATATAATTTGATCTATTTTAAACTTTGTTGTTGGCCCAAATTTCTTGTCATTGTATTACATGCATACTTCATAATGTAAATGATCGTCTTGAATTAGTTGATGATAAAATACATTTGGTATACGAACCTTATCACTTATATGGGTCTTCATGATAATCTATGCTTCCAATAGTCTTGTTGCTAAATTAGTGATAAATAATCGCATTCCATTTCAAAAGCTTTTTTTCTTCTAATATTTCTGAGCAAATTTATTGGAGCTTTGGACTTAAAAAAATCTATGTTTTTGTAAAATAGTAAACTCATGAAAGTTTAGGTATTCCATAGGGTAGAAATATTGTCAATCAGTAGTAGAAACACTATCAGTTCCAATAATTTCAGAAATTGGGAGCTTCGACAACAAGAAATCATTTGCTCCATCAATATTTTTATTTTTTATAGTATGAATTACCATTTCTTTTAGATATTCATGACTCATGAAAGATTCTATGAATCGTGGATATGTTGCATCTACAAGGGTTTGCAATGGGTCATTTGTGATTTCAAGCAACAATTTCTTGTCAATAAGGATTTTTCCCCCTCATTCTAATTATCGGTTTAAATAATCCTTTTATGTCCTTTTTGTGTTGTCGTAGACACATATTTTGTGTATAAAATGGAACATGACTCCTATAAGTGGGAACGACTAATTATTACTAGAATGGTATCAGCTCTGCTTTCTTGAGTAACTCGTAAAATATGACGAAAATTACCTCCAAGGAGAATGATTTTTCCACTTAATGGTTTCTCGCTTGCCTCTTTATCATTAATAGAAATTATATATTTCAAATTTTGATCCAATGCTTCAAATTAGTGTTTCATCTGTATTTCATTCCATATAAATATTTCTGCTTTGATCAATAATTATGCCAGCATACTACCTTTCTTTATATCACACATTGATCTTTCATGAATATTTAACGGATTTTTGAAGCGAGAGTGCGTAGTTTTTTTCTTGGAAGAAGTAGTGCTATTATGCGGATTTTGGATCTTCTTTCAATATGATCATTGAGTTAATCATTATATCTAAGTATAGAATCTATACAAGAATATTACATTATACCTTATCCATACACGAAAATAAACTTCACATCTTGGTGATCCATAGATTCTATAATTGTCTCATAAATTTTCAGTTATTCTTCATTGCTATTCTCAAATATTCTTCATGTTCTTTTCTTTCATGTTCCTCATAAAACTGTAAATCTTCCATTAAATAGAGTTTTAGTAATCTCATGTAATATTCTTTTGTCTGGTGTCCGCAAGCAAGGTTAGTTAGACAATCTTTTTTCGTTTTTCATTGAATTTTCTCAATTTCTATAAGAGTGTATTACTAATGTTTTTCATGTAAAACCGTAACTGTGGCTTCTGATTCTTTCTTTGTTCTTCATAAGTATACCGTCTACAACGAATTTCAAATAATAATTCCAAAGATCAAATGGCTTGGTAACTTTTCAATATTGAAATAACTTAATAAACAATAGACATAATTGATTTTCCATAACCCATTTTGCAGCCTCATTCACGCCGGTGGTTGTGTTCATCAAGCATCCCCTTTGCTACATATTTTGCTATTTAAGAATTATACTTGAAATTATTAAAAGGTTTATATCATCATAACTTGTTGACCCTATGATAACGTTTACTAACATTCTAAGATATTACAATTCTCTTATTGCTGGATGAAAAATATGATTCTTCCAAGTGTGGAGCCTTGTTTTTTTTCTGTGACCAACTTGTTGTAAAATCGAAATATGTTAATTCTCTTGTTTCTTCAAATATTCTGTTTTTATTTATCAATTCGGTTATCGTCATCTCTTTTGCACTTGGTTTTGTAAGAATTTTTCTAGATATGTTAAGTCCTCAAAGATTACACTCTGTTTGTTTTACAGATGCAACGATAACCTCATATTAGAGGATTTTCTGTGATGTATGTAAAATGCTATGATCATCCAAACAACTTCACATGAAGATAGATATCGACAATCAAGATGATTAGTTATTTCATTTTTTCCATAGTTAGAACCTTATCCATTCTTGAATGACCGTCATTATTTATACATCTTTCAACCAACAAAGATGCTTTGTCCACTTTTTTTTTTATGTATTTGAATAAATACTTGATTAAATTAGATTTGTTGTACCATTCAATGTTGATATGTGTCCAATAATTTTTGAGGATTTTCAAGTTATGGAGAGTCACATAGTGGTTGTCTAGTTTTACATCACTCTTCATCACAACCTTTGAGTCATCTTTTCTACAGTTAAGATAACGACATAACTTAAATTATTCACTTATATACTTAAATTAACCATTAGTTTTTTATTTATAATGAATTTTATTTAAGAAATTATCATTTAAACCAATTGCATATATAAGTTTGTTTTTTTATGTTTAGCATTTTGCTTCCATCATATAACATTTGAAGAAATCGGTTGAAATTTTACCTAGAAAGAAGAAAATATTCTATTTGAGAGAAATATTTCACATCCCTCACCTTCCTATTATCCTATTAGGAAAAAAAATATGAAATCAAAACAAAAAATCCATTATTAACTCGATTAAAATGATGATATATTTTATTGATCATCATTAGAATATATTGTTTGAATAAAGATGATTAATTATTTAAAAAATATCACCTACTTTCCAAACAAACAATTATATAACACAAAAAATATTTGTTTTAAAAAAAAACTGATAGAAACTTTATTTTCAAAATATTTTTTCACAAAAAAAATATTAAATTTGAAAGACAAAAACATTTCTCCAAACTTCTACTAAATCAGTTTCTTCTCCGTTGGTGATTTCCATCCTTCCATGCGCTAACTTTCGATTATTTAGATAAGGTGGACACCGAGGTTCACCATCAAATATGGATGTAACTTTTACATTTATTCGTCGGTTTCTCTGTTTTGTCAAAGTTTATTTTAGGATGGACAATATCATGGGTTATGATAAATATATTGTCTATAGTTTTTAAGTGTCTTCGGTATGGTTGTCTCGTGGTTGGTGGCATTGGTTTGGATATGGTTTAGGGTTATATCTTTGTGCTCAACGATAAATTATCCTAGGCGGTTCTATAAATAGCAATGTCTCACGGTTCTTGTTTAGTCTGGGTCTCTCTTTAATTTTGTGTAGGTTGTGAATTAACAATTTCCTAGAGTTTCTGGCATTCTTCTGAGTTACTTTGTGTAGTTTTTTTTTTTTTTTGTGTTGATTCAACTTGGTCATTGTTATTAAGAATTATTTATTGTGTGTCAATAAAAATTTTCATATTTAAAAATATAATTTCCATAAGACAATATCATAATATTTTGTCTTCTACAAATAATATTCATTTTGTGTAACTTTATATATCTTAGGTAACATTTCATACCGTGTAATACTTTATTGTATGTTGTATATTGCTTTTTTTTCCAAATCTCCATTACTCTATGAAGTGGATAAAAATGTCGATATCACAAAATTGAGTTGGAACAAAACCATTCAACACTTGGAAGAAAAAAAGATGTCCAATACTGTATACAACGAAAAAAATATTTAGACCAAGAATGTTTGGTTCAGTATTTGTAGGGGTTTAAGTGTACGTATTGATTTTTACTGCTAAATTAACGGTTCAACTCATATAATCTTATGTTCCAACTTAATTTTTGTTTCTATTTTTGTGAACTTGCCTAAAATCATTGAAGCAATAACCATAGCCTTTAAATGAAATTTCTATTCTAGTAATCCTTTCTTTTGTAGGCAAATCATATTGTCTTCCCTCCTTCCGAGGCTCTATCAACCGTAACGACAAGCATGTGAAATCTTTAGTTTTATGTCGATTACGCACCTTGTGAAAAATCTTGGCTATGTGTTTATGAATATCAACCATTCTCATTAGATGGAAAACAATATTTTCATCGAGAATTTTCATGTTAGCAGTTCAACTTAGCGTATACGATTACAAACCTTATTTTCGGCTATATATATATATATATATATATATATATATCCATCTGTTAGAGGATTTTCTTCAATCAGTAGAAGTGATCCTATCTATTGGTCATTCTATCCATGGATGGTGTATGCAAGATTTTCTGATGTAATAGACTAGTCTACTTGACCCCAATTGTTATAAATGTTATGATTAAATTTTAGTCCCTAATATTTTTGAAGAGTGAAAATGAATCGTTATATAACTCTTCCAGAAAAGGTGGTGGTGCATGGACCTTTAGTAATCTAATGCACCCTTGTATGCAACAGGAGTTAATAACAAATTTCTCTTAGTTGGTTATCATTCCACGATTTTCCTATACTTTACTAATGCATCACAATGTTGACAACAAATGAGCTTAATTAAGGAAGATGCGGAAAAGTCCAACGAGAGAATTATCTTCGACAATATGAAATTTTGTGTTTCTTAAACCTATTGATATATGGTAGTAATGATAGGTATGAAAACAAATACTAATGTGAATTATTATAGTTTCATTAAGATGTCATTTTGAAGTGTTTCAAACTAACCTATTTGTTGTGATATTGAAGTTGTAATATGTGGTTGTAGTTCTGACCATATTAAAAATAAAGCATTAGTTTCTAGAATGGAGGTATGCATTGAACCTCATTTCAATCATTTTGATTATTAACAATTATTAGAATATTTTGTAGTGTTTCAACATTAGTCATCTTTCGTGTAATTTGTAATTATTAAAATCTTGAACATACATTGATCTCAATGAGATGTTTGTTTCTCCAACATAATAAATTTATTTAAATTCAGGTTGTTTTAAAGTGCGAGGTCAATAAAATTAATAAAAATGACTTTAATATGTTTGAAATAAAATTAATATATAATAAATATAATAAACTAATTGTTCAAATATAATCATTATAACAATGTTAAATAGTATAGCAATCACAATTAAATTTAAAAGTTTATTTGTATTGAAATCATGTTTCATTATTGGTAAATATCTCCTAAGTTGATTAATAAGAACCTACAATATATGTTACCAGAGAATTTGTAAACCTTTTCTCTTCAATTTATGGGTATTATCAGTTTAGTATTCGTTGTGTATGGAGTATGTATGTTTTCGAAAATTAAAGATATATGTTTGTTGTAAAGGTAAAAAATACATTAGTACGAAATAAAAATAAGTAAGGTTCTTTATATAATATTATAAAATATTAAAAGAATATATTATTTTTCAATGTATTTGAGTTTTTGTTTTAATCACAAATTGTTGTTTAGCCTCTACGCTTAGGTTTCCTTATATTGATGAATGGTGTGAAACGTGATAGAGATTTTTTCCCTATTTTTTCAAATTAAGCAATACATCTTGAATATATATTATATTGTAGTTAAGAAAATTATCATTTAAATCAATTACATATATAAGTTTTGTAATGTTTAGAATTTTATTTCTATCATATAACATTTGAAGGAAATGGTTGAAAATTTACCTGGAGGGAAAAAAGATTATATTTAAGTGAAAGATTTCACATCAACCACTTTTTTTATCATCCTATTAAAAAAAATATAGAAATAAAACAAAAATCAATTATTAAATCGATTAAAATGATATATTTTATAAATTATTGTCATGCATATATAATATAAATAGAGAGATGACTAATTAATTAAATAAGATAATTTTTTCCACACAAAAATTATATAACATAAATATTATTTGTTTAAATACATTGGTTAAAAAATTTATGTTAAAAAGATATTTTGCTAAGAATGATATTTAATAAAAAAAACTTTTCCCAAACTTCTCCCAAATCAATTTCTTTGCAAAAAACCGTAAACAATTGGCGGTGGCAATTTATATCATTCTCTACACTAACAATAGACGATAAACGGGGTAAGATAACAACTGATGGTCGCCATCGAACATGGAGGTAATCTCTATGTTTATTGATTGGTTTCATTGTGTTTTAAACGTGTGTTTGGTTGTCTTCACTATGGCTGTCTCTTGGTTGGTGGCTATGATTTTAGTTTGGGTTGGGTTTTGTCTTGGTGTTGGACATCAAAATGGCACATGCAGTTGCTATAAATATCAATGTCCCACGATTTTTGTTTCTAAGGCTTAGTTCGTGAAAATTGGCTTTTGTAGCCCGAGTCTCTCATTAGTGTTTGGTGTAGGTTGGAAATTAAGAATTTTTTTTAGGGTTTTTGGCATTCTCGTGTTTTATTTTATGTGGTTTTTGGTTTCGGTGTGTTGATTCGGCTTGGTCATTATTATTAAGAATTATGTGATGTGTGTCAATTCAACTTTCCTTTTTTGAGATTATAGTTTTCATATCATAATATGATTTCCTTCTACAAATATTATACATTTGATGTTACTTTTCATATCTTCATAAGTAACATTCCATTTGGTGTAATCTTTTGTTATATGTTGCATGTTTTTTTTTAGTTTTTCATTATTGTATACAGTGAAAAAAATGTCCAGACTATGAATTGATTTGATACAAAGTCATTCAACACATTGGTGAACAAAAAACTGTATGTTGTTGTATACAATGAATAATAATATTTAGACCATAAATTGTTTGGTTCATTGTGTGTAGAGTCTTATGTGTATTTCTATGTTTTGGTTGTTATTGCTAAATTAACAGTTCAACTCATGGAAGAACACCAACAAATATTTTTATGTTCCAATTTAGCTTTTTTTCTATTGTGTGAATTTTACTAAAATGTTTGTAGCAATACATTTTCATTTACAAGAAAGTTTCATCAAACTTTACAATTTTGTTCATAAACCTTTAACAAAAACACATAAACCTAATAATGACAATTAATCCTTGTTGTTTTATCTCTCTCTGTGCATGTTTAAAGTTAGTAACAGAGGCAAACGTTAAAAATTTAAATACCAAAATCTAAACTTCATAATATTACCAAAACAAATTATTGGTGATTGAGGAAACAATTTATAAATTGTACAAAACGTAAAATATTCAAATTAACTGAAATACAAAGTTATACTATAACAAACTAATTTAAACAAATCTTCTTCCCATGATCTTGTTTATTTCATTTGTTTCCGCAACCAACCCCTCAGTAGCACTATTTGATCCATAATTAATTGTAGGATTTAACATTACAATTGGTCGTCACCTCCAATCGATACCACGAAGGTCGACTACAACAATAGATTTTAAAAAATTTAAATGATATATTAAATCTTAACCAAATTTCACTTACAATCTAGTTGATATACCTTACAAACATCTGAAAAAATTTTCTAACCAAATATCCCTTGTAAAAAATACGTGAATCGTCAATGATTGGTTAATTAACGAAAAATTATAAGAGGTAACTTTAAATTGAAAGGTGAAAGTCTTTCCAATAATTTTTTTAAATATTAGCAACATGGATTGCACCACCTTCTTACATATCAATAAGATACATTAATCAATGCAAACCACATGGAGCTTAATGTTTTGAAGTCAATATTGTGTAAACCATACATGCGATTAAATGATGTCAGTTGCTTTTCTGTTTTTCAATTTGGAGATTTCGTGATCAAAAGCAACAAAAATAGCTATTTCAACTCTAAATCCACAACTAATTCAACACTAAATTTAGGGAAAAAAATCAAAAGAATATAAAGTGTAAAAGTTAATCGTCAAATCTATCAAACAAGATAAAAACCTGTAAATAACTAAAACATACAACTCCAAATACCTTATAAACCCTACAATCTTAGTATCATGGAATTAGGTGTTAAAAAAAGAAACAGTTGTATTGAGTTTTCTACAAATATTTTACATGCGATGTAATTCCGATCGTTGTTAAAAAAACATCTAAAATCTAATGTAATGCACAAAAATTTAGCTTCTTACATGTTAACATTTATGACATAAATATATCACACCAATAGAACTATTAAAAACTGAATGAGAATATGATTAAAATAACCTTGTGATATATCCTTATATAACTCTAGGATTGAAAAACTTTAAATCTTAACCACATTGTGTCAATGTTAGTGGCTCTATCATTAATATAATCCATAATGCTACTTGATAAACTCAATAACACAACATAAGGCTCCAGACACAATATGATATAATTTCATTCAAAGATATAATGTTACACAGTACGAGTTATACATATGTAATATGTCCGACAAATACAGTTTAATAAATATGAATTCATCATGGAACACATATGTATATATTTTTACATTATGACATATATCTTAATGAAATATGCCACATACGTTACCACATCATAAAACATTTTGAAATATATATACACACACAAATAAAAAAAACCTTTTCACATTTATTCAATGCACTAGAAAAGAGATCTCGCGTTATGCGCGGGCGATGATTTTCAAATGGTAACATATTTTTTGAAATAAGGATCCATAAACAATATGGTACAATAATTTTTATCTTTGAAAACGTTAAACAATATATAGAGGAATACATGGATTTAGTCTAGACATTAAAGGACTAATTTTTCATATGCATAGAGTGACGATAGAAGCTGTGCTAAATAAAATTATGGTTTAATATCATAGATAATTAAAGCGGATATTGTTTGTAAAATAAAAACAAAAGAATGATCATGTTGATGAGCAGTTTTGCAATTAATGAAATTGAGAGAAATGGACATGATCCATATATTTGTTTTAGCTATCCAATAGTTCTGGAAATATTACAAAGCAAGGAAATTTTAGAACTAAGTTAACGATTAACAAATATAATTATATGTATAGATCTATACTAATTAAATGGAATTAGAACAAACCGCAAGTAACAAGTGTGTTAGGCCAATGAGAAACCTTTTTAATACGTTAGCCTGCATAAAAATGACATTGATCAATGTGATTTGTGATGGAAAAAAATGTACGATTGAAGATAGCCAATGTGTATTAAAAAAGTATATTTTTGCGAACATACCTTGTGATTTTGGGAGACCATTAAAAATTTTTTGATAGACAACATTTGTCATTTTTGAAATGTCAGTCAAGTTGTCACACAAAATCTAATATCTTTAGTCCATTTGCTGACGTAACTCTTGAAAGTGCAATATAAAGTTGACTGTGGCTAATTCTTAAGACTCTGTTCTTGAATTTTGTTGATTGTTATTGCATAGCACAATCTACTAGTAATTGCTTTCTTCTGAATGTGAATGAAAGACTTGGATCAGTAGGTGATAAAATAACCCTAGGTATAAGGATTTTGTTACCAACATGGGTTCTCATGAGAATTTCTCCTTTTAAGACACGTGTTGACAAATGAGTTACAACTAAACGCGTGCCATTACATAGTCTTTCCTTTTGGTTTATATTGCATAATAACATTATTAGGGCGTAAATCTTCAAGCAATTTTTGTATTTTGGAATACCAGGAAACTCCAAAGAATTGAGGTATTCCATGGGGCAGAAGGAATGCCAATCATTATTAGGAAAGTTATCGATTCCATCATGTCTAAACTAAAATACTCCATCATGTCTCCAAAAAGCTGTGATAATAAGAAATCATTGACTTCATCAACATATGCATTAGTCAGTGTAAGAATTGTTCTCTCTCTAAGATGGTCACGATCCATGTAACATTGAGAGAAACATGGATATGTTGCATCTAAAAGATTATGTAACATATTAGAGATTTCAATCATCAATTTCTTGTTAATCACAATCTTGTGCTGCCCATTGTGATTGTCAGATTGTGTGCTTATTCTAGTTGCATTTCCATCGCCAACATCTAATATCCATTTGGAAAAATCAACCTCGCTTTGATTTAGTAGCATGTTTTGTGTCAAAGTATAGATGCCACATGTTTGCCAAAGTGGGGAGCGACTAATTGTTGTCTGAATTGTCTCAATGCGAACACCTCGTGTAATAGAAAGAATCTGTCTGAAATCACCCCTAAGTAAAATCGTTTTACCTCCAAATGGATTTCCAAATGCTTCGTCACTGATACTAGACATAATATCTTGCAAAATCCTTTCAACAGCTTTGATAGTATGTCGGTGTGCTATTGGCGCTTCATCCCATATAATTTGATCTGATTTTGCTAATAAATCTGCTAGCATACTCCTTTTTTTAATATCACATGTCGATTGTTCAGTAATGGCAATAGGGATTTTGAAGCGAGAATGTGCGGTTCTACCCCCAAGAAGTAGCGATGATGCTATACCAGAAGAGGCCACTGGAATAACTATTCTACCTTCTGACCTCAACCGTAAAATTAGTAGTCTATACAAATAGGTTTCTCTGTCCCAACTGGTCCATATATGAAAATAAAGTTCCCTTGTTTGTTCTCGATTGAATCCATAATAGCGGAATAGATCTTTAGCTAGTCATCATTTATGGTCTGAAATAATTTCAAATGCTCTGGCCTTTTGAATTCTTGGTCAAATTGCATTTCTTGATGTAAAATAGTGTTAGCAATTCCTTGCAAAATGCTTTCCTCTAGTTTTGGCATGTCTGAAAAGCCTATTAGTGATTTAACTTCCTCATCCAACAACATTTCGATGTTAATTAGCGCATACTGTTCACGTTTCTTATCGGATAATTGCAGCCCATCAAAACTAAATTCTTTTATTTTTTGTAGAGTATGTCATCAGAGAGCCATTTCCAATAATTCTTCCATAGATCGCCAGGTTTGCTAACTTCATAGTATAACAACAATATCACAAATAAACAGCACAATTGTGATGGCATTGTCCATTGTACAGTTTTCATTCATAGCTATGTTCCATTCATTATCACCATCTAGCAACCCTGTAGCAACACATGCTTCTTTGTATGTGGGATATCTAATAGCATCAACGGTTTTTATGTCGTTATAGTTGCAAGGGTCTTTGACAATATTTAGTAACATCTTGAGATAATACAATTCACTTGCAACTGGGTGTATGTTTACGATTCTCCCAAAACTGAAACCTCTTTTCCTTGGAGAACAGAATTTATCCATATTGTGCCAAACAAACATCGTTGGAAACTGGACATATGTTAATTTCTTTGCAGTTTTATAGATTATGTTTATCTTCATCCATTATGTAAACATTGTTTATTTTGAGCCTTGTTTTGCCAAGACTGTCTCCAAATCATCAGAATCCTCAAATTTTAAGAAATGTTTGTTTTCAAGTACACCAATAGCCTCATGACAGATGGTTGTTGTTTATGTATGTGGAAGGCAAAGATTCTCCAAACAGCTTCACACGAAGATAGATATCTACACTCAAGATAATTAGATATTTCATTATTTTTTTTACTTGTGTTTTATCCAATTCTTGTTGACCTTCAGAAGTTACTCCCTTTTCAATTAACAATGATGTTTTATCCACACCTTTTATGATGTACTTGAAAAGATATTTAATTACATTAGATCTGTTGCACCACTCGACATTAATATGTGCTCTATACTTCTTAAGAATTTCCAATTTATGAGGAGCAACATGACAATTATCCAATTTAATATCTCCCTTAATCACAAATGTCGAAGTGTTATGAGTTTGCTTGTATGTGACATGCCCTGATTGCCCAATATCAGTGTATTCCATGTAAGATCTTGGATATTTCTTTGTGTGCAAACCATTTTCCATACAGAGCAAATGAGGTTTATCGATCCCACGTGGACCATGCATCATATGTTGTTCCACCAAAAGGAATCCATCAGCATCACGTTTCTTATATGGTAATTCTGTCTGGATGTACTTGTCAATATCCGCTGTAGTAGGATTTTTGAATGATAGTTCTAGCCATATTAAGATATGAGCATGTGGTAAACCACGCTTTTGGAACTCAATTGTATATATGACTACAAATATACAATAATAAAACTAATTAGTTAATCGTTTGTGGTAATTTATAATGTATATTTACAATGAAAAAAGTGAAAGAACGGATTAGGTTGGAAAAAAAGCAATACCTGCTATAGGGTTTGGGAAAAAACTTCATCATTGGTGTCAACCAAGTGCGAATCTAATTTTAGTTTAAATACTCGACTTTTCAATGTATGGTCTATCACTTGGAGTTCTTCCACCGTACAATTTAAGATGATCATATATTTCCTTTCACTTTGGATTAGCTGTCATAGTTACAAATAAATCCAGATTATCATACCATCTACATATGGCCATCGCATCATGGTAATTCTCAATCATGTATCATGGTCCTCCTGCGAAAGATGGTGGCAATATAATCCTTTTACCAATTAACTTTCCGTTGTGATCCCTTTTTCCCACTGCATCAAAAACATTATTGTAGAGATTGGACCGAAGCTTTTTTTATTATTTTTTGCCCAACATATCCTTTCTTGTTCAAATGCAATGTATGCAACAACAACATACTATTGTAAAAGATGAACTCCTTTGATAATTGTCATTAAACATGTTTGTATCTGATAAGCATAATATTGGTGCATCGTTACAAATGAACGTTTGATCTTTGTAACGGAATCACTATATGGGATATCTTCGTGAAATCCATATTCACCATACGGGAACAACAAAGGATACTAAAGACTCGTGAATAACAAATGTAGATCACTAATCCTAAAAAGTTCACTGGAAGGGTTTAACTGTAAAACAACATCTCGCTCGCTAGTTATGGCTGAAAGATCCCCAACAATCAACCTAACGACCTCATCAGTTGTCGGCAAGTTATATTGAAAATTTTTCCTCTGAGGCGCTAATAATCTGAAAGTGAAGTATGTATATTCTTCTGACTCATACTTGTCTCGTGCCTTACGAAAGCTCTTTGCAAGGTGGTTATGTTCATCAAGCATTTTAATAATTTGATCCACGATGTGTTCATCAAGATCTCCTATAGCATCTGTTCTGCTTAGCATTTTGATAAGATTTGATACCTCATTCGCAGTATCATATATATAAAGTTGAGCAAACTGAGGAGGATGATTGTCCAAATGTAACAAAGATCCTAGCTTGTGATGGATTTGACCATGAATACAGAACGTATAAGGACCATTTCCTGAAGCAACCGAATTTTCAATCTTCACATCGATCGATGTGAAAGCAAGGATCGAATTGTAAGCCTGGATATTCGTACTAAAACGCAATGAAATGTCACACAATTCTTCTAGTTGAAAGGGAGGCCCGAGCACCTTTGATAGACGTATGCGACTTTTCATACAACAAATATTGAATTGCAATATCCCTTTATTGGAGCCTCGTTCGACGCATTCGTTTGGCCTATCGATGAAATCTCTTCCAACAGTTGTTTCACGATCAAATAAAATTATGTCGAGGATCTTGTGTTAAGATATAGGTTGCCTACACATATGACAAATTGGAAAAGTCTGTTAAGTGATTTAAAATTAATGTTTATATGTATGTACTGGACAGTGTACAAATAAATATAAACATATAATAAACCTCCAATGATTTTAGGGTTCACACCGGTCATAAGCAAGACCAAAGGCTTGACACTATGTTGCTCTAATTTTGAGCGCAATTCCACAACTTTGTTATCCCAAGCTGTGACATTTATTTCCATACACCTAGCATTGGATTATGGTTTTAAAAAAATCAGCAACATGTAACATATGATGTATTGGAACACGATAGTTTTATCTAAGGATCCAAAGATTACCCTGTCATTTTGAGACGCAACATCAAACGCTCGATAGATGGAAAATAATATGTTTAAGAGTCTCTTATTGTAGAAATCTGTCCAATAACATCTGTAAAAGGGGTTAAAACACTGCTGATTTGACATAAAAATTGGGGAAAGTGTGGATATTGATTATAACACTAGCAGTTGGAGATTCTGGTTTGCCAAAGCCAAAATTCCTCATATGAATTAAGTCTAAAAAGCCCTTCAACAATGTTAATTGAGTCTGACCTAAAACTTGATAGTCTAGAGTTATTTGTCAAACGGATTGATACTTTCGAATCAGATAGCTTAAAGTTGTCACTGCTGCGTACAACATCGAATTCTTCAAACATGATAATGTTGCCTTCTGTAAATTGTTCTTTGATCCGAGACAACACATCAATCCAACACTACCGTGCAGTAAATTGGATTGAAAATGATAGCATTTTAGGTAAAATTGTAAGTGGTGGAAAAAATCATTTAAGATAAGTGATTACCTTTTCATCAATCAATAAGAATTTATTCCACATAACTTGGCCCCTTTTTCATATTGCGAGCCTTCCACACATGAAATACCCTACCAACAATCTTTTGCAAAGATCGTCCAACTACAAATGATCAAAAGTAGTATTCATGGATGTTTTTTAGTTTTCCAATGTGGTTAAGGATGACATGGTATGTAGATGCAACTGTTGGAGGGTTGGTTATGAAAATTCTACTGCTGATTTGTTACTTGTTAACTGGTACAACAGCTGTTGTAACGTAGTTTAAGTAGGAAAATTTGGAAGGTGGACAGCCAAAAACAAATGCTAGTAATTGTGTATTAAAGTGTGCAATTAAACAAAATTATATATGGAATTTATAAATGTAGGTTTAATAAGGTTTATTTTTCATTGTGTTGCTATTTGTTTAATGGAAAAGAGTTGTTGTAACTTATATTATTTTTATTAAACATGCAGAATGTGAATTGGAAAAGAAAAAAATAGAGTAAATGTGTAGTAAAGGGTGCAATAAAGAAAAATTATACCAAAATTTGTAAATATTTGTATAATTTGTAATCAATAATTTATGTAGGTTCGCAGCATCAACTGGTCACACCGGTGTGAAGATGCAAAGGTTTTTCTTAGGAATATCCGCATGTTTGATTGGTGAAAGATCCAGACGCAAAAGATGGGAGGGAAGACATGCTGATGTAGATTGTAAAAAGTTGGAATCAGGCATAAACTTACTGAAAACACAAGAAGAGGTACATTTACTTAACAGTTTTGTAGTCTCTTGATCTGCGATTGTTATTTTCAATTGACTTGTGAATAACCTTGTTGCAGGACACTAAAAGAAAATTAATTACTGATACCAAAAGTATGGAGGTCAATGACAGCAGAAGTAGTTGATGAAATTAGCTCTATGCATCCGGACTTTTTCACACAATTTATCTCTGCTCAAGACAAAAGCAAATGCACCTCCACATGATCTATAGAATAGTTACAATTATTGTTAAGGAGGTGATAAACAAGATATCAAGAACATTTATAGTGATTGTTTTTTTGTTACAGTTTTTTTTCTTTTGATGTGTTTACAAAACAAAAAGTTATGTCGGTATAAATGTATCCCTTAAACATACTAAAAACAGAAGGCAGGGCAAGTTGCGGAAACAAAACATCATTATAAATCTAGCAAGCCAAATACAACACCATAAGCAAACAAACTAAGTAGGTATCGTTGAACTGAGTTCATATAGTCTTGCTTTACAAAGATTCCAAACAATAATAACAAAGGATTAACTAAAAATATATTAAAGCGTCAAAACATGAAGAGATCTATGAGATTTGGTCATGCAAGCCTTTGCCTTTTCATGTCCTATTTCGTTTCATCTTCCTTTTACCATTCTCGTTGTGTTTAACTTTCTACAAAAACAACATTCGCAAGAAAATTTGTATTAACATCATAAATCTCAAGCAGTACTCTTTGTTTCCAAAAATTCATGCCAACCAGACAAAAGAATAACATTTTACGGCAATATACACCTGTTAAACTCAAGAACATCGATAATCTCATCAGCATTATCGTGGATCTTTCAAACACTATTAGGTTCTTGAAGAGTAAAAGAATAGATAGTACTATAATCCAATCACCTAAAAAATTAAAGCGAAAAGAATAACATTTTACGACAATATACACCTGTTAAACTCAACATGGGACTCGCGAACATACACCATGGTTGGAGTACACCTGAGAATACAAAAAAAAACTTGGGTAGAAGGCAAGCAAGCTGTGGAAACAAAACATCATTATAAATCTTGCAAGCCAAATACAGCAAAATAAGCGAACACACTAAGTAGATATGGTTGAACTGAGTTCATGTACTCTTGCCTTATTGATCGCAAGAACCGAGTTCGCCATATAGCAAAGGAAACATGTTACTCTGGTAAAAGGCAATAGATCGATATATATTTTAGCAAAGCAGACCATTGTGGTGAACTCTCAATCCATATATTTTGAATCACAAATCAACAACATGTAGGTGATGAACCATATGAAGATCCATTACAGACCTAGACCAAATTATTGAATTACATAACAAAAGATTAGAAGGAACCTAACAGTTCCAAAGTAAATCGCAAGCCCTACAAAAACCATAAAACAATTCCTAAACTGATAGTCAACGATTAGAGAGGAGAAGACAAAAACTAAACCGAGAATCCAAAATCACATTCAAGGTGTAGTGGCCCCAGGACTTGCCACTACACCTTGAAGCAAGAACTTGGCCTTACATTACATATCAGTCGGAGCTTCCTTTTGAGCAAAGCATACCATTGTAGAAATTTAAGGTCTAGAGGCTCAATTGATAGGAGCTCTAATCGTCAAAAACAACACAGATATGGTGGTAGGACAATTAAAAAATTCAAATCTAAATAACCCTAATCTATATAAAAAAATTAAAATAAGACGTGTTGAGAGGAGACGGAGCAAACTCAGGGAGAGAAGAGCACATATATGGTGGTAAAGAGCCTTGGTAGGACAATGTTCATGGAGGATGGAACATAAATAATCGACACCTTAACGGATGGCGAGAGAGAAAGCAGAGCAAACTGCGGGGATAAAAGAGCATGGATCTGTTGGTAGAGAGTTCGACGGTAAAAGAGAGCTCGACGGGGAGAGAAGAGCACACAGAGATGCAAAACGTGTGGATGGTCGGTTCAGGGTAAGAAAAAAGATAGTATAAAGATGAAAAGTCTTTTTTCCTTCGGCCAAAACGTGAAAATGTATTGTTTTATACGTATTAAATAGGAATTTAATTAGCTCAAAATATAATTAAATTTTAGTTAGTTTCAACTGAATTTAAATATATTATAATTTTAAATATAAATAAAAATCTTATTTGAGTTGTTTCACCATAAATCATCACTTTAAAAAGCTTATATATATATAAACAAATATCTCTAAACATTTAGTAAAACCATTAAATATGTAGCAAATCAAAGAGATACGTAACCAAGTTATGAATTATGATATGTAACAAATGACATGTTATGTGAACGCTGGGATATATTAAAATATTAATGTATATGCTTGAAAAGACATTATATCACACAATTACACACACATATAAATATATATGTAAAAATGTAAATACCTAACCAATCCATTACCATTTTGTCACATCAATTGTAATACAATTTAAGAAATTTTAAACAAACCTTTACAGACTACACCATTTGAATGTGAACCATGCGAATATTCACATTAAGCCATTCTATCACACAATTACACACATATAAACAAAAATTACATAACAAATCAATTACCTTTCAATAAAACAGTTAACCGTGGCAAAATAGCCATCAAAATAAAATCTTGTGGTTGATGTCGTGTTGAAGTACAAATAGGTCCATTCCATTTAAAAACATGCTATACCAAAATAATATTTAAAAATAATATACGTACCTACAGTAGAATTCTGGAAAAGAATATATATATATCACTTGGAACCTAAAACTACACCACAATATTTACATCACAAAAAAGATACACTCTGAAATATATGCAATATGATATATAACTCTAATAATATATACATATATATATCTATGTTATTTGAAGTTTTATATTAATCATTATATCCTACCCAAATATCGCTAATCAGTTTCGCCTCAATCGTCTCGTCCAACCGCCCAAACCACCCTCAGATCCCATGTCTTGGTCCATATCCCATGGTTTGGTCCACAGATTTTTGTTTTTGGGTCCACAAGTGTGTTGAATGGTTTTCAGGACCCGTGGCTGAGTCATGTTGTTTAGTCCTCAAGTCTCGTGGTTTTCCCCATTAGTCTTGTTGCATGGTTCTTGGATCTCGTGGCTTGGTCCATGGGTCTCGTTATTTATTCTTCAACTCTCGTAGTTTGGTCCACGAGTCTTGTTGAATGTTTCATAAATCTTGTGGTTTTTTTATGAATATCGTGATTTATTTAAATTATATTTATAAAAAATAATGTTGCATAAATTTGGAATATGGGGATGTATTAGGATCACTTTCCAGACTTGATTTTGAAGAAAATGCAAATGAACCATCACGGCGGATACAACCATAAAGTCAAAGAGGATCACAATTTTCAGATTTCATGAATTTGACGATCTACACCCCCGAATCCGAAACAATATTTTTCTTACTCTACATTCTATCAATGTTATCTCTTAGTACCATCGTGAAATTGTCATTGCATATACATCATGAATCAGTTGTAGAAGAACTATTCGCAATGGATGAAGAACGATGTAAATTTCGTATCTTGATTCGAGTCGCGAAAAGACACACAATGGTATTAAAATAAAATTTGAAATAGTAATATATTATTTAGTCATATTATATACGACTAAACCAAAAATTTTAATAGATTTAATTATGATCAGCTTTTTTGTCACATAACTAAAACGATAAAGGTTGATTCTGATCGATCTTGTTACATTCGATCGCGTGTAGATAAAAAATTAAAGATTGTTGGTGCAAAACGTCGTGAGATGTATTTATAATTTATTATATGTAAATGTCATATTATATTCGTAAATTTACTAATAATTTTATTAACTTGTGTTTCAGCAAAATTATTTTTGGAACTCGAAATTTTTTTAGGAATCGTTAAGTTTGAATTTGATCAAATCACATAGTTAAGATTGAAATATCTTGTCGACGAAATAAAAATTGATAAAAAAAAAGAGGAAAACATGCATAGATAACTTACAATGTATGTATGAGAAGCAATATGTTCACATTAAAACCATTAAATTAAAAATACGTATATTTCGTAATTATGATAGATATGATTTTGCTATTCCTTCGTGGTAGTTTACGAAATAATTAAAAAATTTCACTTTATTATATTAAACATATATTTTTATCAATTCATTTAATTATAAGTTGTTATAGAAAAAAATTATCAGTAAAATTTCTTTAATTCATTTTTCTTTATCAATCTTATATTAGAATATATTTCATTCATTAGCACCTCTCTAATTGATTTGTCTTTATAAATCTTATAATATAATTTTATTCCCGAAATACCCCTGGGAGCCGAAGGAATCACGGGACTGACGCTCCAACTTTTATAGAAAATTAAATTGGCCGAACTGAAATTTAGCATACTTAAGACCAAAAATAAATGAGGAAACACAAATAGAATTCCTCGGCGATATTTGTTACAATTTATAGTCTTCAATTGACAATTATATATTGAGAAAAATGTCATATTTATAACGTATATTTTCAAAATTACAAAAAAAATTTGTTACCAAAAGGATAAAACTAAATCGAAACAAAGTTTCCGAATATATGTGTTGTCTGAATTCTTCAATTCTTAAATCAAGGTTTTCTTTTAATAGTTTTCAATCTATGTATTTAATTTTTTTAGAAAATTAATTATTTTATAAAATTATATCATCTGTTGTTTTCTTTCTTCTTTAGTTGCATTGATGTGTATAAATAGGAAACAACCACTTGTTTGATAGCCGTTTAGTTTGCTCCAAAATCCAACACAACTCTTTCACGCTCTTCAAAGCAAACCCCAAACGTTTACCATTCTACTGTACATACATACATCTCTCTCTCACACACATATATATATATATATATATTCTCGTATATATACGCACTTTCCTCACCGTTTCAAATTCGCAGTTCTTACTACAACAATGGCCGTTGAAGCTCGTCGTCGTCCTTTCTCCTATCCTCAACATCTTCTTCACAACCGGTTAGTGTTTTCGTTGATGAACTCATCCCGAAAATTTTATAAAAAAATATTAGAAATATTATATCAAATCTGTTTTCTTCATATAGAATTTTCTAATTGATTTGTCTTTATCAATCTTATATTAGAATCTATTTCATTCATGTGCAACCCCCTACTTGATTTGTCTTTTACAAATCTCATATTATAACTATTCCATTTGCAACTCTCTAATTGATGTGTAAATCAACATTTATAACATTGATGATCTGTAATTAGATAACTAGATGAGGTCTATTTTTCACATTTTGCGTTTGTTTCTCAGTTAGATATAGTAAATGAGTCCCCTATCCATAGATTGGTTTTGATCTATATTAGATAACTGTAGATTAATTTTTGAAAAAATTTAATAGTAGGAAAGAACTCTGTACACAAGACTAAAATTTTCACAAATCCTATAGAGCATGATTAAAACACAAAATTAATATTAAAAATTATTATTTTATAAATTTTAATTATGTTTTTTATGGTTTTAAACGAGAAATGATGTATAAAATTTTGTATTGTTTTATATTTAAGTGTTATTATATTTTGTTTGAATTTAATATCTATATTTATAGTATTATATTATTTGTTTAATTTTTTTTGTTTATGTAATCTATATAACTAAAATCGATTTTAAAAGTATTAAAATTCCACATTAAAAAAGTAAAAAATTTAATAGTGTTAAAATATTCAATTCACTCGTTACCAACTAAATTCATTACCAATCGGTTTCGAATCAACCAAATATTTATGTCGTTATCTGAACTATATTTAAGATAATTATATTCGAAAGAATACAATAAAGTCATCATATCAGGAATATACATTATTTGATATCATATGATAAAAACCCATCTATATAGAATTTATACTTAAGTTATGAAAAAAGATGTTAAGGATTTAAAGTCTACTATCTATATAGAATTTATAACTAAAGTATAAACAAGATGTTAAGGATTTAGCGTGTATTTGAACTACATGGGATTTTTAAATGCCTTAAGAAACATAACATCTGATCCGCATGCACGTTTTGTGTGTTCTTTTTTGTTTTTCAAGGGATTTGATGAACACCATGGAACAAAACTGCGGGTTCTGCACCGACCAGACCACTTATGGAGCCACCCTACCACGTGCGGCGGAGGATACGTCTCTTCTTCATCTTTACGGCTCCGTCGATCCCACCACGACGGATGTGATGACTCCTCAGCTCGTAAAGTCGGTCGCTGTTTCTTCTTCGTACTACGATGGCATCAACAAGAACAACAACGGTGGCAACAGTAATATACTCTCTGGTTTCTGCTCGTTACCGTCAAGAAAACGGTCGAGAGATTTTGTAACGAACGACCCTGTTCTTCATCATCAGAACTCAAGATCATGTACTTCTTTGTCGTTTCTCCGGAAAGATATCTCGTTGCAGATTCATCAGCAGCAGCTCGAAATCGATCGTTTGATCGCCCTTCACGTAAGTCGCTTCCCCAATTCCGAGGGAATCATTTCACTTCGATTTCACGATTTTCCAGATGAACTTTCTATGGATATAAGTTGTTTTATCGATTACTTTTGAGCGCACAAGCAAGTTTGTCGCAGTGTTCATCAATGGCTGCCACACCAGAATATTTCGGTGTTCACGAGATTATAATTTAACGAATTTTCATTTGCCCACAGAAATCAAAATCTCCATACATAAGAGTGAAGATGGAGATGGAGGAGAAGAGGAAGAAGCAAGTGAGGATGGTAATGGAGGCGGTAGAGAAAGAGGTGATGAAGAAGCTGAGAGCGAAAGAAGAAGAGGGAGAGAAGATGGGGAAGCTGAACAACGCACTGGAGGAGCGCGTGAAGTCACTTGCCATCGAAAACCAGATTTGGCGGGACCTCGCTCAAACCCATGAAGCCACCGCCAACACCCTCCGCACCAACCTCGAGCAGGTCCTGGCGCAGGTTAAGGAATTACGCATCCCCAGCGCACGGAAAGACTTAGCCTACGCCGACGATGACGACGCTCAGTCCTACTGCGGGAGCAGGGAAGAGGAGGAGGAGGAGGAGGTGGGGAGGCGGAGGTTAGCGGAAGAAGCGCAGGATAAGGGAAGGATGTGCAGGAACTGTAGAGAGGAGGAATCGTGTGTGTTGCTGTTACCATGCAGACACCTGTGCCTTTGTGGTGCATGTGGGTCCATTCTGCACACGTGTCCCGTCTGTAGGTCCCCAAAGAACGTTAGTGTTCATGTTAAAATGTCATCGTGATTATTATAAATAATTAAAAAATAAATCATCCTTGTATATATTAATTAACATATTCAATATTATTTATAGTGTTTTTGCTCTATGCTTTCGATTCATACAACATTGGATTGATTAGTATTTCGTTAAACGGAGTTCTAGCTAAGTGATTCGTTTTTGGTTCGGATGCACTAGCGATTGGTGCTGGTTAAGGTTGTTAAAGTGTGCAGATGAAAATTTTCAATTCTGTAACAGATATAGACAGAAGGATTGATAAATGGTTAATGATTTTTTTTCCCATTTTTTTCTAGTTTTCATCAATCTTTATCTTTTTTACAGACTTACCCATCATTAACATTCATTGATGGCTTATGGTTTCTTTTTGTCACTTTTTCTCGTTTCTTTTATTGATGTTGATAATGTCATGGACCTTAAGATGAACATGGTGGCCAAACACATTAGGTATAAAATTAATGATGAATTGGACATAAATCTTTAATTTTGTCAGGCTATATGATCATGGATTGGTTGAGTCCAGTGGAACTAATGCTCATTTATCCAAATATTACGTAGACCATATAAAATATTCTAATATTTGTGTGTACATATACATATATTTATACTCATATATTATTTATTATTTATATTTTTTATCATTTAGCCTCAATTCCACCTCCCATATAAATGCAATAGATAACTCACCATCATAAATGATGGTATCATTCAAAAAATGTATAATCTTAAAGAGAAAAAATGAAGAAAAAAGAAAATAACATGAAAGTGTCACTAAACCACAAGAGACTCCATAATCCCTATACAACTTCTCTCTCTCTCTCTCTGACCAAATGGTTTAGCAAATTTGAAGGTACATAGATATGATATGAAATTAATGCTAATGTTTGTATTAAGAAGACGGGTGAAAATGGTATTGTGGTTATATATATATATATATATGCTCACATCTCCCATTTCATGGATACTATTTTTCTTTCTTGGACAGAGAAAAAGTGTCTAGAATAGTGTTTCCAACAGTTCCTTATATATTAGGCGCGCGCGCACCCACACATATATATGTAATAGTAATATATAAAAAAGAGAGGAAAATAAGCCAACTACCCAAATCATTTATGTAGTATGTTTGGTGCAAGTGGGAAGACATTATATCCACGATGGAATAGGTTTATTATAAATTAATATATATATATATCCAAAAAAAATTCCAATGTAATTTCTTTCATGTGGATAAATAAGATGTGCTTTGGTGAAATGAGACTAGACTATGTACGTTTACGGAAAAATATATTTATCTTCTTTTGGGAAAAGGTGAAATAAAGTGATGATGAAGGATTTGTATGAACAATAATTTTTTTAAAGAAAGTATGAACAAATAGAAAAGAATGTAAATAAAAAGTTTATATAATGCCCCCCACGATTTCCTTTTGGGCACAAATGCTCATCACCTTTCTCAAAGTAACAAATTATTCTAAAGTTAAAATAGACATGAAAGCTCGATGAAGATGAAATATATATTTTTCTAATGTTTTTTTATTAGTGAAAAAAATAAATTTTATAAAAGAATGGAAGTAGTCATTTTCAGAAAGGAAAAAGCTAAACTACAAAGAAGTTAACTATAGTCATCAATGTGAAACCAACTAGAGATATATTCTAATCACTTTCTTAACCTAATTACAAGATTATGTATTATATGTGTAATATGATATGAAATACACTAAGATTTTTGAACTATATAACTGCGATTTGTGAAGAGTTGAAAGTGACATTTCAAAAGAGAAGAAAGCTTGGATCAAATAATGAAGGAAATAATTTTGGGTGGTGGCATCAATGTTGTGCTGCCCACAACGCTACATTTACACATAGAAATGCTTGGGGTTTGTAGGACCGTTGTTGAATAATGGACCATACAACTTTGTCCCCACAGAAATCAAAATCTCCATACATGAAAATGACAAAAAAAATATCATCTTTATGTTTCAAGTTGGAAGCGTTGGAAAGTCATCCGAATGTAAATCTAATGGTGGATCTTGATTGTATACATGAAAGTTCCCAGATTTAATCAAACACTTACTCCGTCTTTAAGGAAAGACAATGAGATAATTATCCTTATGTTCGGTCCGTGATTATCCTTTTTATGGAAGAGTACATCGTTTCATTTAATTGAGAAAAGAATTAACTTAAATAGTTTTAGTAGAACTTTATATAATAGAGATTTATAATCAAATAAAAATATAATAATATATACTATCCATATTTCAAATAAACGACCAATATTTAAACATCAAAGTTGATCTAACTAACCCACAAATTAATGATATAAATTATATAGTTGTCTAATACATATATATTCATTCATAACCAATATCGAATAACACAACATAACATTCACCTTTGCATCCAAACTTGTTTTTGAAAATGCATGTCACAATCGGGACATAAGAGAGAGGGAAAGAAGGTATACATTATCAAGGATGGTGTTGTTACTTTTAATCCTTCTATCAATCAACCTCTAAGATTTTAGCTTTTTATGCTTTTTGTGAGTACCTTCGTTTTGAGGGATATATACTTTGGCGAAACAGATAGGAGATGCCAAAATGGCAAGGATAGGAATCCATCTAGTTGTTAAAGTTTGAAGAGAGCTATTAAAAAAGAGGAACTAACTTTGGATTCATTTAAAACGTTGATCAACGTGTTCGCCAATCTGACGCGATAAATTTCGACTACAAACATTGGAACAAGGCACGACGGCTACTAAGAGTGAAAACGGACAATTCTCTATGGAAGTTCATCAACGTGTTAGTCATTCATTAGCCTGAAGAAGACAGTTTGTTGTTTATGTAAAACTTGATGGCTCTATATGGAGAAAACAAAAAACCGGGCCAACGCAAATACATGAACTTTGATTGTTATGTACTTTGTATTTTATACACGAGTACCGTTGAGGTCTCAAATGGGAATGGTGGAGGACAGCCATGGAGTTGTCTCTTTGCCTTTGGGCCTTTCCTCATGATCTTTCCACAAGGTACATGAATCCCGTTGTGTGTAATCATGGAGATTCTTATTTTCACTTCCTTCAAACTAATGATCAACTGAGAGTTATACACCAAGATCAGAACAAGTGTATCCATTACTAGAAAGTCTCATATCCGTAGCAAAAACGTCATTTATTAGGAATAATAGCCATGGCAAAGACGTGATTTGTTACGCATAATATTCTGTTGGTATCCGTCTATAGCAAATGGTTTATGAGTTGCCACCCGTTGTAGGATTACAACGTAAATATTATTCGCTCCGCAATTTACGATGGTGCTGCCGCAGACTATGTTGTCACGAATTGTGACGGAAGATCGGCTGCAAATAATCGCAAATGTGCATGCGACGGAAATAACAATTTGCAATGGATTTAGTTGCAATGTTTTCCTTGCAAATCGTTGATATTAATATCACACATATCAACGTAATTATCAATTGTGAAATGCGACGGACATTGCAACCGACTATTGGCGTCTAATTTCTATTGCAGGTGGATTTTAACGAAGAATGTCCAAGGCTCAATAAACCTCAAAAGAAAAAAAACTCTTCAAAATCACCGTAAAATCTGAATCCAGACTGGCCCAAAGGGCCGAAATCATGAAGCTTTATGGGCTTGATATGGGTCCATGTTGTTGCAGATAAGAGTGAGAGATTGAGCTTAGTATAACAGATTGATTTCAAGAATCTATACATATATTATATATATAATGTAGAACTGTTAATGTGAATAAATCTAAAATATTAAACATTTTCTTCCTTTTTAACCAGACCATTCAATTCTATTTTATTGACACTTTATGGTAATTTCATGGATCATCTGATAATAACAAAACAGAATAAATAAATAAAAAGAAGTTGGAAGATAGGAAATTTGAAGGCGTAATAAAAACTCATACATCCAAGGGCGAAATGTGTTCGAACTCGGAAAAGTCTCACATATTAAATAAAAAGTAACCGAAAGCCAAAATAAATAAAAATATGAAAGAAGGCGACTTACAGCTTGTCCTCGAAGTCAGAGAGAGGAGTCATCTGTTCCTTCAAGCCCTTCCTCTTCCTGATGTCCGCAACGATGGTCGCAGCCTGCGTCCCAGACTCGAGAGGATCCGAGGCCAACATGTCCCAATGGTCAAACACAGCCTGAGGGAACGCCTGTCCTGATGTAGCCGCCCTTAGTTGTCCCGAGAACCCAAACGACTCTATGACTGGCAGATATGCCTTGATGTTGTATAGTGGTGTCCCCGGCCTCTGCATCTCCTCAAACACGTGCCCACGCTTCTGATTCAGGACACTGTAGATTCCTCCCAGAGCTTGCTCGGGTGCTTGGATCTCTACCAGATAGACTGGTTCCATGAGTCTTGGTTTGGCCGTCAGGTGAGAGGCATAGATGACTCTTCTCGCGGTTGGGATAACCTGACCACCACCTCTGTGGATGGCATCAGCATGAAGAACTACATCACAGACTTCGAAGCAGATGCCTCGCATGTTTTCTTCACACATGGGACCTTCCTTTGAGGCCCACTGGAAACCTGCAACGACTGAGTCCTTGATTTCATTCAAGTACTGCACTCCCTTACACATATCAACGACCATGTTGGGCCCGGTGGTTTCTGGACCGAACGCCCAGATTTTCTTTGCAAGGTCCTTGTCCCAGCCAAACTCCTCAGCCAAGATCTTGGAACGGATCTTCGGGTCATCTCTTGGTCCAATGCGGCCTTCGTCAATGGCTTCGGCAAGACCTTCCTCCAGTGGCCGAGCTTCCATGTAGAGACGGTTGTGCTTGTTGGGGGACTTGCTCATCACTGTCCTGCAGGATCTCTCGAGGACAGTCTCACGGAAGGAGACAACAGGGTCAGATTTGATGATCTCTGCACCTCCCATGAAATCATCTTGTAAGTCCTTCAGACAAATTTCCAGGTGAAGTTCTCCTGCTCCGGCAATGATATGCTCACCAGATTCTTCAATCGAACAGACAACCATAGGGTCTGATTTGGCCAAACGTTTCAGACCTTCAACAAGCTTGGGCAGGTCAGATGCGACCTTACACTGAACAGCAACACGGACGACAGGGGATACCGAAAATTTCATGGCACGAATAGGGTGAGCATCAACTTCCTTCTCATTGGTGAGAGTTGCGTTCTTGGTGATGAACTGATCCAGTCCAACCATGGCCACTGTGTTACCACAAGGAACATCCTCAACAGTTTCTTGCTTCTTCCCCATCCAGATGACGGTTCGCTGCACACTTTTCACATACAAGTCCTTCTTCTCACCTGGAACGTAGTTGGGACCCATAATTCTCACCTTCATACCTGTTGCCACCTTACCCGAAAAGACACGACCGAATGCGAAGAACCTTCCCTTGTCAGAAGCTGGAATCATCTTTGACACATAAAGCATGAGAGGACCCTCAGGATCACAATTTCTGATTGCATTAGCATACTTGTCATCGAGGGGACCTTCATACAAATTCTCAACACGGTACTTCTGAGCCTTGGAAGGTGAGGGAAGATGAAAGATCATCATTTCAAGAAGAGCATCACTGGCTGGGAGCCAATTCTGCATCACACGCTTCATCAGGTGCTTACCCATCAGTTCCTTCTCATCAGACTTCATGGTGACACCAAGCTTCTGCAACATGGGCCACAGCTTATCCTTCTGATCGTTCATGCAGGTATTAATGATCTGCTTAATTGGTTCATAACAGAACTGGACAAATCCACGTTTGCAGGTTGCAGCTCCAGTGTTCTTGGTTGTCCATTTCCTGGTGGCAGGATCAAAGAAGTTCTCACCCCAGAGTCTTTCCATCATTTTGGCCTCATCAACCCCAAACTTTGAGGCATACATCTTGGCAAAGTTGGTGAGAGTGAACGCCCAACCGTGCAATCCAGCAGAGAAAGCAACGGTTCCTTTCTCAGGGTATACCTGGACATCCCCAAGGAGTGGGTCTTCATAAGTAGCCATGATAACATTGGCATTCTCAATCACCCTCTGGAAAGTCTGGTAAGCCTCTTCGCCATCAACCTGAAGCTCAAGGAAACAGCGATCCATCTTGTTAACAGTCAAAACAGGTCTGATCCTCTCACCAAGGGCTTGACGGAGCACAGTCTCTGTCTGCACGCAGACACCCTCGATACAGTCAACCACAACAAGGGCACCATCCGTGATACGGAGGGCAGCTGTAACTTCAGATGAAAAGTCAACGTGCCCAGGCGAGTCGATGAGATTGATCAGGTACTCATTCCCATCTCTCTCACCCGTGTAGCTCTTCAAAGATGCATCACTCATTTGATAATAGAGTGAAATACCAGTGGATTTGATGGTGATTCCACGCTCTGCTTCATCTGCACGGGTATCGGTCATACGAACATCTCCAGCAACTTCTTGGGCAATGATACCCGCAGCAGCCACAAGGGAATCTGTAAGAGTCGATTTCCCTGAAACACAAAATTGAGCACCCATCAAGTTTGATCATGGCATATCACTGACAAACCATCAAAATCACATAGGTATTGTTCCATCAGAAGTTTCATACCATGATCAACATGGGCAATGACAGACATATTACGGATGTTGTTTTTCTTGTCCATAATTGCCCGGAGCTCATCAGCTGTGAACTTCACCTGTAAAAATAAAAACACGAAAAACAAATTAATCTACACAGCTTCAGGAGCTGACATGAAACTGAACACCACTGAACCAGTAAAACTGAAAATCTTACCATTTTGACTGATCTTTAAGTACCACCGTCAACTGCTAATTCCAACAATCACATCAACAAAGAAGGTTAGAGAACATAGTGGATGCACATCTCATAAACCAAATCTAAGGAAGCTTAAGACTCCGTTATTGACAAGACAACAGCAGATACACAAAAAAAACACGAGACTTAACTCACAGAATCAGAGTAGTACAAAGAATACAAGCTAACTGAACAGATACAACAAACCCCAGATAGTATAAAAGATGAACAAACCTAAAACAAAACCTAAATCTCAAAACAATCAGATAGGAAACCATTAACGAAATTCGAAAATACGAATTCAGGGAACCCACAACCCTAAGTGTTCAAAGCAAAATGACAAGAACCCACCAGCTAATTGATGAAAAACGAATTCAAGACCAAAACAACACAATAAAACATGCAAACAAGATCAAATAAACGAAGATTAAGAAGATCAACACTTAGAGCGTTCCAAACAAAAACTGCCTACGAACACATCGCCTTCCTAACATACAAAGCCACAATCCTGGTGAAATCATCTCACAAGAAAATACCTAGAAACCCATAAAGGCACTCACAAATTAATTCATGATTGAAAATAAAAAACTTAAAACAAGAGCGACAACGAGATAAAGCAAAGCACCAATAATCAGACACCAAAAAACATGCTATTAAAACATCACAATCCAAGGCCGGCAGAAAGAATGGAAAAAAATCAAAAGATCTCAACTTTAAACCAGGAAAACCAACGATCAAAGCCACACGTGATACAATTTAGAATGCTGAAACATGGACAAGATCAGGAAAAGCGTAGACAAACCTAAAGAGAGAGGCGACGGACTAAGGGGGAGAGAGCGAGAGCGAAAGAGCAACAACACAAAGGGAAGCGTGCAAATATATATGAGCACGAACAAGCAGCCGTAAGCCAAAGTATCATCAACTAGGGTTTTATTTTTTATGTTTTCTTAAAGTGACGGTGGGCCCTTCGGCCTTTTTTTAATTACTTTTTAGTATTTGTAAAAACCCAAATATCGCGTGGGTCAAAAATATCTCCAAAAATATCTGGCTAATATTTTTTCACGTTTCATCGTGTACTCGATTGAATTGATAAAAACACTCATCGAAAATTAGATAATTATATATGCTAAGATGGCATGTATCTAATTTACATCCTATATTATATACAGTTTTGTTAATACAAATGATTTTTATTTTGAATTTTTTTATTAAAAACCAATTTATCATTTACATATATATAATTTGAATAAAATATTATAAATATATCTATCTTCTATTATCTATTATATTATTTATTATCTATTATCTATTAATATATACTAAATGAATAGAAAAAAATATTTGAAGTTATGGTGATTTGATCTAAATCATTAAATATTCTACCTAAATTTTAAATATCCACTTAAGTTATTAATATTCCTATTAATAAAAATTATTTTAAATAATTATTTTAAATAATTTTATTTATTTAACATTGTTTTTAATAATAGACCTTTTCGATCTAACTTCATTATATGTTTAATTAATATACAATATTACATTCCCAAATTCACAAAAATCTCATGAAATACATAGATTACTTTTATATAAACTTTTATATATATATATATATGTGACATATATTATACTAATAGAACGCTTTCTGAACCATTAATTGTTAGGTGTAGACTATGAGATTAATATTTGTGCAATAGATGCAGTTAGAAAGGTGTCAGATACATCTCAATAAAACACAGAATCCAAGTTCTCAATGAAAATTGACTTCGATTTCTTCAAGATGTTAGAAAACATATGATATGTAGTTAAAGTTGTTTTATATCTAGAAAAGGTTATTACTTCATTAATGACATATCAACTAATAAGAGAGCTGGATAGTTGGCTATATATCAATTGCTCTTGAGTTTGTTAAGTTATAACGAGAGGAAGAAAAACATCATAGAAAAATAAAAGAGAACACTAAAAAATACTTATTGGATTTCGAAGTGTATTTTGAGAATGTTAGTCTGAGCATAGAGGGAAGTATCAAGGGAAATACTCAATGTGTGTGTTGTTTGGTGGTTTACTAGTGATTATTGACGAGGGGAGAGAATTGAGAGTGTAAGGAAGGGTGAGAGGGTATAGGTATCGAGAAACACATGTGAGATTATGAGTGTGGGGTTTGGAAAACACGAGTGAGTATTCAAGTTGCACATGGATACTTGTGAGGTGCATTTGGAAAGAGTCTCATTGTAACTCTGGTAAAGTTATATACTTGTAATAGTGGATTTTCGGGTTCTGATCCCGGCGAGACAAAGGGTTCTCACACCGATGATCTAAACTCGTAAAACTTCATGTGTTTACTTTTACTTTTAGTCCTTGGTTGTTTAATCTCTCGAATCAAACCTTCGTATTTGATACAGAGAGATGTAAGGTCGATAAATGTTTGTTCTGCCAAGAATTCAATCTTTGAAACACCAACAAGTGGTATGAGAGCATTGTTGGCTTTGGGTTGATCTAACAAGATGTCTTTGGCTAAAATCGAAATGGTGAAGTTTGATGAGAGAGGAGACCACATGCTCTGGAAAGAGAAACTTATAGCTCATCTTGAGCTTCTAGGTTCAAGTGAAGCTCTAGATGATGGAGGTATATTTGAAGTTGAAGCAGAAGGACCTGAAGAAGGTGGGGGGAAGGTTTTGACTGATAAACAGTTTGTTCTACAAGAAAAGAAAAGAAAGGTGAGAAGCACAGTAATTTTGAGCGTAGCAAACCAAGTTTTGAGGAAAATCATCAAGGAAAAAAACTACAACAGACATGTTAAAGGTACTTGAAAAGTTATACATGTCTAAATCTCTTCCTAATATGATTTACTTGAAGCAATACTTTTATGGCTTCAATATGAATGAAAGCTTGTCTATGGAGGACAACATAGCCGAGTCTCTAAAGATAGTGTTAGATGAGGACAATGTTAAAGTTGATATCTCTGATTAGGATCAAGCTATTCCATTGCATATGTCTCTACCTAGATAATATGATCAGCTGAGGGATACCTTAAAATATGGGAAGACATCACCAACATTGGAAGAAGTTATAACTACTATGCATTCGAATGGACTTGAGTTTAATGTTAACTAAAATTCTCATAAGGTCCAAGCTGAAGGTTTGTTTGTCAACGGGAAAACTGATTCTCGTGGAAGAATAGAGTTTCGAGAGCATAGTAATGGAAAAAAACACAAAAACCAATCCAAGTCTAAGTCTAAGAAAGGTTGTTGGTTGCGTGGTTGTAGAAGGACATTACAAGAGAAGCTGTCCCACATGAAGATCAGGTCAAAACAAACCCATAGACCAAGAAAATATCATAGGTGAGGCTGCTATGGTAAGGGGAATCAAGATGGATGGTGTTGGGTTATATGTCTCAGAAGCTTTATCAACAAGAGGTAAGATCTAGATGAATGGTAACTAGATACCGGGTGCACTTATCACATGACTTCATGAAGGGAATAATGGTTCTTGTAGTAGAATGAAGATGTAGGAGGGTCTGTAAAGATGAGGAACAACATTGTTTCTGAAGTGAATGACATTGGAGACATTAAAATTCACATTAATGATGGAACCACGATGCTACTACACGAGTGAGATATGTTACACAATTTAATCTCACTTGGAACATTGGAAGACTATGGTTGCTGGTTTAAATCCTTGTGAGGCATTTTCAAATGCAGAGTTATGTTGAAGGTAGAGTTGGTTCATGGCTTGTATTTACTATAAGAAAGACAACGGATGCCCGTTGAAACTTGAAGATATTATGTTTAAAATAACAATTTTAACAAGTTAGTTAGAGTTATATATTACATTAAATAATTCACATTTCTTCTTCGGTAGATTCTTCGATTGATGAGTCTTGTTTCATATATTCATTGAATTCATCGTTGTTTTCATATTCTGCATCTTCCGTTTCAGCATCTTCGTAATCGCGTATGTATTCTCCATCTATGTCAGTTCTTGCGAGAATCTCCTCCCAATTGTCTGTATCAATTAATCATATCGGCTCCGGGTGATCGGTTTGCAACAGATCTTCTTTTTCATATATGCTTATAATTCCTCGTTGCTTGATCTTTACTATGACCCACCACTCCTCTCTTCGACGTTTTAATATTGTTGGATATTGCACGTAATATACTTGATCTGCTTGATCTATTGTAATGAATGGATCATACTTACCATATTGTCGTGCCGAATTTATGTTAATTCCTCCTCATCGTTTTTTATGTACCACATCCTACGGGTGGGTCGAACCACTGATATTTAAAAAGCATTACATTCAACCCAACGAGATCGAGATATTCCACTTATAGGATTTGCTGCAAAATGCCATAGAAATTATCAATCTCTATTTCACTATTAACACAAACGTCGTAGTTGTATGTGTTTCTATGTTTTCCGTGTTCGTACGTTTAGAATGTGTATCCGCGAGTAAACAAAATTGGCCAACACATAACATTTTGTGCAAGACCATTAGCCAAATCTTTTAACCACGTAGAAAGTCTCTCATCATAACATTTGACCTATATAACATAAAAACAAATAAATACTTTATAACATACACAATTAAATTGTAATATATATAAAACGTACGGATATACGTTTACTTATGTAATCTCTTAACCATGAGCCATAATGTTGAACCTTCATTTGCGTGAGTTCATCTGCATTTAGATGAGGATACGTATCCATTACTTCCTCATCAAATATCCTGTAATGAAAGTACGTTAACACACATATATATTTTAAATATATATTATTCTATTTAAAAGATTGATTTCATTTTTTTGTACCTTTCGAAAGGTGATAGCTCTTGACAATTTAGTAATATATATGCGTGGACGTGATTATACTCCTCTGGTGTAAGCCAATATTCTTCGAATTTACCTCATGTACATCTAATCAGTGTAAACATCTAAGTAATTGTGCCAAATTGTGGATTATATTGATATAGATAGTTTGTGTGATCTTCCGCTGAGCGTCTTTGTTTCGTGGAATATGCGACTCGAAATAAAATATGTTGAAATATGTGATTTCTTCCAACAAGCACTGTTTAACAATAGATCCTTCAACCACTGCTTTGTTTTTTGTTTTTTCTTTAGATGAAAGAAAAACCTTTTGAAAGGATATATCCATCTGAATTGAACTGGCCCACCGAGTATTGCCTCATATGGTAAATGTATTGGTAAATGTTCCATGACATCAAAGAAGGAAAACTTATTTTAATGAGTATAATACTTTAGAGATATTGTTTTTCATTAATTACAAATCATCCTTTTTTTAAATTTCTTGAACATATATCTCCGAATATATGCTAATTCCGCATAGCACATTGTGAACGTTTCGTGGTAAGAGCTAACAAATGCAATTGGAATGAGTCGCTACATGAAATCGTGACAAACGTGATTTTTCAACCCGATCAGCCTCAAGCCAATAATATCTACACATCGAGCAATGTTTGATGCATATCCATATGGAAATTTAACGTCTTCTTTTAACCACCTTAATAATTCGGTTTTTGGTGGCCCAAACTATATGAATATTGGAATAGGTGTCCTTCCATCTCGTAACTCAAACTCAGATCTTCGACATAGTGTCTTCAAATCTTTTCTTTATTCTGTATTATCCTTAAATTTTCCAGTCACATTTAAAACTATATTGATGATGTTATCGAAAAATTTCTTTTCGATATGCATAACATCTAAATTATGACGTAATATAAGTGATTTCCAATATGGTAGTTTCCAAAAAATAATACGTTTATACTAGTTATGCCATTCACCTTGGTCTTTTGGTGTTCGATGCCCACGATCTCCACCGCTTTCTATCGATTCTTATAAATCTCCTATTGTGTTTAATTATTCGTAAAGGATTTGTGTTCTAGTTTGCATTCACAGTGCCTCTTCTTTTTGTACCACGTTCTTTTGAAAATGTTTTATCTTTTCTGAAAGCATGTCCACGGGGAATAAATCTTCTATGAAAATCAAACCAACATGGTTTCTTCCCATGTACTAGTCAAAATGAATCTATATCCTCCATACAATATGTACATGCCAATCTCCCATGCGTTCCATCCATATAACATTCCATAGGCAGAAAAGTTGCTAGTTGTCCACAACAAGATCGCTTTCAATGTAAAATTTTGCTTCGTACTCACGTCATAAATAAGAATTTCATCGTTCCAAAAATGCTTTAATTCATGAATTAAGGGTTGCAAAAAGACATCAAAACTTTTCTTCGGATGTTCTGGTCTTGGAATCAGCAACATCAGAGACATTACTTCTCTTCTCAAACACATATCAGGAGGCAAATTATATGGAGACAAAATCGCCGGCCACAGTGAATATTGACTTCCAGATTGTGCATATGGACTAAATTCATTGGTACACAGGCAAAGATAAATATTTCTCGTTTCATACGCGAACTTAGAAAAAATTTCATTGAAATCTTTCCAAGCCTTACCCTCTGATGGATGTTGCATTATCCATTCGCCCGTTTGTGTGCCATATCATTGTCGTAACGATTTTTTTCGATTCAAATAACCTTCTCAACCTGGTTGCCACATGCATATAGAACATTGTTTGCTACGATACATATTTATGTGAAGATGGTTTCTTTGGACGAAATCTGCTTGCACCGCAAAATTTGCATTCCAACAGGTCTTTATCATTTCCCGAAAACAACGTGCAAATGTTTCTACAAACATCAATTTTCTCATGTTGAATTCCGAAATCTTTTAAAACATTTTTTTGTTTCGTAATATTTCTTGGGAGCTTGATTATTTTCCGGTAAATATTCACGCATGGTTTTGCGAAATGAATCCATGTAATTTTCAGCAATATTGTAGTTTGTTTTTATACTCATTAATATTGATGACAAAGATAAATGAGACTGACCTTCACGACAACCTTCATATATAGGCTGTTTCGCCAAATCCAATAGGTTGAAAAATTGGCATGCCTCAATGTTCAACATCTCTTCATGCGATTGTTCAACAACTCCAGGAAAAGCATGTGACACCATTTTCACATATGGATTGGTCCTCGATGCTTCATAAACAACTTCTTCATTTCTTTCTATTTCTTGTGCTTCTTGCACAATATCTCTAACACCACAATTTTGACCGTCAAATAACCAAATTTCGTAATTCTCTACAAAACCCACCTTGTAAAGATGTTTGCAAACAATTTTTTGACTGTGATACTTAATATTTTTTATATTTTGTAGGGACATAATATTGTCCCGCGTTCTTGACACAAAGGTTGCATCGACGTAAAACTCATAAACTGCTCCAATCCCTATAAGAATTCTTAAGTAACTTCCTCGGTTACATGATCTTTTTTTCTATACATCCACTTTCTCGATCTATTATATATCTTTATTTGAAGAAGACAATATTTTGTTGAAAATATATTTGTTTTCAATGGTTTGATGGTAGAATCCTTGATTTTGATCATTAAATGATGTCTTTTTTCAACGGACATCCCTAGACTCCTCAACAAATGCCATTTGAAAATTCATATTGAAATATAATCTCGAAATATACAATTTCAATGGACATCCATTACTATTGTCAATGGAAATCTGTTGCGCTTGCAATGGAAATCTGTTGTTGTGCAACGAACATTCGTTGGTCGGTGTTTTGGGGTTTCCAACGGTGTTCCAACGGATTTGTGCAACGGATTGTGTCTGTTGCTCATCCATTGACAATTGCAACATATTGCAACGGATATTCAACCATTGATCATTCTAGGACATCCATTGGCATCCATTGGAAAAGTCTATCAATGGACGGATCCGTTGATCTTCCGTTGATAAAGCCGTGTTTTTTGTAGTGATAGTAGATTGGGCCACATTAACCAAAAGGGTCTTGATCAGCTAGTTAGGAGGGATACCTTGATAGAAATTAAGTGTCCACGCTAGGACTATGTATATGGGAAAGCTCATAGGGTTAGTTTTTCCACTGCACAACATACGACCCGAGATACACTTGACTATATTCACACTGATCTCTGGGTTCTCCAAGTGTGCCTCAATCTCTGGGAAACTTCTAATATTTCATTAGCTTTGTTGATGATTATGCACACAAGGTATGGGTGTACTTTCTGAAGATCAAGGATGAAACCTTTGATAAATTTGTTGAATGTCTAAGAATGGTTGAGCATCAAACAAAAATAAAGGTGAAGAGACCAAGAATTGATAATGGGCTTGATTTTTGCAACAAGTTGTTTGATGATTTGTGTAAGGAGAAAATAATTGTCAGACACAAGACTTGTGCATATACTCCACAACAAAACAAAGTTGTAGAATGGATGAATGAATAAGGTTTGCGTAAGGTTTTTTTTGGGTTGAAGTAGCACACATTGCGGTCAACTTAATTAACATTTCTTCTTCGCCAACCATGGGTTATGATGTTCCTAAAGAGAGGTGGTCAAAGAGTGCTCCATCATACAACCACCTCAAGAGATTTGGTTGTCTTATTTATGTCCATATTGATGATGATAAGTTGAAACCAAGGGCTAAGAAAGGAATTTTCTTAGGGTACCCAACATAAGTTAAATGTTTCAAGATCTGGCTTCTTGATGAGAAGAAGGGTGCGATAAATAGGAATGTGATTTTTCGCGAGGATAAACTCTACAAAGACTTATTCTCAAAAGAGAAGTCATCTGAGATGAATGAACAAGGAAGTAGTTTAAGGAAAATGTTTGAGTTAGAGGTGATGTCGAATGACATGTCTGGTTTAGGTGGAGACTCTTTAGAGTTGAAAACTGATACTTTAGAGGAGTGAGGTGATGTGCGTTAAACTCAAGTAATAATACCTAGACTAACGCTTCCGCAAGAATACGGATCGTATAGTAACTAGGGTCGAACACAAGGAATTGATGCAACTCTAAAGTTATTAAACTAATGGATAAGACGTGTAAATTGAATAATGGTAGGATTGGGAATGAACTAAGCTAAACTAATTGACGAGATAAACTTATGACTAAGCACCATAGGTATCGAGAGTTGCACAACGATGTAACGAAGTTCTAACAAGATAATTGGTCTTAGATACTATCACGAGTTCAGGGAATTCAAGCTCTCCTATAGGAACTGACTGGCGTAGACTTGTCCACTATCTAGCATGCGTATACCAATATATATCTATTGCGCATCTCACATACATAGA
>CM071863.1:45718263-45736694 GCA_036759665.1 Gynandropsis gynandra
TATTATTTTCATTTGTATTATTATAAGTTATAAATATTATCTAACTTTGTAATGTTGATTTGCAGGTTTGACGTGGATGATGTACTCAAATACACAAACAACACCATTATCCAAGAGTCCTTAAAGGACCAGTTATATTATTTATGGCAAGTTACTCCAGAAGTCGTGCGCCAGCGATGGTGGTGCACTTTTATCGTAAGTTTTTTATTACATTAAATTTCAACTTATTAGTTATATATATGTTATAAAACTAAAAATTTATAAATTATTTTGCAACTCTCATACAGATGGCGGCGAAAGGATACATTGCGCATCTACACAGCATGGATGCACGACATGCAGGCTCGGATGCGTCTAATGATGAACAACGCGAACAATCGCAAACCGAGATGGGCAACGAACGTGGTCCTCAATCAAATGATTCAGCATTGGGAGTCAACAGAATTCAAGGCCAAGAGCGACAAGTCAAAAAATGTCGGTACGGCGAGAAGGTTCCCAGAGATGGTCCGCATCGCCATACTTCGGGATCAAAATCATTCCCGAAGTGAAAACACGAATTGGTAAAATTTTGTTTATTTAAATATTTATGTAATTAAGTTTATTTTATATTACAGATGCAACGGATAGGAAGAGAACCGACTCTTCTTGAGCTGGTATTGGAAACCCACGCCAAGAAGAAGCTAGTCGTCGGGGAAGAGATCGACGAACCCGAACTCGTCGATCCTCGAGCAGAGAGAACCGTGAGAGCTGTGTCGGAGAACATTACACAAAAATCACAAGCTTGCGGTTCGAAAGGATATCGTCGAGGACGCCACGACGGTACCTCCCGCAGTCCTAGAGAGTTTCAAGCAACAACGGCGGATCGGGCAAGAATCCGTTGCCGTCCGTTGGAAAGAGCCTTTTCCAACGGATTTGTCCATTGGAAAACGCCTGTTTTTTGTAGTGTATCTATATCTTTGCTATTGAGTAACATTATGCCTTTCAGATGAACTTTAACAATTGCATTCCAACACTATCCTTTTATGCTTAGATATATAAGTAAAACCATGATATCGACTTACGTTGATAAGATGAAAGAATTGTACTTCCAAAACTAACGTGATGTCTGGACATCATATCCTCCACTTTTATTTCTTTTAGTTCTTCTCTTGATCGTTGAATCAAACCAGTAATACTTGAAAAATATCATCTCTAGTCCGGCAATATTTGATACTCGAACTGTAAATTCTCCTAAAAATAATTTGAAATATGGTCATCAGATATGCATAATATTATCTTTTCAAAATTCACACACCATTGATTATAATGTTGGCGAGCAGGCATCTTTAAATATCGAACTAAAATATCTTGTAAATGGTTTTAGAGAGGTATTAACTTTAGGAAAAATATCATGCAACGTGTGACACAATTGATTCATATAATATTCTTCACACCCACCATTCTAGTTACAAGTGATAACTTTGAATGATCCTTAAAATCTTCATAAAAAGGTTGTTTTGGTTCACCAAATAACTTATAAAACTTATTATTGTCATCATTTGACACTTCTTCATTCAAGTTTCCATAATGTATATTAGTTTGATTACCGAGAAAAGCATCCACAACATTTCTAAATATACCTTACAAGTATGATTGTCCAAACTACTTTCATTTGTAATCATTGTGTAATTATAAACATTATATGTTTGTTTTACAATGTCTGTATGAGTTTCCATTATACTAAAACATTCTCCGTGATAAATCCAAATATATTAGTTTTCTCCAAAAGTTTTCTTGTATATGTATTTTAACACAATGCATGTGCTTCTATACGTACAACATGAAAAATGTAACTTATCGTTCCTTGCGTATCTAGCTTGAATTGTAGAAAATATCATAAAAATCTGTAATCCACTTTCAAATTCGATAAAAATGTTGTCCGTCACTGCATCAAACCTCTCATACATCCACCTTTAAAGTGATCAAATATCTGAACCGCTCGAAGACATTACAAATGAACGAGTGATTTTAGATGATTTTTTTGGTCTAGATATGGGTGAGTTGATGAAGTCTCGTGTAATATATATATATATATATATATCCATAATTTTCAATGCAATAGAGTTGCCATGGTGTTACTATGACGAAAGTTGTAACTCAATTGCATTGACAATTATGGTGCTAGTGAACTACAACTATTTCAACTTTTTGTCACACTGGTAACACAATTTTATTAACCTTGTTGGCTTAGTCTTGTTATCAGTTATAGTGCCATGTCATAAAAAATCGCGCTAAGAATGTTGTGTTGCCCATGCGTTAGAACCATCTACCGAAAGGTAACATCGATATGACCTAAAGCGTTGCGTGACCACTATGTTCCACTAGCATTATAGTAACGGTGGTATTGAAAACGTTGGTTCCTACGTAAAAGTGTTGTTATTATTGCATTTCAATTTAGTTAGAACCACATTAGAACTTCCAATACAAAGGCCATATAAATTTTATGTTGAAACTGCGTGTGTAAGTTGTTGAATTATGCAATACCAAGGTTTTGAAAGTCCACATGAGACCAACATTACATCAGACTTGGATTGGCGTTGCAAATTATCTTCAATGCAAGCATTGGTCATTGATTCAAAATTTTTCGTTTTTTTGGTAGTGTTATAAATAGGCATATCATGTATCACTTGAAAATACCAAGGTTCAAGAAAGCGCTAGACGGGCGAACACCCAGCACCTAGCGCCTAAAGCGTCTAGGCAGAGCCTAGGTGGTGTCTAGACGGGTTAGACGAATATATATATATATATAATGTAATTTTAATCTAAATTTTTAATTTAAAACATTTATAAATATTTAATTGCATAAAAATGCATATAAATAAAAAAATTGAAATAAATAACAAAATAAATAAGTAAATTTTTTAATTGTCTAATTCAACTTCTTTATATTCTTTATTGTGTTGTTCATCAGATTCAAACTGTATATTAATTTTTTCTTCTTCAAAATCAAAATATGATTCATCAAACTCTCTAACCATAAGCAAATCATCCACTTGCTCGATCTCTTAAATATTCACACGTCAACATATTTTGGTTTAGTCCTTCATATTCTTCATTGATTCATCGCCTATTTTTACATTATCAACAGTCCAATCTTGAAAATGATATGAATCATTAGATAGAAACACATTAAAAAATCCTTGTTCATTTATTTTTATTTTAAAACATCAACCTCACATTAAATTAAAAATAAACAAGATCGGAATAATCGTTTCTATTTCTAGGGTATAATTTATGCTTCAATCTTCTAGTTCGTGAATGAATCTTATCAATTCTTTATCAAATGGTATAGTTTAGATGGAGATTTTAGACTAGGATAGATCAAATGCATTAGACATGAATGAATAATCATATCGAGAGGTAGGATATCGAGCGGTAATGCGTTCAACATATAGGTCATTGCACAGTGGTCTAGATGTTGGATAGGAATTTACACTGGGAGAGCATGTAGGTTCATTAATAATGTTTGATGTATAGGTCATCAAACATAGACGTCGATAATCTGTATACTAGAATACGATTTGTTTGCACTACGAGAGTAGGTAGATCTCCCGGAGTCTTAGTTTTTTTGAATTTTTCTTTTCTTTTTATCGAGTCTTCTTTACCTACATCGGATTTATATCTTATCTTTGGTTTCTCGTCTATTCTTGTGTAGGCACCATTGTATGAGATGCTCCACACAACAACCACTCATATACGATCATGAGATTGAAAGAATAGAACAAGATTTATGTAAAAATAGGAGAATTAGACCTGCAGATTCAGAAACTAAAAGAGATAGAGAGAGCACATGAGAAGCACAAGGTCCCGAGGAGGTAGGAACTAAGAGCGCAAGCTCCAGCACAAGCAGCAGAGAAGGCAACACTACTGAGCCCAAAATGGACGCTGCCGAAGAAACCTACAAAGCTTACACAAATCCAAAGCAAACCTAGTTGCTATCGTGTATAGCATGTCTGACGTCAAACCAAGTTGAGCTGTAACCGGATTTTGTCGAGATGTTGAGCAATTCTTCTTTCAAAGTAATGGAGAATGAGGATCCAAATGCACACCTTATCGACTTCAAGATGCTCTACGGTACTACTAAAGTCGACATGGGAGTCACACGCGAAGACCTATACCTGTCCGCATTCCCATTCTCACTCAAGGACACAGTAAAAAGTCAGTTGTTCAATCTTCCATTGCTTCCATCACCTCATGGAATGAGCTAGAGCAACAGTTCATGCATAATTTCTTTCCAGATCATAGGACGTTACTAGCAAAGAGCCGAATCAACTCATTACTTCAAGAAAGAGGTGAGAGTCTACATGATGCGGGGGAGATTGCCATATCGCCTTTGAAAAATTCAAGAAAGCACTGATTTCACCTCCCATCATTCAGCCTCCGAACTGGAAGCTCCCCTTTGAGCTCATGGGTGATGTTAGTGACTACGCTGCGGGGGCTGTATTGGGACAACGAAAAGACAAGATGATGCATGTTATCTACTATGCTAGTAGAACCTTAGACGACTCTAAGTGCAATCACTCCACGACAGAGAAAGAGCTATTGTCCATCATCTTTGCTTTTGAGAAGTTACGCTCTTACCTTGTCGGGTCTTAAGTAATTGTCTACTCCGATCATGCAGCACATAGATATTATCTCACCAAGAAGGACACGAAACCAAGGCTTATACGATGGATATTAGGCCTTCAAGAATAAGATTTGGAGATACGAGATAGGAAAGGAATAGAAAATAGTGTTGCTGACCATTTGTCTCGCCTTGAGATCCAAGGTAGCATCCCTATCGACGACTCTCTCAGAGATGATGTTGTCATGGCCATATATGGAGCGCATGTACCGTGGTACACAAATTTTGTAAACTACCTCGTCTGTGAGGTTTTACCACAAGAACTGAGCTACAGTGCTAGGCCTACTTTTGGGAGGAGCTCTATCTATTCAAGAGAGGCAGCGACATCTTATTCTGGATTTGTATCTCGAAAGAGGAGGTAGGAAACATGCTTTTTCATTGTCATTCTTCTGACTATGCATGCCATTTTGCCGCCTCCAAGACAGTAGGTAGAGTTTTCCAAGCTGGATTCTATTGGCCTACGCTCTTCAAAGATGTTCACAACTATGTCTCAGCTTGTGACTCATGTCAAAGGACGAGAAACATCTCTAGAAGACATGAAATCGAACCGTTTGATGTTTGGAGCATCGACTTCATGGTATCATTTCCCTCCTCCTGTGAAAATCTATACATCTTGGTTGTTGTAGATTATGTGACAAAATAGGTGGAAGCTCATGTCCGACCAATGATTCCAAGGTAGTGGTTAAACTCTTCAAACGCACCATCTTCCTAGATTTGGTGTCCCAAGAGTTGTGATCAGTGATGGGGGAAACACTTTATCAACTGGGTGATTGAGACGCTACTGAAGAAGTATGGAGTGAGACACAAGATCACCACACCGTATCACCCACAGATAAGTGAATAAGTAGAGGTCTCCAACCAATAAATCAAGTCCATCCTAGAGAAAACAGTCTTAAAATTTTGATGAGACTAGGCATTTGAGCTAGACGATGTAGTTTGGCTTTCAGAACAACTTCCAAGACCCCAATAGGCATGACATCGTTTCAACTGGTCTATGGGAAAGCATGTCACCTTCCAGTTGAGTTAGAGCACAAGGCATTTTGGGCTGTAAAGGCGCTGAACTACGACCTCAAGAGACCAGAGGAGAAGTGGGTTCTCCAACTTCACCATCTAGAGGAGATTCACAATGATGCCTACGATAATGAAAGGATCTACAAGGACTACACAAAGAAATGGTATGACAAGGACATCCTCCAACGCTCATTTAAGGTAGGCGACAAGGTTTTACTCTTTAATTCCTGCTTGAGATAGTTTCCAGGGAAACTCAAGTCACGATGGTCAGGGTCCTTCATCATCAAAGGTGTCTCACCCTATGGAGCCTAGAGTTGGACAAGGGAAATGGAAGATCGTTCATGGCAAACGCTTAGAGGGTAAAACCATACTATAATGATCACATAGAGGTTAAACAAGACATACTTCCTCTTTCTGATCCCACTCATGCCTAGAGCGTAAGGGTTAAGCTAAAGACCATAAACAAGCGCTTCTCAAGAGAACCGAGCTTCAATAGACGCTCATAACACCCAAATGTAGCGCCAAATTCGGAAAGAAGAATACACCATGTGTACATGTTCTCCGTTTTCTTTATCCTCTCTTGAATTTTGGCATGCGAGTTTCTCTCACAGATTTTGAACACCAGGACTGTGTTCCATTCAAGTCTGGAGGGTAATCCTGAAGGGGGGGGGGGGGGGGGGGGGGGGAGTACTCTTTGAGTGATATGCTTGCGATTAGGATTAGACATAGATTTCTCCTTTTTTTGTTTTAGAATTTCAAGTCATTTTTCTCTTTATCTTAGGATTTTTACCGAATATCTAGTATGAGACTTTGAGCTTTAGCCATTTTTGTGCGACTTTGTCGAATCGAGGACAAAAACCTAAGTTTGCTAAAATGGAATTTTAGATATTGGCTAGTCTATTAGTTGTGCATGAATCCACGACTTATAGTTGTATTCCGCCCCTAGGTTTCAGTTCCAAGTGTCTATATCTCCGGGTATACCATTCAGTCTTTGCTAGCTCAGACACCTTTCAGATTTACTTTTTTGTTCTTATGATTCCACGCGCTTACACTCTGTTGTCAATGGAATAAGCTTCTAAGTAATTCCGCCTTACATTGACATGAGTGCATTGATCTCGATGGTTTGGGTCTAAGTGGTGGGTTGAGGCGCTTTCTATGTCCTAAGGGTTAGAGTCGATGCGTGACCTTATGCTTCGGGTCTAAACGGTTCATCAATAACACAACCTCCTCACTCCTCTAAGGTTACAAGACCTTATGAGTGTGCCAGTTAGCAACCTGGATTTAAGTAGAAAGTTGTCCTCTCCGACTCCGACGTCCTAGAAACCGAGCACATAATATTTAAATAAAATAAAAATAAAAAAACTTGTCTTTAGGAAAGGTATCTCACGTATGCATGGATAAATTGGTATGGAGATTTCTTGCATATTGTTTAGGGTGTAATGAAATGAACTTTGGTAATGCGTTGGATTGCATGGCTCGTGGTTTTCGGTCGATAGAAGTTTGAACTATGGTTGCTTAGGTCTATATTCGTCTAATGTGTTGTTGTGCATGATGGCTAATTTTTCGAAGTAATTGTGCTAGTATTCAGCTGTTGTTTGACTCTTCTTGTGCTTAGTTCTAGTTTTGTTTGAGGACAACCAAAGGTTCAAGTCTAGGAGAATTTGATAACACGTAGTGTAGGTTAGTTTTAGGCTATACATTTAGATCATCTCTGCATAATTTGCATAGCATGAGTTATAAAACCAACATGAATTAGTCCTATATCCAATCTTTTAGTTACTTTTCAGGTTTTATGGCGACAAGGCCTAATCAAGCTTAATGGCGTGTATTCCTGGAGTCAACTGCACATACTTTGAGCTACAAGCCACTCGGAGCAGATTCAGGCCAAATAATCGCACTGAATACCCCAACATCGAGCGAAAGGAGCAAAAACACGAAGTTAATCCAGTTTGCTCATGCTCGTAGAAGTCCCTGCTCGGGTTGTACCCATGACAAGTTTTAGCCAAACTCGGGGTGCCTTTTACCCTGTGCGTGTTGCGTGAGAAGCCAAGAGCCCCAGCGAGTCCTCCAATTTAGCCCGTGCGGGTTACACTTGTAGAAGATTTTGTTCGCTTCAGAGAGCTTCTAAACATGCATGGGTTTCTTCAAAGACAAAGAGCCCAAGCAGGTCCTCCACTTAGCCCACAAGAGTCGTGTGTCATAGCAGAAATCCTAGAAGCATTCAAACAAAAGAAAAGACTGAAAATGACGCCCCAATTAATAGAGGAACGACACATAACCCTAGGAGGACAAAAAAACACACATAAGAGGCTCAAGAGAAGGTGGGGTACGAAGGGTGCAACATCGGAACACCGGTGACAAGATAGGGAAATCTGAGGGATCATATTCCTTAATCTTTAACATGTCTAGTGTTGTTCTCTCTCATTTTGTATCATAATCTATGAGTGAGTAGGTCTATAGCTATGGTTAGGTATACTGGTTTTGTAAGGGATGTTTATGGTTATGCATTAATGCTTAGATCTTTCAATGCAATGAGTGTTCTATACTTGTGTTGTCTTCAGTAATTTAGAATTTCATGTTTAAGTGAGAGGTTAGATTATGAATCCAGAAATATTGATTGTTATTAAGTTCGATTGATGAGAATCAGACCGGTCGGTTAATCGACTCAGGAACTAGGATTGCATACTTAATGCTACCGTTATTACGTGTTAATCACTGGTAGAGGTAGGATTGCATGTTATTGTGGTTAGGGAGATTAGGTGTCGAGAGAACCCTTCTCTATTATGAGCATGAATTTCCCGTTATCAAGATATTTTGATTGGTTTATGATCTGTTATTGGCTGTACCTTTGAAATTCCGATAACCGAAAGCCCGTAGTGTTCTTAACTAGCAAGTCTTTAGTGTGTCCTTATTGCTTTCATAATTCATTTAGCATTCTTATATTTTAGCCCATATCATCATCACTTTCATCCATCTTAGTTTGGTTAAATTCTTAGCTTAGGTTGCATTAGTCCCTAGAGTTCGACCCTGGTTTTATACCAATTCGCATTCTTGCGGTAAGTGAGTATTAGGCATTTTAATTGCTTGATAATACACGTATCAAGAAGCTCAAGAAACAAGCCGTCTAGGGTTGAATTAGAAAGGTTGGAGTCATTGGACCATAATGAGGATTTATCAAAGGGCTTGAGCCACACAAATATGGAAGGATGGGAGATAAAGATCTTAGCTTATCCCGTCTAACATATGAAAAATCCCCCAAGCATATCAATACTCTCCAAGTCCTCTATTTTCTTCCAACAACGACATCCAACGACCATAGCCCAACTTAAGGAATACTTTCCTCCTCCAAAGGTTCCCAATGACTAGAAAATCTTTCTAAATGACAAGTACCTCAATTTGTAATCCTTTATTTATGCATATTCCTTGTTTTGATGTAGAGTGTCTCCTATATAAAGGATTCCACCCAAAACGGATTAGAATTTGTGAAAGTAATAAATTTTTGTTTTCTTGATAGTTGTCAGGAACATGATTTCTTCAACTTGTTTCGAGAACACTTGAAGTCATATCCAACCGTAAGAAGAGGCTTCTGAAGTTCTTGTGGTGTCTTTCGTTCAACGTTAAACACCTCGTCAACCACCATCATTCACCATCACCGGATGAATCTTTAAGTGTGACCTTAGAACAGTCAAGAGATCTTCAACCATCATCCACCGACAATGGATGAATTCTTGAAAAGTGTCTATAGGCTAGTCAAGAGATTCTCCTTGATTCATCGAATCCTACTCGGGTGATTGAATTAACGAATTCTCCATAGGCTTCATGAGATCAAACCTAGAGACGTGTATCATCTTGGTATCAGAGCCAGGTTTAAGGACCAAAAGTACATTTCTATCCTTAAAAAATAAAAAAATATAACCAAAGAATATGGCGAAGAAATGTGACAATTCTCAACATAACGACGAACTCAATGTGATTATGCAAATGCTCCAACGAATAGTGCCAAGAATGATTCGCCTAGAAGAAACTCCAAGAAGAAAAGAACCAACTCGATTTTAACAAATACCACTTAAACCTCAACAGCAAGGACGAAGAACAAAAAGTAAAGAGGATGAACAACCAGACCTGCACCCTAGGCGTAGGGAATAACGATCCTCACCTCTTCACAATAACAAGGATGATGATGATCCGCCACAACGACCTCGACGACATTATCGCAAGCACGTGTGTGATGATAATGTGGCCGACAATGAACCACCACGACATCCTCGAAGAGAATCTCAAGATGGTAACACTTCAAAGTTAAAACCACCTAATTTTGTTAGATTTTTTGACCTAGAAGATGATCTCGATTGGGAAAGCCGAATGGACAATATTTTTTTATTGTTACATCTACATAGAGCGGAAAAAGGTACAACACACAGCAACGCAACTTACGGGCAACACTCTCACTTGGTGGAATTGTGAGGTGAGCGTTACGCATTGTACGCGCCTTGAACAAGTTACTGTGTGGAGAGAAATGAAATCCCTCATGTGAAGAAGGTATGTATCACCACACTTTTACATAGATTTGGAACAACTATATTGAAAATTAACCTAAGGAAGTTGGTCTATCTAAGAATATTTTGAAGAATTTGAGCATCTTCGAAGTAGGTTATGACTTAATTTTTAGATGGATTGAATTAACAAATTATTAGAGAGTTAAAAAGTCAAAGCTATCATGATTTGCAAAAAAAATTGAATGTCAATCTGTATTTAGCAACAGATAAAGAAGAAGCAAGCCACAACCAACTAAACACATATCCCGAGTTTATACTACGACACAATAGTCGAAATAAATAAAGAGGAATAGTGGTACCCTTGTAAGAGTAAAGCACCACAAGGCATGACCGAGAAAAACAACGACGATAACAAGAACCTTCCTATAAGTACCCCATATCATACTCCTAAAATTTGGTTTTTTTAATGCAAAAGACGGGGACACATGGCTCGTGAATGTCTAAATCCACAAGACATGCTCATAAAAGACAATAAAGAGTACAAACCAATAGGTGAGGTTGAAGAATATACCCTCGAGGAAGAAATAATGTACCCTGAATGTGGAGAGCTTCACTAGACGAGTTCAAAGTACCTTCGTGGAACAAGTTAAACTGTTGCAAAGGAAAATAATCTTCCACATTCAATGCTTTGTTAAAGGATAAAGTATATAACCTCATCATTGATAGTGGTTCATACACTAACATGGCAACATTCACATGGTGAATATGCAAAACCTTGAGACTGAAGAACATCTCTGACCACCTAAGATTTAGTTATTTGACCATAAATCAAAGCTCAAGGTACTTATGCGAATCAGTGAACTCCTACTAGGAAGACCATGGAAAAATGACCGCAATGTGATGCACGATGTTACGAGAGAGCCACCATAGACTATTTTGGGTTATTAGGTCAAGATATTTGAGTAATTAAGCTTATTCAGATTATTCAACATTTTTTTTGTTATTAGGTCAAGTTATTTGGGTAATTCAGATTATTCAGATCGAATTATTTGGGTAATTTGAGTGGTTAGAATTATTCAGGTTATTAGGGTCGGGTTGTATTTAGATTATTTGGGTAGTTCAAATTATTAATTTTTCTTAAAGTTAGGTTTGGTTTTTATGGCTAGATATTTTTTTGGATTGTTTGAGTTTATTCGAGTTTTTCAAAAATCGATTAGACACCCAAATGGATTCTAAACGTTGGACCGAAATGGTTCTTTGGCTAATCTATATTCAATATGAGTTGGGATTTTAGGATCGAATGATTTGGATAATCCGAATTGGACAACATTACTATTAATAAATTTTATTATATAACAATCAAGATGGATACAGTATAAACATCTTTCAAATACTAAAATGAATGTTTATAATATATCCTATTTTTATTATAATTGAACTCTTGAAGAGTTATACAAATTGTGCAATATTAATAATTAAATTTCTAATTACAAATAAATACATAATGATCTTTTTGAAAATTATGACGTTATTATATTTTTTTTGTCTTGAAGTAACAAATAATGATAATATATTTGATACGTAATTTTCATAAATATATCAATATGCGATACTTTTCAAGTGATAAACAACAAGTTCACTATTATATTGTATCTTCATATTTGGAACACATCGAAATAGGTGAAACAAAAAATTGATGATTTTTCGAGGATAGATGATATATGTTGCACTATTTTGATCATTTAGTTTAACCCTATTATGATTCTTATAAGCTTTTTACCAAACAACTTCTCCATTGTGTAACATTAGGAGTATATGCTCTTTTCTTTTATTAGGGTGTTGTCCTTATTTTTAAATCATAAAGGTTTAACGGGATATACTCTAATATATACAAGATAAAAAGAGAGTCATATGGAATTATAACAATTATGAATGTCTTTCGGTTTTATTGGCTTTTTTTCACTATATCATATTTCTTCTATATAATTCTCCCAATTTATTTTTATATAATACATCTCATTTTTTAAACAATTGTTTAAATGTATTATTATAACTGTCTTTTCATTTTGATTATAAAGCCTCTAAATAGACATATTATATATCACTTGAAAACACATAATATTATTATGAATAAGAATGAAAGTTCTCTCATCCACACCTCTTCTTCTTATTCTTTATATCCTGTGCTCTTTAGGTTGTATTATATTTATTTCGCAACATTAAATAAATGTTTATAGTTTATTATATTAACAAGTAACTTTTTGTTGTTATTGATCAAACTACATATTCTAATTCTAATATAACATTAATGATGAGATTTTATTATATTAACAACCTATCAATATGTGATGTTCTGAGGTTGGATAATTTGTGGAATAAATCTAAAATGAAGTTCGACTACGCGACTATGTTTTCATTTTGGATTAACGTTATTAACAAGTCAGAGGACCATTTTTGCATTTATCAGAGTATTTTCTTGAAAAGTTCATGCGTTCAAAAGCTGCGACCGTCTGGATCAATCAATACCTTGCAAACGAAATGGGTCGATGTTGGTTCTGATACTTCAACCTTTGACGAACTATAATTTCTATGAGATCCTTTAATCGTTATCTTTGGGTGTATTGGTTGTCATATTGTATTTTCGTTTGTAGTTGGTTGCATTCCCGATTGTGGTTGTATTCTCGATTGTAATACAAATTATCAAAAAAATATTATACTTTTAGTGATAAATTTTTAAATTATGATAATTATTAATTCTAATATTTATATAATCTTTAACATCAACTCAACATATCTTGTAAATTTTAAAAATTTATAGAAATTTATATATGTATATATATGTCTAAATGTATATATGCATATAGAGATATACATATATATATATACATGTATATACACAAATATGTATACAAATATGGTATGTTAACATATAAACATATATGTATATACAAATATGCTATGTTAACATATAAACATATATGCATATATATATATGTATTTATAAATATTTACGATATATATGTATATATATGTATATAATATCAATATAAATGTATTTATTTAAATGCATATAAATATGTAATTGTTTAAAAATAGGGAATATTTTCGTCATTCTTCATATTGTCATTAACCACAATCATAACATAACGCATCATATATATTTTAAAGTTTATAATTGAATGTATTTACAGGCGATTACTTTAGAATAGTCAGCTTCTCTTCTCGTCCAAATTCAATTGCAAAAAAGGTTTGCGATACAAAGAATGCCCACCTTTATTTTGTTGCTTTGCTCGCTATATTGCCTTCTTTTTCACGAGGATTCGGCTACCCTACATTCTGTGTTTATGGCAATCTCAATATCGAACAGTGATCCACTACTGATTAGGCCCAATTGAATTAATAAAATAGTTTGGGCCCATTTTTTTTATATTCGTGAAGGAAACCCCGAACCTATTAATACATACATAATCCAATAATTTATTATCACATTTCATCCAATAATTTATTATCACATTTAATCCGATAATTATATAAATAAATAATCCAATAGTTAAATAATCCCATAATTAAAAAAATAAATATCCAATAGTTATATCAATAAGTAATCCCATAATTAAATCAATAAATGATCCCATAATTAAATCAATAAATAATCCAATAATTTATTATCATATTTAATCCAATAATTATATAAATGATCCTATTACAACTTAATTATATAAATAAATAATCCAATAATTTATTATTATATTAATTCCTTTTTTTCTGCAATAAAAAAAATGTTGAACGGTTTGTGAGAGAACCATTCAGTATCCCATTAGTTGGATCTCTTTTGTTTTCGGGAAAAATGTATGAGAAATATCTAAATAAGGTTTCTTTCCTTAACCTGTTCAATTATTGTCAAAGCGAAATTATTGTAACGTTGATAGACGTATAAAATGAGTTGATTCGATTCAATTCGGTTTAACTCGTCATCACTTCATTTAAAAACGAATTGGCTCATCTTGATTCGTTTTTAAAACGAACTAAACAATCCCAACTCAACTCAATTCTTCTTTAGTTCGCCTAAAAACGAGTTGGTTTATGAGTTATATTATTTAATTTAAAAAAGTTGTAATATATTAATATTATATATTTTTTTCTATAAACCAAATAAAATATATAAAATATTAATTTGAATACAAAATTATTAAATTTCAAAATACTAATTAAAAAATAAATTTATCAAATATTAAATAAATATCGAATATATAAACAAATTTTTATAATATTTTTTATTTGTTATTAAAATTATATAATTTGGTGACATAGAAATATAATAATAATATAATGCATTATTGCTTCTTAAATAATATTTAACAAATGCAAAAGAATATTTATAATATGTAAAAAAATGAAATATGTGCTTTTGTCGCGAGCTATTTCGGCTAAACTCTAATTCGTTTTCGACTCAATTCGTTAGCTCTTTCTTTAAACGAGTTGAAAAATACCCAACTCAGCTCGCTCAAATTTTATCTGAGCTAAAACTCACTTGCGAGCCAACAACTCATTCTACACCCTTAAATATTAAAAACACTTATCTTAATCCTTTCTTATGAAAAGTCAATAAATTAGAAATATTAACATAGTTTGGTAACATGTGATACAAAATGGCTTGTTTCGAATTTGTTTTCCATATCTTTCAGATCAAGCTAACGACATATATACAAAAGGTATGCTAATCAAAATAGGAAAACATATATACACAAATCCTAAAAATTCCGTTAATGAATCCCGCAAATGAATTTGAATCCTAATTTGAATTAGAATCCCATATATTGGAATGTTTCCCATAATACCCCCCTCAAGTTGGCATGTGGAGGTCTAAAACACCCAACTTGGCCACAAAAATGTCGAATTCTTTCTTTCCGAGAGACTTTGTAAAGATATCCTCGAGTTGTGTCTTCGTAGTGAAATGCCGAGTGGTGATGAGCCTGTCCCGAACAAAATGATAAACCACTTCAATATGCTTTGTGCGTTCATGAAACACTGGATTGGCCATATTATGGATCAGCGCCTGACTGTCTATATATATATATATGTATGTATTGGAGACGAATGATGAATGCCCATATCGTTCAATAGTGTCTTAACCCAAATGAGCTCGCAAGTAGTCATCCCCATAGCTCGATATTCAACCTCCATCGATGAGCGAGATGCAATGTTTTGCTTTTTAGCCTTCCAAGAAATTGGAGATGCGCCTAGTTGAATAAATCACCCCGTTAATGAACATCGATAAGATAAAGGATCTAAGAGCATTCCACCTGTAGCCAACGAGAGATGATGGTTTTGTTCGAGAGCAATGCCCGCTGGTTTAGCTCCAAGTAGACCGATCTCCAAGACTATATCCAATGCATATTTCCTAGCACAAATATATCCTGAAGAATTCCGCGCCACTTCAATTCCGAGGAAATACTTGAGAGACCTGAGATCTTTCATGTGGAAACACGAGCTAAGATAAACTTTGAAGGCTTGGATAACAAATGATTAGTTTTGAGTAATAATGAGGTCGTCAATGTAGACGAGCACATGAAGGCGAACATCACCGCCGAGAAGACAAAGAGCAATTGATCGGATGGAGATACAAAAAACCATATTAATTCTAGGATTGTCTGAGCTTCGCAAACCAACAATGGGGAGCCTGTTTGCGGCCATACAAGGGCTTCTTGAGACGACATACTTTGGACGATTTTGAAAGTGGAAAACCGAGTGGAGGTTTAATGTATACTTCCTCTATTAAATCCCCATGAAGAAAAGCGTTATGTGATATGCAAATTATCAAGCAAATAAAATGCGTAATACTCACTTACCGCAAGAATACAAATCAGTGTAATACCGGGTTCAAACTGTAGGGACTAATGCAACCTAAGCTAAGAATATAACCAAACTAAGACAGATGAAAGTGATGATGATATGGGGTGACATTTGAGAATGCTAAATGAATTATGAAAACAATCAAGACACGGGCCTCGGGTTACTGGAATTTCAAGGATGCAGCCAATAAAATATCATAAACTAATCAAATTATCTTGATAACATGAAATTCATGCTCATAAGTAGAGAATGATTCTCTCAACACCTAAACCTCCTAACCACAATAACATGCAATCCTACCTCCCAACAGTGATTAACACTTAATTACAATAGCATTAATCATTCAATGCATTAATCGTTCAATCCTAACTCCCAAGTCGATTAAACGGCCAGTAAGATTCTCATCAATCAAACTAAATCAACAATGAACGGTTCTAGATTCATAATATAACCTCCTAGTTAAACATGAAATCCTAAATTACTGAGCGGATAACACAAGTATAGAACATTCATAGCACTGATCGTAGAGCCGAAATACAAGAAAACTTTGAAAGATCTAAACATTAATGCATAACCACATGCATCCCTTACAAAACCGGTGTCCCCTAACCCATAGCTACAGACCTACTCAATCATAGGTTCTGATACAAAACAAGGAAAACAACACTAGACATGACAATGAAGAAAGAATATGATGCCTCAGATTTCCCTATCTCGTCACCGGTGTTTCGATGTTGTCTCCTTCGTTCTCCACATTCTCTTGAGCTTCCTCTAAGTGTTTTTTTTGTCTTTCTAGGGTTCTGTGCTGCTCTTCTATTAAATGGGTGTCATTTTTTAGTATTTTCCTTTGCTTAAACTCTTCTAGGTTTGTGTTACAACACCTGACCCGCGCGGGCTAAGTGGATGACCCGCTCGGGCTCTTCGTCTTTGAGGCAACCTAAGCAGGTTTGATGACTCACCGAGGCAAGCATAATCTCTAAAGGCGTCGCCCGCACGGGCTAAAATGACAACACATGCAAGTTTGTGGCTTCGCATGCAGCATGCACGGGGTAAGAGGCACCCTGAGTAGGGTAGAATCTTCTGAGGGGTACAACCCGAGCGGGGCTGTCTACGAGCACAAACAGGCTCGATTAACTTCTTACTTTTTCTCCTTTCGCATGATGTTCGGGTATTCCATGCGGTTCTTTGGCGAGAATATGCTCCGAGTGGGTTGTAGCTCCAAGTATGCGCAGTTTACTCCAGGAATCAACACCATCAAGCTGGATTAAGCTTGTCGCTTTAAAACCTTAAAAGCAACAAAAACACTAGATAAGGGACTCATTCGTGTCGATTTTGTAACTTGTGCTATGCAAATTACACAAAGGTGATGTAAATACATAGCCTAAAACTAACCTACACTGCGTGTTATCATTAATGCACATCCATTTGACGGACTTCAAAATTCTTCACCGAGCCCACACGAGGAAATAATGAACTTTGACCATTTTTGGAACAGGAGAAAAAGTTTCCTCATAATCCATTCCTTCAATTTGGTTGTTCACAAGAACCACAAGTCGCATCTTGTATCGCTCAATTTAGCCGTTAGAGTAATACTTAATCTTGGAAACCCACTTAGAACACTTTCTAGTGTGCACTTTAGTTGACCAAACCTCACCGTACCAATCGCTTTCTTCCCTGGAGGCAATGTTTCCAATGTTGATCATCTCATTTTGATACGTATTTCTTGCACGATTTTACAGATGTTTACAATATAGATGCGATATTTTTTGTATCTGTTTTACTCATTTTCGTGTTTTCGCGTTCTTATAGGTTTTAACGCGTATTCGGTTCATTTTGGAGCTAAAGGACGTACACGAGACAAAGTGTCAACATCGAGGATCATCACGGAACAAAAGGGACGAGAATCGGTGAGGAATGAGCTTAGCCCGCACGGGGTACACCCTTGCCCGTGCGGGGCGTTTAGTCGGCAATTTTGTCCAGCAAATTGAGCATGAGTCGAGCAAGCAAGCTGCACGGTCGATGCCTCAGCCCGAGCGGGGAACACCCCAGCCCGACTGGGGCACGCATCAGCCCGAGCGGGCACTCGTTAGCCCAAGCGGGTTGCCTCGTTTTCTATCGTGATCTTGCACGATCATGCGCGCCGCGCCCGAGTGGGTCACACACTCAGCCCGCGCGGGTCGCGTCCATCACCTACAACTCCAGATAAGTTAATTTGTCTTAAAAAAAATAGGAGTTTGTTGGGGACTTATACAATAAGGAAAACGACTTTAGAGAAGAGGAATAAGTGATATTTTGCTGGAGAAAGTAATGGAAACGTTGCCAACTTAATCAAGAATGGAAAACTCATGAAAAGGCAAAATCAGTGGCTGTTGCAACAAAAGGAAAAGAATGAACGGCCAAAAGGGAAA
>CM071863.1:45751693-45832912 GCA_036759665.1 Gynandropsis gynandra
GAATGCATCTTCCCGTTTTCGTTTATCTATTCTTTATCTGAGTGCTTCATTGACTTGTATTTGAGATGGCCATGTAGATGCATGTTTTAGGAACTTAGGAGAAGGACCGAAAGGAGAATTCTAGTTCCGGATAATCAGGTTTAGAACAACTGAGGTTAGGCCACGAAAGCAGGGTAGCAGCGGTTGAGGGTAAAACGGATGGATCACAGATCTTATGGGTTTAGTTCAAGGTGTCAGCCACGAAAGTAGGGGATAACTTGCCTAGATCACGTGTCTATGCCTTCGGAGAGGATAGATATCATATTAGGATCGTCTGCCTTAGATAACGTGACTGGGATTGCATGATAGATAGGTTGATTGTTGGTTTCGGTAGTTTTGTGGCGAAACTGGATTCCTGGAACGTTTTTCTAATTGTTAAGAACTAGTTTGTTTATTTGTTTTTAGTATTTCATTCTCAAATTCCATTTCGTTCGCTTGCAAGTTTGATTCATAGTTTGAGTTTAGGTTGTGTTGCGTAGTCCCTGTGGGACGACACCTAAAGTACTACACACGTGCCGTGCACTTGCGGGTAGTTTAGGTTAAATATTTGTTTAACTTTGATAACGCATCAAACGTCCACATGTTATTTGTCTCAAGTGCTTCAATTTCTTCCCGCATAGGAGCAAACCACAATTCATCCTTGAGACTCTCTTTGCATGATCGTGGCTCATGCCCAGCGGTGACGGCCACGAGGAATGCTTAAAGTTGTTGTGAGAATGTTGAGCAAGAATTTTATTGTGTGATCAAATATAGAGATGTTGGAGAGCCCAAAGCTGCCGAGGGATTGAGACAGGGAACATGAACAATGTGAATAATGTAATCTCAGAGACTGGTAGACGACATTTTCTCTCTTTGTCCACAAGCTATTGCAGGAAGAGATGGAGTAGTACCAGGGTCTAATAGGGCCGAAGAAGAGAAAACAAGAGCCGAGACCTCAGTGTTGAGGAATAAAGGGGTTGGAACAATCTTGAAGAGCGTGGATCAATTTCTTCATGCGAATAAGAGGTTGGCCAATCGCCGAAAACAGACTGAGAATCTGGGGAGTCTGAAGATGACAGTGAACCAGACAACGACATAGGAGAATGATGTGGTTAGTCTCAAGTAATAATTACCTAGACTAACGCTTTCACAAGAATACCAGGTTCGAACACAAGAAATTGATGCAACTCTAAAGCTAGTAAATTAATGTATAGGACGGTAAAAATCAATAGGTGTATGGAATATGAATAAAGCTAAACTAACTAATCAACGAATTAAATTGAATTAACTAAATACTACAAGTTCCGAGAGATGCACGATGTTGCAATGTAGTGCTAACAAGATCATGGTTATAGATATCATTACATATTGGGGGAATTCAAGCTCTTTCCTAGGATTGCCTTCTTTCTCTTATCCATGCGTTTCCATTTATTGTTCCAACAATCATTTCCAATTTCTATCTCCAACAGTTGCAATTTCCAATTCTCATGCAGGCGACTATCTTTCTATTTTTTGTAGGCGGTTTGAAGTTTACATTTTATTGCGACAACTTGCATCTATTTTATGTAAACCATGTTTCTTTTTCATGTTCCAACCGTGCTTTTCTTATTTTTTCAGCAACCAAAAGTTTTCATTTTTGTTCCAGCCACCGAAAAATTCCATTTTTGTAAGCGACCATTTTTTTCATTTTTGTAAGCGGCCATTGCTTCCATTTATCTTCTCCAATTTATGATTCTTTGGATGATGACCGTGCATAGCTTATAGGAAAGTGTTTTTGCTTAATTTTTCTTCATTACTCGTGTTGGTATCCCGATATTTTATTTCCTGCAATAACACGAGAAAACACTAGGAGATGACTAAATGATGCTTAATGTTTGGTAAAATCTAAATTAATGATTAAACTAAGTATGAAAATGTACTAAATTACTATAAAAAAATAGGTGTTATCAAACTCCCCCAGACTTGAACCTTTGCTCTTCCTCGAGCAAGATTAGAACTAAGCATGAGAGGAGTTAGACATCAACTAGATACTAGCACAAGCAATTCGAAAAATCAGCCATCCTACACAACAATGCATCACACGAACATAGATCTAAGCGTACTATGTTTAGACCTCTATCTATCGAAAGCCACTAACCGTGCAATCCTACACATATCCTAAGTTCGTTTCACTAACCCCTAGACAACATCCAAGTGATCTCCATACCTATTCTAATCCGCAAAGAGTTCGATACCATTATTAAGACAATTATTTTTTTCTTTTACGGTTCTCTTTTCCATCGTTTCAGTTTCCACAAATTTTTTTCTTTGAAAATTCGCACTCGGTTTCTAGGAAATCGGAGTTGAAGAGGACAACCTCCTACTTAGACCCAGGTTACCGATTGGCACACTCATAAGGTCTTGTAACCTTATCAGAGTGAAGAGGATATATCAGTGCATATTTTTTTCTTTAGATTAAACTATTGTGATTACGCATCGACTCTAACCCTTAGGACGTAGAAAAACAGCCTCGACCCACCACTTAGACCCGAACCATCAATATCGATGCACTCATCTCAATGTAAGGATGAAATAGTTAAAGAACTTATTCTATTGACAGTTGAGTGTAAGTGCGTGGAAATATAGCGACCGAAACAATATAAGGAATGAACAGTATGCTTGGAGATATAAATACTTGGGATTGAAACCTAGGGGGCGGAATACAACTATAAGCTATGGATTCATGCATGACCACTAACTAATCGATATCTTGAGGTATTTTTCAGCAAACCTAGACTTTTGTTTCCGATTCGACAAAGTTGCAAAAAGATGGCTAAAGTTCGAAATTGTTCGTAATACGCACCCGTCCGTCTAATCCTAACGAAACAAATCTAAAAGCTAAAATAAAACAAAGAACATAGCATCTAAATCCTAATCACAATCAGGACACTCGAAGAGTATCTCCCCAGACTTGAACGCAACACCATTCTGGTGTTCAAAATCTAAGAGAAGGACTCGCATGCAAAAACTCGGGGAAAAATAAAATAGATAGGAACATGTGCACCTAATGTGTGCTTACTGTACCGAGTTGATGCACTCGGGTATATGCGTCTCTCCTTTTTTGTGGATGATATCGGAGTGGAAAACCTGCAACAAAAGTTACACAATCCGAAAAAGAGAGAACGATACATCGAAGTCGCTAGTAGTGTGCATGCATGTGAAAAGAATAGAATCGAATTCTGAAAATAAAACGAAATAACTAAAAGTATACAGGGCTCGGGTTGCCTCCCAAGAAGCGCTTGTTTAAGGTTACAAGCCTTACCAAGACGTGCTACTCATTAGGTGGACGTCCTCGACGTCGTCGTGTGCATAGCGTCTCGCGTGCATAGTGTGCTCGATTGGGTATAGCGTGCGGATCAATTGGGTTCCTTGTACGATCGGTCATGTCCTCCCTAAGATCGGTCATGTTGTTCCCTATATTGGGGGATAGATCGTGCTGTCCAAAGAATTTGGTCGAGCTGTCCATAAGTCCGGTTATGCACTCCATGAAACTGGTTAGGCGTTCGTCTTTCGTTTCCTTTAATGTCTCCAGAATTTGTTGGAGCGTGAAGGCTTAATCTTCATCTTTGATGCCTTATCGATGCCCCAATTAGGCGCTGGATATTTGGCGTGGCTGTTAGGCGTATCAGGAGTGGTTGAAATCGCGTTGCATGCTGCTTTATACACCTTGGCATCTGTCTTTGACGCGCGGAGATTTGTGCACTGATTTATGACGTTTTCTTGATCTAAATTGATGTCCAATTGAGACGTGCTTATGTGTTTGTGAGTTGAGCACTCCTCTTGATAGGGATGGTCCAAAGTTCCACCTTTAGCTTGGGTTACGACCTCCTGTGCTCGGATCGCACTGAAATCTGCTCGGAGTGCGTCTAGCTCGGTGTTCGGGATATCCTTTGTCTTTTCTTCGCCCAGAAGCTTAGTATAGTATGTTGCGTCGTTTGGGTCCGTATAAACTTCTTTTTAGGCTGCGAAGAGAGCCATCTCAATGGAATCCGTATTCCCGATCTCTTCAAAGACTTGTTCGGCTAGTTTCTCTAGGACGTCGACGTAGAATACCGAATCTACCATACAAGGCTGTTTGAGTGCATCGTTTAGATTGAACTCCACTTCTTCATCTCCAAATTTAAGCGTGAGTCTACCTTAAGCACAGTGTATGATCATGTTTGCCGTATTGAGAAATGGCCTACCGAGAATAATTGGGATTTTCTTGTCCTCCTCTATATCCAAGACGACGAAGTCAACCGGGATGAAGAACTTCCCAAACTTTAATGGCATATCTTCCAGCATGCCCTCGGGTATCCTAACACTTCGATCAGCCATGGTGAGCGCCATTTGTGTAGGTTGAAGTTCCATCCTACCCCTAAGATCCAATTTTTCGTATAATGACAATTGTAGCACGCTTACGCTTGCTCCGACATCGATTAGTGCATGGTTAATTTCGTAATTTCATATTTTACAAGGGATCATGAATATACTTAGATTGGGCATCTTCATGGGTAGGTTTGGTTGCAACATCGAATTAGTCACCATGACGGTTTCCGTCTCCGCATCTCGCTTGTTTGCAAGTACGTCTTTGAGGAACTTAGCGTATGAAGGCATCTTCTTCAACCCTTCGTGGAATGGAACGGTGATGTGCATCTTCTTCAACATCTCAGTAAACTTAGAAAATTGAGCATTCTCGTTATTTTTGCATTGATGTTGGAGACACGACAATGGAGGCAGTCTTGGATCTGGTTTTACATATTTCGACTCCTCCTCTTTGGTTTTCTCTTATGCTCTTCAACGTTTTTGCCTTTTTCCATTGATGTACTAGACGTTTCACCTTTATCAAATTTTGAAGGAGTTGGCTGATCTATCAGTTTCTTGCATTGACATTGTGGAAATTGCAAAGGACGCGGTCTTGGTTTGGGTTTTATATATTTTCGCTCTTCTTCCTCCTCGGTTTTCTTCTTGTGCTCTTCAACGTTGCTGCCTTTTTCCACCGTTGTACTAGATGCTTCACCCCTTTCAAATATCAAAGGAGTGGCTGATCCACCGTCTTACCACTCTTTAGGTATATGGCATTGACGTGTTCACGGAGAGTCGCTTCCGGTCTTCCCGGTAGAACTCCTTGTGGACGTGCTGCTCCTTGTGCTAGTTGTGCAACTTGCTCTCCAAGTGTCTAAGGTGAGTTTGAAAACCCTCCATTTGCTTCTTGATGCTCTCTTGATCCGCTTTCACTTCTTTCAACAAACTATTTTGATTATTTTGATTTTGTTGCACTTCCCTCAGCAAGTTACTTTTGATTTTGTTGGACTTGGAGGAAACAGGCGAACATGACGTTGATGTCGGGGGCTGCTTCGGATTGGGTTTTTTGGGACAGGGACACATGTGGCTGATAGTTCTGAATTTAGGGCTGCGTCCTTGGCTGAAAATTTTGATTCGTTGCAGCGCCTGCGGTTGGAAATTTCCCGATAGTTGTTGCGCGTTCAATGCACCGTCGGAATTCCTATACGAGAAGTTTGGATGATCTCTCCATCAGGGATTGTACATGTTCCTTAAAGGCTGATTTTTGCTCACGTAGTTTACTTCTTCATACCCTTGGATTCCTTGATCCTCTAATTGGTGCGAATAATGTGGACGATGCGATTTAGATAGAAGATTGTAAATCCGAGCGACTTGATCCTTCATCCCGGCTAAACCGACATATAGAGCATGCACGTCTTCACATGAGCTACCCTTTCTGGAGTGTTGCGGCTGTATTCTCCAGCAGCATTGCAACTCTCATTGGCCATCTGATCAACCAAGTCTTCAATTTGTGGAGAAGTGAGGTTGCTCATAGAACCTCGATCTGCGGCTATGATCAGAATCCTCGTATTATCCATGAGTCCTTGCAGAAAATTGTCTATAAGATAGCACTGATCTATGCCGTGATGTGGGCAAAGGCGTTGATAGCCTTTGAAACGTTCTCACGTTTTGTATAAACTCTCAGCTGCTCCTTGGACAAACGTGTTGATTTGATTCTTGGAGAGTTGAGCTTTACTCCGAGGGAAGAATCACATCATAAATTTTTCCTTTAGTTGTCCCTATGATCGTATAGAGTTCGCCGGTTAGGAATACAACCAGTCTTGCGCTTTATCATTCACTGAGAATGGGAAGGCAGAAAGCATGACGTCTTCATCCGAGAATCCTTCTCCAGCTCTAATAGTTTAGCAAAGCATCTTAAAATCAGTAAGATGCTGATTTGGATCCTCGGTAGGTCTCCCTCTTAACGCTGTGTTACCGAGCATTTGAATGAATGCTGATTCTAATTCAATGCGAGCATACCTTCTAACAATGCAAGACAAGAGTTGTGTATGCCTAGGAGCCATGTACGTTCCATAGGTTAACGCGGTTGGAATTTGTGGCGCGTTTAGGATGCGATGTTCTACCATTTGTTCTTCTTCAGTCTCGCGCGATAAAGTATCTCACACAATAACAACACAAGAATCGGTTAGGCTCCGAGAGGTGAGTATAAAAAATTTGACTCAAGAAAAAGAAAATAAAAAAAATACGAAAAACAAATAAGACTCCGGAAATGACTATATCCTAATCCAAAAGTATCCTAACTCTACAGTCATAATCAATTCCCCGGCAATGGGGCCAAAAACTTGATGTGGTTAATCTTAAGTAATAATTACCTAGACTAAAGATTTCACAAGAATACAGATCGTATAGTACCAGGGTCGAACACAAGGAATTGATGCAACTCTAAAGCTAGTAAACTAATGTATAGGACGGTAAAAATCAATAAGTGTGTGGAATATGAATAAAGCTAAATTAACTAATCAACGAATAAAATTCAATTAAATAAATACTACAGGTATTGAGAGACGCACAATGATGCAATGAAGTGCTAACAAGATCATGGTTATAGATATCATTACGTATTCGGGGAATGCAAGCTGTTTCCTAGGGAATGACTCTCCCGATGCCTAAACCCACTATCTAACATACGTAGTACCAATCTTCCAATTGCATAATCTCACCTACTAAATGCATTATGATCGCTATCCTAATTTTTAAGTTAAATTAACCGACTGACCAAGGTTCTAAATCAATTGAGACTTCATATCATGCCTACGTCAAAATCTAATTCATCTCCCAATGAAATCAGACTTTTATAATCATTCATTCAAGTAGCCAACAAGAATAAAAGCATTAAGAACAACCAATTAATCCGGAAAATGATCAAATATTATAACCAAGCATTAAGCACAAGACTTCATTACATATCGAAAAAGCTCTCTAACCCGTAGCTAGTAAACTACTCGGACATGGACTTAGAAAATAAAACACAAAAGAAATCTATATTCGACATAGATAAGAATGAGATCCCTCCCTATTCTATTACCTATGTCTTCAACAGCTCCTCCGTGTTCCGAATTTGTCGCCCTGTCTTCCGCCTTCTCGCCTGCTGCACTCTATCTTGTTCTCTCGTGTGTGGTGTCTAGTGTCTGTGCGTGTTCTGTCCGAATTTCTTATGCCCTCTTGACCCCTACGTCTTCTTTCCTTTCTCCTTTCTTTTATTTTCTTCTTCTTTTCCACTTTGGCCGAATCTAAGCTCTCCAGCCCTTTCCTTTTCGTCTTCCTTTCCTCTTTCTACTAGTTTCAATCCATTTTCTTCAGCAGCTTGTTTTTTCTTTTCCTCTTGTGCAGCAACAGTTTCCTTCTCTTTTCTATCCTTTCCTCTTTGGTTGGCGGCCTTCTTTCTCTTGTCCATGCGTTTCCATTTATTGTTCTAGCAGTCATTTCCATTTTCTATCTCCAATGGTTGTGGTTTCCGATTCTCGTGTAGGCGGCTATCTTTCCATTTTTGTGTCGGCAGTTGAAAGTTTACATTTTGTTCCAGCAACTTGATTCTATTTTATTTAAACCATATTTACTTTTCATTTTCCAACCGTGATCTTGTTATTTTTGTTCCAGTACCCGAAAGTTTCCATTTTTGTTCCAGCCACCGAAAGTTTCCATTTTTGTAAGCGACCATTGTTTCCATTTTTTAAGCAGCCATTGTTTCCATTTCTCTTCTCTAGTTTATTATTCTTTGGATGATGACCGTGCATAGCTGATAGGAGAGTATTTTTTCTTAGTTTTGCTTCATTTACTCGTGTTGGTATCCCGATATTTCATTTCCTGCAATAACACGAGAAAACGCTAGGAGCGGACTAAATGATACTTAATGCTCGGTAAAGTCTAAATGAACGATTAAACTAAGTATGAAAATGAACAAATACTATAAAAAATAGACGTTATCTTGGAACCCGACTGAATAACAAGATCCGATTCATCATCCAAAGGCCAATTCCAATCCGAAATGGAAGGCATCGGTGGACTATACGAAGGAGTCGAGAGAGTAGTCGAAGACAACGCAAAAGGAAACATATCCTCTCGAAAGTGGACATCGCGAGATACAAATAAAATCCCTCAGTCAAGGTCATATACCCGCCATCCTTTCTTGCCTTGTGGGTATCTGAAAAAGATGCATCGATAACTACATGGAGCAAACTTGTCATCATTTGTTTGTTGATTGTGAGTGTAGCATAGAGAGCCAAAAACCCATGGATGTTCATAGTTCGATGGAGACCCATAGAGAAAGTAAAATGGGGTTCCACCATCGAGAATAGGATAAGGAGCACGGTTGATCAAATGTGTGGCCGTTAGTACACAATCTCCCCCAAAACTCGATGGGTAAATTTGCTTGGAAGAGCAATGATCGCACGACGTTCAATAGATGTTGATGTTTCCATTAAACTTTGTCTTTTTTGTTGTGGATTTCCAATGCACGATGTTTTTTGAACCACCCTTTCATCTAAGAAAAATCGCTTGGGACTCATAAATTCAGTGCCATTATCGGTTCAAACTCGTTTAACCAAAAGATTAAATTGGCGAAAGAGCATGGCAAAGAAATATTTGAGTTGCGTTGATACTTCGTGCTTGCTAGCTATCAAATATAACCATACACCGCATGAAAAATAATCAACAATTGTCAAAAAGTATTTTGCTCCTGTGAATGATGGTGTACGATACGGGCCCCAGACGTCGTAGTGAATCACCTCAAACATAGAAGAAGTTTTATTCGTACTTAAAGGAAAACAATCTCTGTCTGTTTAGTGTGGATACAAACATCACATGCATATATAAAAAATCGAAACGTCTAGCACATCTAAAAGCCGAAATGGAATCTAAAATCTGTGAGGAGGGGTGTCCAAGTTTTTGGTGCCAGGTCTTCATGCATCATAGATTCCGAGAACTGACGGCTGCAACACTCTCCACGCCCCAGAATTAATACAACCCCTCAAGTTTTTCATCCGCTCCAATCACCGTCTTGGTAAGCCGATCCTGAGTTAAGTAAAACTGATTAGCAAACTGAACCGTGCAATCTCATTGTTGTGTTGCTACACTCTGTCAGCCAAAATATACATTCCGCAACAACATATTAATGCTATGCAAAGCATTCCCTTGTTGTGTCGCTACACTCTCTCAACCATCCGAAAGAATTATGGAGTGATAATCAATATCATCAACGTCACGAAGGCGAGAGTAATCTCCTGTCATATGGTGAGAACAACCTGGGTCCAATACCTAAATAGAATCCAAGAACTTGCCCGAAACATTCTCGATAGCCCCAATTTTTGAAGCCGTAAGCAAAGTCACCAACTATTTCCACGGATCATCATTAATCCCGCTTAAAACCTGGTAGTTCGATCCTGAATTGGACGTCCATAAATGCCATTCGTACGGATGTCCAAACAAACTCCGGTCTGTAAAAGCATCCATAATTACAGACAAGAGAAGACGTTTGTAATCCATATGGAATTTATGGTTCCAATACCAAGTTGCGATGACGATGCCATGTTAATGCATTGCCGAAAGAACTGAACTTACTTTAATATGCTTTAAAAAAACAAGACATCTTTGTTTTCACATGCTCTAACTTGTCTTTGGAAATGGTTGCATCAAGCTTATTCAAACATTGTTAACTAAATGGTTATTTCATTCCAAGTTCAAGTATAATACCCAATACTAGAATATCATTACGTTGCTTACAATATTTTTTGAACTTCTCTAGTATACTACAAACCATATTCTTGATAAGAACATCATTACTCTTCGCAATGTCCTTTAAAAAATACTCAATTTTCAAGCTTGTCCATAGTATAAATAACTTGAACCAAATATCAATGTGTAATTCTATTAAATGATCTCAATAAATCACATATTTTATCCGCTCTAGCCCATTCTTCAGTCAGTGATAAAATTTGAAACTTTTAATCAACAAGTTTTAACCTATTAAAAGATCTTTGATAATGAGCCTTTAAACATAAAAATATAGAATTTCATATAGTGATCACATCAATGGACAAAATAACCCATTTCTTGTAACCACCTTTCAATTCTACACATCTCTAAAGAACAATCATCATTCCATTTGAACCTTTGACACACTCCCATTATCTCTAATCTTAGTCATGATGTCACAAAGCACATTTGAATTTTGACAAAAAGGTTTAAAAGTATGTTTTTTACATGTAAAAGTTTACCATCACACAATTAGTCATTGTCCAAAAAAAGCCATTCATTCTAGATCTCTCACAAAACATCATTAGCAAAAGAATTATCAAAAGTAATGGTGATCGTCTTGTTCTCTATCGCTCGCTCTTTCAAAAACTCATGAAATTTAGTAGCTAGAATTTACCAGTATATGGAGTTAGGTTCAGATGTGAAATGGATGCTTGAAAGAACCCCACAACTGATTCAAGATCGGATATCTTTGTCTTGGAAGTAGCGAGCTTAATCTTCAAATCATCCACTCGCCGCACAAGGCTCGCATCCTCGTGCGAACCCATGGGCATCCCCTCACTCAAATTCCCGATGATATGGAAACCTGAACTGAATATACGTGTATATTAGGTAGGTTAGATATCTAAAAAAGAAAATATTGTTAAACTAGAGTACTATACAAAAATAGAAAAATAACAAATGAAGAAGTTACTTACATCTAGGTAAAACTAGTTGAGCATGGCTTGTGTGATTTCGATTGTCAAGCCATAGTCTTGACTCGACGATCCCTCTTATTGCATTAATTGCTTCCAATGTTTGAAAAATGTAATTATAATTTATAAAAAAATAATAAATAAAAACCATATACAAGAATGAAATACGAGTTTATACTTAACCTTTTTTTCAAATTCATTCGCAACCTCTTTAGCTTTGTCATGGACCCTTGTCCATCTGATCGTTGGTGGATCTTCCATAGTAGTTTGACTAGAGTTACTGGTCGGTCGTATTCCAGTTATTATATAAAGAAACATTATTATATATACAGAAAAATAGTGAAGAGTTAAAATATCAAAGTAACGTAGTAACTCCGACCAATGCTCCACCAGTGCCTCCAGATATCCAAACAGATGAAATCTGGTGGGCACTTATTTGAGTGCGGACAGGCTTCCTTGCTCTCCTTCTAGCTTATTGACTTGTGTCGCTTTGTCACTTAATCTTTCCACCAACTGTACCCCACATTAGGGTTTCCTATACCATTCTTGCTGAAATGAGAAAATAAAAACGTTAGTTTTTAAAAAAAATAATAATTATTCAATAACAATTAAAAAAATCATTGCTTACCACATAGATCATCTACCAATAGTCTTTTTCGTAATGTAGTGCAGACATCGAGCCTGTGTACATGCCAAATTAGTTCATCTCAATGCATCAGGTAGTGTTAGATCTGGTTGAAGCATCAATATCGAACCTACAACTTTTTTAAATAGTTATATATATATATATATAAGTACAAAAAATCCAATTTGGGATACTTACCAACATGTTAGTCTACCATTTGGAGTTGGAGTTTTTTTTCGGATGTATCCAATGCGTTGAGGTGCCCTTGGGGAGACACAAAAGATCTTCGATGTTAGGAAGTACTAAGATTTGGAAACGATAAACCATGCAGCCTGCCCTGGCCGAGAGAAAGATGTTGTTGGATGTGTTGTGACGAATTCATGAGAAGAGATGGAAGAGATGAGGCCAACGTAGGCGATTTCTGGTGGGTTTTGAAGTTTCTTTCTCTAAATTCGTAAAATGAATGAGAAAGAATTGACGATTCGGGTATATGAACATTTCCAATGAAATTGTGTTGGCCGAGACTAGAAATTGTTATAAAATAACGTTACTCTCTGAACATAATAATGATGGTTCACCACCTCACAAAGGGAAACACAAATCTAACACCACTACGTTAGAATTTCTAACGCGATTTGCGTTACTCGCAATGATTTCCTTAATTCTAAGGCAATTACGGTGACGTACGTAATGAGAGCATTAAAAGCTAACTGCATGAATTTCTAATGCAATGGAATTATAATAGCCTTATAAATAGCAATTCCATTACGTTTACAAAGCCAGTTCACGCAATTACAATAGAATTTCTAACTTAGATAAAATAAACTTAATAATTATGTTGAATTTTATACGATTACATAACCAATCATCATTATCTTCTACATCATTTCATTCATCATCTATATCATCACATTCTTCATTATCTTTGGCCTCTTCATCTGATATTACTTCTAACTCATTTGGAGGTCCAAATTTTTCAATACATAATAATGATAAATTCCTTAGTTCAACCATGGGATCTTCGTTGTCGTCTGAATTGGTTTTTCTTCCATGTCATCACCGTCTAATAATATCATTCCTTTAGGACATATTTCAACATATGCACTATGATTCTCACGTTATCGTTTGCGTTCAAATATGGATTTATAACCATGTGATTAACTTGCGATGATAAAATGAAAAGTGTCGTACATCAAAAATCGATGTGATGTCTTGACAACATAACTTCTACTCTTATTTTTTCTAGTTCCTTGCCCGATCATCGGATTGAAGGAATCACAGTTGATAAGTAAGACCTTTAGCTCAACAAATCTTTGATACTTGAATTGTAATCTTTAAAAATATCGTGAAAGACCGGTTCTTCAGATGAATCACAATTATTAACATCTTTTACACGAATACAATAATTAATTTTCCTTTTACATAAATACCCTAATTACTTTGAAAAACAAGCTTACACCACACAATGGCTTGTGAATGGTTTTAGGGAGAAGTTTTACAATATTTATTTGAAGAATTCGTTGCATGAAAATATGAAAATCAACACTTTATATGCCTTGCAACTTTCCAACTTCGCAACCCACACAACAAGCTATGTTTGTCGCTTAAACGTCTAGAAATTTTAACATTTTCTTCTAACTATTTTAGTAATGCATTTTATTCTCCAATGGTAAGTCTTAAAATGAGTACATGTGGTGTAGCATCTCTATTTAGTTCTAGCTCTTTAAATGCATATAAATATCTAATATCAACCTTGATTTTGCATTTACAGAGACATTCATTTTCGTATTGATATTTTTTCAAATTCATTTTTCTCTATTTGCATTATATTAAGGTTATAACGAAGAAAATTGTGTCGCCAATAAGGAAGATTAAAAAAATACTCCGTTTATACCAATTTTGGCAATCTCTAAATTCCATAGCATTTATCATGCCCATTTCCACCGCAATCAATTGTCATTTGTAATCCATCAATGAAATCTAATCGCTCAAATAATATCTCATTTGTAATCAACATGCATGGTGCATGTTTATCCACCATTGTATTTTTCTTAAAATTTCTTTAATTTCGTGTGTTCTCCAACCACACAACATCCTATATGCGGGATAATAGCTTTCTGTCCACCTCAAAACGACTTTCGCATGGAAAATTTGTTTCTTTGCAACATCATATGCTTCAAAACCAAATTTCTAGAGACAATTTAACTCATCAATCAATGGTTGTAAAAATATATCAAAGCATTTTTTAGATGATCCAGACAAGGTATGAGAATACTAGAACATAAATTATTTTTTTAAGCACATTGTTCGGAGAAAATATATGTTGACACAATTATGAAACACAATAAATAATGTTTACCAGATGCACCATATGGAGTGAAACCATCCGTGCATAACACTAGGTATAACATTTCTTTTTAGATGAAAATTCACGATATACCTTAAAAAAATACTTCCACGTTTCTCTGTGTTATGGATGCTATGTAATATTGTTCCACATGCCGTATGTTGTGCTTCGTATAATCTCTGTAACATGTCAACAATGTGTATGTCAAATTATTTTTCTTTGATTTGTCCTTTTAAGTTTAAATTTTTCAGCATCACAAAAATGTCAAGTCAAACTATTTATATCATCTTTCTAAAAGATCATGTATTTATTTGCACACATGTCAATGTTTTCATGTCACATTGGAGGAGATCCAATGAGCAATGGGATTTGAAATATCATAAAAATACTTATGTGTGGTGTTACTTTTACACAAAACATCATGCAATGTCTGACACATTTGTTCCATGAAATGTTTTGTGGCAGTGTAACTTTTGTTCAATCTCATCTATATGACTGAAAGTGAAAACTTTGAATGATCCTCACAACCTTCATACGAAATTTGATTGGCTAAACCAAGTAACTTGCACAACTTATTAGTTTCAAAATTTAACACTTTTTCATCCATGTTTCCGTGATGCATATTAATCGGATCATGAGGAAAATAATCCTCAATCAGTTTTATATATTCATCATGACGAGTACGATACTCATGAAAACAACTTTCATTTGTAATCATTTTGTAATTACTATGAAAATAATATGTTTTCTCAATGTTGACACGTATAGATGTCATTGTGCTCAGATCTTCATCATGATAAATCAAATTTAGTAGTTTTCTACAAAACCTTTCTTGTGTATATCTTTTAACACAACGTCTACACTAGGTGTTTTTTTATTTCTACACCTATAACAAAGAAAATATACCTTACAACTCCTTGAATATCCAACGTGATTTGTAGCAAATGTTATGGAACTTTCTAATAAATTAATTTCAAATTCGAGAAATATTTTTTATTTCTGAGTCAAATCTCTCATAGATCTATATCCAGAGATACCAAACATTATATGAGCAAATGCGAGTTTAGATGATTTGGTATTTTAAGTTATGAGTGAGTTGACATGAGTACCAAAGTGATATATATTCACCCATACTTTTCAATGCAATTGCATCGCCATTGTGTTCGAATCACGAACATACTAATGCAATAACATTGATTATTAGGGCACTCGTAAACTATAGCATGTATGAACTTCGTGTCACCATTGTAGCAAAATTGCATTACTAATACATATGTATTTGTGTTACAAATTATAGTGCAAGTATGATGTAACTTGTATTAAAGTACTGACATTACAATTGTGTTAATTTTGGGTAAGAAATAGTAATGCAAGTTCAACACAACAATTTGTCATAGATATGCATTTTATCCACGTCAATATCGAGTTTTAGATTCTAAAACAATTTATGTGGTACAAATACGTTACCCTTACCAACAACTATGTGATTCCAACGTAGATTTCAGTTTCTACAGTATTACGACAATATATAATTGAACTACCAACCAGCTACGTTGTAATACAATTGTGTGCCAATGAAAATAAATTTGTCTTACAATTACTTACCAACGATGATTTGCGTAGGAAATTGCATTGGTGTTTTTGTGTTTTTGTAGTTATCACCAAATACAATATGTAGATAATTCAACTTGGCTCCAGGTTTATTTACTTCTTTACATAATCCTTGATCACACAATTTTTGCCCTATAATTTTTTGTATGTTTCTATTTCTTTTTGGATTGTTTTAGCTCTTTTTTACGCTTTTTTTGTCATTTTGTGTTCTTGTAAGCAATAGAGGCTAAAAAACACATTATGGAGAAAAATGACAACATTCAGCATGAAACGATTATAAAATGTAGAAACAATGAAAATGGTCGGCATGAGCAATAAAATCGCTTTCACGAGCATAATAAACTCAAATGCTCAAAAGTTCTAGATAAATCGCTCAGCAGAGCAGTTGTTCAGTCATCAATACAAACCCATCGAAATCCTTCCAAAGGATTCGAACGACCCGAGAAGAGAATAGCTTGATTGAGTGTTCGACGAAACCAAGATGTATTTTTTTACTCCAGTGGATATGCTCGATCTGAGCAGACACCTACTCGGTCGAGTGGTATGCCAAACATGGTATACGTTGGCTGCGTTTTGTATGGAAAAAGAACATAAAAACAATGAGATTCACCCGAGCAATGTCTAGCTCGGCCGAGCGGTTTATCGGATTCACTAAATAATTCAATTGTTGTATATTTTAATTGAGAGTAAGTTTTTCCTATTAAAAAAGGACGATTCAAAACATAAAAGGAGACAAGAGTGAGATAGGGAGAGGAAATAAAGAAGATTTTGAGATATTATAAATGAGGAAAATACTCCAGGATCATGCATAAGAGTGAAGAAGCTATTCAAACTACATCTGAAAGATCAGAATATTGTTGAAGACGAGTTGAAGAAGAGGTTTTGGCGGCGACTGATCGAGAGATACTCTGAGCTCCCTTATATCTTATCTTTTTACTTGTTCATCATTGTAGGTCTATTATAGGATGTAGAGGCGTAGGTTGGATCTGTGCTTTCAGCTAGAGTTTTTTTGTGAACAAAATTATTTCATTTAATGATAAGAAATATTTTTTTTGCTTCAACGATTTAATGCATGATTTTTAATGGTTCCAGAATGGATCCCATTAAATTTTTTTCTCAAATGGTTAAATTCAAATGGAGACATCAGATTAGGCTAGATCATATACATGAGATAAGCATAAATAATCATACCGAGATGTAGTTTAATTTGTCTAGGAATGAGGATATTGAGCAATAATGAATTCAACATGTAGGTTGGTGCGAAATATTTAGATGTTGGATAGGAATCTAGACTGCAAGAGATTTTAAATAATGTTTGTATATAGGTGATTAGGTGGAGACGTAAATGGTCTATTTTCTAGAACAATATTTAGGCTGAGATAGTAGGTAAATTTACTCTAGATGATTGAATTTCTCGATAGGAACAAATACATATTTTTGAAACCTTTAGTTAATGAGTTCATCTACGTGAGAACATTTTTTGAGCCTATAAACACTGTCTCATTTATATATGATGGTAACCGTAGTTTAATTTACTTGTTTATAACTAGATACACCTATATTGTTTATTTTTTATGACCATAGTTTTTGTGATATCATTAGTCATAACCCCACTTAATCCCTTTCTTTGAACTTAATACTACATTGTCTGTATCCTTGTAGATTCTGAACCAAATTGAGTTTAGAGGATGCCAAAACAAAGACTCAAATCAGCATCTAACGATGTTCAAGATGTTATGTGACTCACTCAAGTATGTTCAAGGGGTGACAGACGAGGTAGTCATGCTATTGGCCTTATGGATCTCCCTAATGAACAGGGCATGGTGCAAGAGTGGATGTATACTCTGGCGTCAGACTCTGTCCACATGTGGAGCCAGCTTGAGGGGCATTTCATGATAAGACCCTTCCCATTGCACAAAACATAGATATCAAAGAACAAGATAAATTAGTTTGCATAGGAGGATGGCGAAATACTGTACGAAGCATGGTTATTCAAGGGTTATCAACGTGCGTGCCAGCATCATTGGATTGATCGGAAGTAAGTACCTCATCTCAACCATTATTTGAGGGACTCTGAGATGACTTCCACATATGGATAAGCGTGGCATGTGAAAGATCATTTCATGACCTCCATTTTACCCAGCTAGATGAGCAAATTGAAAAGATGACCGATGAGAGAAATGCTTCGATCGATTACGTTATGAGAGTTCCCTCGAAGGAGTCGACGAATGAGGTCTCAACCCTCCAAGACGAGTTAGAAAAGATTAAGCTGGGCCAAAATGAAACATTGAGCATCACCAACAATGGATTTTCAAGGGTATCATTGCGATCATTCAAAAGTTTACATGGTGGAGCATGTATAATCTGGATTGGTGAAATCACCTATTTGAACATGTATAATCTGGATTGGTGAAATCACCTAAATTTCTCCTACAAAAACAACGCAACATGCATAATCCACTACATGAAAACTATCAGCCACAAGCTTTCTTGAGACAACCCCAAAACGAGAATTTCCAAAACAGGTCATACAACACAATTAGACCTACCAGTGGAAAGGAGCTCCTTCAGCATCCCAACAACCCATAAGGAATGTTGATATTGAGTCCATGTTATCGAAGCTTATACAAGAACATAAGACTCGTAACTTAAAATCTCGTGGAATGAGGTTAAACATGAAGATTTCAAGTCGATGAGTGGAAAAAATCGAAGGAATTCTCATGTACCTTAAGTTGCTCGAACACCAAAATGCTCAGCTTGCAAGGAACACATCAAGAGTCGTGGGAACACTCCCGCGGAAACTTGATCGAAATGTCTGAGAGTAGAAGCTGATATGGTCGAGCTCAAAACTATATATTAGTACTTCTTAGAGGCAAGTTGAGCCTTTTTTCAGACCATCCTTATTTTCTTTTCTTTTGAGATTTGTATTTGAACCTTGGATTTTCATTTTTCTTTATTTTTACGACAAAAGAATACTATTTCCAATGTCATATCCGTAAGAAATAGAATTGTTTCCGTTGGAAATGCCCCTTTTCAACGGATTTATAGCCGTTAGAAATCGATCGTTGAAAAACACCATCATATATAAAATAAAAAATGTTTTTATGAATAAAAAATTAATACAAAATTCCAAGACGCTATTAATACATTTCCTATAAACCGGTACCGTCTTCTTCATCCTCGTCCTCTCCAATGCCTCTTGAAGGAATTTTATCAATGTCCATAACCACTTTTTGTCTCAGTGCTGTCGGTCCCGTCTGTTGCTGATATGCTCGACTGGTCAACAACTCGATTATACTCTCTATGTGTCGCATTTGCACTTACGTTTCTCAAAGATTAGGCTCGAGATGCTCGATGCGTTTCTCTTAAGTATACATCTCGTGGACTGTGGAAGGTACCGTCGTGGTAGGGGTGCCCAATCCGGGTTTCGATCCGGGTTCCTCAGTTTCCATCCGGGTTCAGGTTCCTCGGGTTTACGAAAATTGAACCCGAATTGAACCTGAATATTTTTCGGTCTGGGTTCTTCGGGTTTCGATTCGGGTTCGGGTTATTCGGGTTCTGAAGCAGTGAACCTAGAATAACCCAAATTAAATTCGGGTATCCATGGGTTATTCGGGTTATTTGGGTTATTCGGGATATTCGGGTTGTTTGGGTTATTTGGGTTTAGGTTATTGGGTTATTTGGGTTATTCTAGTTATTTGGGTTATTTGAGTTCGGGTTATTCGGGTTATTTGGGTTATTCAGGTGATTTGGGTAATTTGGATTCGGGTTATTCGTGTTATTTGGGTTATTCGGGTTATTCGGGTTATGTGGGTTATTTGGGTTCGAGTTATTCGGGTTATTTGGGTTATTTGGGTTCGGGTTATTCGGGTTTTTTGGGTTTTGTAAGGGTTTTTGGGTTCTCTAAAAAAAACAAGTTAACATACAAAAAAATTAAACAAAATACATATCTAAATTAGATAATATAACTCATAAAAATTAACTTCGCAAATACCAAAATAAAATGAATTCTAAAAACCTAAAATATTAGTCGTATGGTTCTTAGAAAATAACCTAAAATATTAGCCCTAAACTTTAATTCAGGTTCCTCGGGTTTAACCCGAACCCGGATCAGACCGACCCAAACCCAAACGGATTCTAAAATCTGAACCCATATGGGTTTTTAGGGTATCCCGTTTTGTAAACGATCCGGGTTTTTCGGGTCGATCCGGGTCGGTCCGATCCGAATAACCCGGATTGGCCACCCTTACGTCATGGTGTCCTCGATGATGTCTTTATGTAGAGTACCTAGACCATATAGACACCTCTTATACGACCTAACAGAGTGCACAACAAAACAAAATAAGGTTAAATTATATCGATTTCAAATATGTAAATAATTAGAGAAATTATAATTATAAAGTTTTTATTTACCTCTAAATAAATCTTGTCTTCTTGTAAAGGACTAAGATCGTCGGGAGTCAAACCGATGGCTTGTGATTGCAGTGTGATCTTCTTTGTTAAAGCTTTCATTGTCTGCTCTGCCCGTGATCAACGAGTTTCGGCTCATCGACCTCTTGTCCGAGGATAAATTTTTTTTGGCGTGTGTCTTAACGACCAGCTCGAGAAGAGTCGGATCTGTTCTCATTCTTGCATAGGTAACATTATAATAATATTATTAGTTACCAATTTAAATGTAAATTTAAATTTATTGACAATATGAATATAAATAGTTATTACCAATTCTTACTTTCATTTTGGAATAATTTCAATCCCAAGGTATGGCGATGCAGACCATCCCCGGGAACCTTCTCGCTGTACTGACACTTTTTGGCCTTCTTGCTTTTGGCCTTGAAGTCTTCTGACTCCCAATATTGGACGAGTTGGTTGAAGACCTCGTCCATTGCCTGTGTCGCTTTGGCATTTTTCTTTTAGTAGTTGCGCTTGACATTATTCATCATCAAGCGTAACCTAGCCTGCATATCGCGCATCCATGCTATATAGATATGCAATGTGTCCTTCTTCTGCCATCTATATTTGCTCTACAAAATTAAATTTAATCTTAATACATTTATCAGCCAAATTCGATAATAATATTAGATTAAATTTCATATTAAAAACTTACGATGAATGTACACTACCATCGGTGATGTATAACGTCTGGCATCACTTGCTAGGAATAATAAAGCAGATCTTGTAAAGAGCTTTTGATGATGTTGTTGTTTGTGTGTTTCAAATATATGTATATATATGTATAAGACAATAATATCTTACCATAACATCCTGTCAGGATGTTCGGGATAGATAATCGAAATGGTGCGACGTTCATCAAATGTATCGATCAAGGCATCAATGTCGGTGATGGGGGATGATATGCGGTGGAGGTAGTGGTAGCGGGGCTCCTGCAGACCTGCCAACAATCCATCTTTCCCAATAAATCGCCTAGCTCTCATATTGTATTAGTGTTTATAAGAATTCATTTGAAAGAATTTGTTGTTTTGGTTTTGTGATTGTGTTGAAATAAGAACTGTTCAACGACATATATACAGAAATTTCCAACGGGCATCCATTGGACATACCAATGGATGTCCATTGGAAATTGTTGTATCTCAATGAACGCAATTAATTTACATGACTGTTGGATTTTCAACGGGTATCCGTTGCAAATTTTCAATGGACACTCGTTGGAATGTGTATTCTCGAGGCAACACACGACATAAATGACAATGCTTCCTATCATTAATGGGCATCCATTGGTATTTTCAACGGATGTCTCTTGCAAATCAGTATAGAGGATACTAGGGCAAGCATAGGCATCATCGGTTCCAACGGCATCAGTTGACACATGGAAATGGATATCCGTTGCATGATTGCAACAAGTATCCGTTAGAACATCCCAATGAGCATCTATTACAATATCACAACAGGCATCCGTTGGCATGCCAATGGACACCCGTTACAAAAGTGAATAACTTCGAAAATTTTAAGTATCAGACCGTATTGAACGGTTCAACGGGTTTCCGTTGGTGTTTCCGATGGATGCTCGTTGAAACAAGAATATTTTATGGAAAAAATTACAAAACTTTGATATTAAAATAATACAATTCATATTTGTTCTTTAGTTGATGCTTCTATTGTGCATTGAATTCATCACCGTGTTCATCTTCTGCATCTTCCGGTTCAACGTCTTCGTCATCGCGGATATATTCTCCATCTATATCAGTTCTTGCGATGATCTCTTCCCAAATGGAAGAAGACGTAGGTCTCCTAAAATCGGTCCTAAAGGCAACTCTATGCAAACTTTAAGAAGTGTACCTTTTGTACAGATAACGTCATGTTTCTAGGTTTTGTTGTAAGTGCAGAATGCATGAAGGTGGATGAAGAAAAGGTTAAAGCCATTTTGGAATGGCCAAGTCCAAAGACCGTCGGAGAAGTCCGAAGCTTCCATGGACTCGCGGGATTCTATCGTTGCTTCATAAAGGACTTTAGCACTTTGGCCGCCCCTCTCACCGAAGTCATCAAGAAAAATGTTGGATTCAAGTGGGGAGAAGCACAAGAGGCAGTGTTGCAAACGCTAGAAGCTTACTCATGCCCCTATACTGATTTTACCGGATTTCATTAAAACTTTTGAAATCAAGTGTGATGTGTCCGGTGTAAGAATTAGAGCAGTTTTAATGTAGGAACGAGAGCCAATTGCCTATTTCAGCGAGAAACTTGTAGGTGCAACCCTCAACTATGCTACTTACGACAAGGAGCTGTACGCGCTTGTGAGAGCGTTGCAAACATGGCAACATTACCTATGGTGTTATCGAGCCTGAAAGCAAATGATTTTCAAACCCGGAGACCAAGTTTGGACTCATTTGCGAAAGGAGCGATTCCCGAACAAGCGGAAATCAAATTTAATGCCTCGGATCGACGAACCCTTCATAGTAACCAAAAGAATCAGCAACAACGTCTACCAACTCGACTTGCAAGGTAAGTATAATGTGAGTCCCAGCTTTAATATGATGCGTTATCAAAGTTAAATAAATAACCTAAACTACCCGCAAGTGCACGGCACGTGTGTAGTACTTCAGGTGTCGATCCCACAGAGACTACGCAACACAACCTCAACTCTAACTGTGAATCAAACTTGCTAACGAACGAAATATTGTTTGAAGAATGAAATACTCTTAAGTATGAGACAAGCGTTCCAGGAAACCAGTTTCACAACAAGACTACCGAAACCAACAATCAACCTATCTACCATGCAACCCGGTTTAAGTAATCTAAGGCAGACGATCCTAATATGATATCTACCCTCTCTCGAGGCATAGACACGTGATTTAGTCAAGTTGCCCCCTACTTTCGTGGCTGACACATTGAACTAAACCCATAAGAACTATGATTCATCCGTTTTACCCTCAACCGTTGCTACCCTAATTTCGTGGCCTAACCTCGGTTGTTCTAAACCTGATCTTCTAGGACTAGAATTCCCCTTTCAGTCCTTCTCCTAACCCCTAACACATGCATCTACGTGGCCATCGCAAACACAAGTCAATTAAGCACTCAGATAAAGAATAGATAAACGAAAACGGGAAGATGCATTCAAAGATAAATCAAAAGCGGTTCCGGGATAGCCATGGGCTAATCCCTTCTCCTAGAACAAACAAACTACTCGCTCATGCGTCCGTAAACAAACATAAACAAAATAGAAGGTCTAAAGAACATGAAAACCAAACGAAACCGAAGTGTCGGGTTGATCTCCAATGCTCCTTGTAAGTCTCCTTCGCAAAAACCTTCTTCTTCTCCCCCTCGATCAAGAACCCCAAACTTTGTCAGTGAGCTCGACCTCTCACTCCTCTCCCCTTGTTTCCTTCCTCTTTTCTTTCCTTTTCTTCCTCCCTTTCCTTCTAGACGTTCAGTTCTTTCTTATGTTGCAGTAGCCACCGATTGTTGTCTTTTCATGAGTTTCAATTATTAAATAAGTTGGGTGACGTTTCCATTAGTTCCTCCAGCGAAATATCACTTATTCCTCTTCTCTAAAGTCGTTTTCCTTATTGTACAAGTCCCCAACAAACTCCCATTTGTTTTAAGTCAAATTAACTTATTTGGAGTTACAGGTGACGGTCGCGACCCGCGCGGGCAGAGTAAATGACCCGTTCGGGTACGGCGCGAAAGATCGTGCAAGAACGCGATGGAAAAGAGGTGCCCCGGTCGGGCTAGGGAGTGCCCCGGTCGGGCAATGGTGTGCCCCGGTCGGGCTTGGGTGTGCCCTGGTCGGGCTCAAGTTGCTGGACAAACTTGCCGACTAAACGCCCCGCGCGGGCAAGGGTGTTCGTCGCTGATTCTCGTCCCGTTTGTTCCGTGATGATCCTCGATGTTTGTACTTTGTCTCGTGTACGTCCTTTAGCTCCAAAATGAACCGAATATGCATAAAAACCTGTAAGAACACGAAAACACGAAAACAAGTAAAACGGATACAAAATCATACGTAAACATCGCATCTATATAGTAAATGTCTCTAAAATCGTGCAAAAAATACGTATGAAAACGAGATGATCATATATTACTGACTTGGTGCCTTTTGTCGCAGATCAAACGGATTTGAGGACAAATCCTTTTCAAGTGGGAGGGCATAATATGATCCTGGACAACGTCGATGACGCAACCCGAGCCGTGGCCAATGAAGAGGACGCGACCTGTATTGCTGAGGAGGACACAACCTGCATGGCTGAGGAGGATGCGACCTGCATTGCTGAGGAGGACGCGATCCGCACTGCAAGGGGCGTGACCCGCACTGCAAGGGACGTGACCCGCACCAAAGAAGATATTACACACCTACAAAGAAGCTGATGTCCATCAGAAAGAACGAACGATTCTTCCAGTGTTCCTCACCAAGATCTGCCTGATATCTACTCACTATACTTAGCGCGTAGGCTACGTCAAGTCTAGTACATGTCATGGTGTACATGATGGCTCCCATTGTGCTAGCGTAAGGAAGCATAATCGAAGAATCGTTCGTTCTTTGTACGTGTGTAATATCCTCGAAGATGACCCAGTGAATCGAGAGCTTTTCCGCAACTCTCGTGTGACCATTCACCCCACCCACCTTGTGCGAGGAGTCTTGCGACTCGGCTGTAGCAAGGACTATCCTTCAAACCTTCGTCTAGAGCGTCATTCCAGCGAGGATCACATCATATGTGCTTCTACGTTTTCCATGCTTGTAAGTGTGGAATGTGTAACCCAGAGTCGAGTAACCATAATTGGCCAATACAATATATTTCTTCTACGACCATTAGCCAAACCTCTTAACCATGTTGGATGTCTTTCTTCCAAAACTTTAACCTATATAAGATAAAAATGGATGATTATTATACCATAAATTAGATGAAGTATTTAACAAAAATATGTGTACTCACATAATCTCTCAACCATGAGGCATAATGTTGAACTTTCATTTTGGTGAGTTCATCTACGTTTAGATGCAGATATGTACCCATTACCTCTTCATCAAATATCCTGTAATTAAATGTTTATTAATATATATATATATATGTATAAATTTAAAATATCTATTTCATTGTGTCGTACCCTTCGAAATGTAATAGCTCTTGACAATTTAATAATATATATGTGGACATGATTATACACCTATGCGTTAGTTAATATTCTTCATATTTCCCTCATGTATGTCCAATTGGTGTAAAGATCTTCGGACTTACGCCAAACTGAGGATTATATTGATATAGATAGTTTATGTGATCATTTTCTAATCTTTTCTGGTTAGTCCGAATATGCGATTCCAAATAAATTGTGCTGAAATATGTGATTTCTTCCAACAAGTATTGTTTAACAATAGATCTTTCAACCGTTGCTTTATTTTTTGCCTTATTCTTTAGATGAAAGAAAAATCTTTTGAAAGGATACATCCATCTAAATTGAATTGACTTCCAGGTATTGTCTCGTCTGGTAAATGTATCGATAAATGTTCCATCACATAAAAAAAGGAAGGCGGAAAAACTCTTTCCAAGGACATAATAAGTCATCCCTTTTTAAATTTCTTGCACATATATCACTGAAAAATATGCTAATTCCGCATAGCATAATGTGAACGTTTCGAGGTAATAGCTCAAAACATGCAAATGGAATGAGTCGCTTCATGAAAACGTGACAATTGTGACTTTTCAATCCGATCAGTCTCGAACCCATAATATCCACACAACAAACAATGTTCGATGCAGATCCATCTGGAAATTTAACGTCTTCTTTTAACCACCTCAATAATGCAGTTTTCGCTGGCCTAGGTAACCTGAATATTAGGATAGGTACTCTTCCATCTCTTAACTCCATCTCCGGTCTTCAACATATTGTCTTTAAATATATTTTTTATTTATTGTTATCCACATTTTCCCAATCACATCCAAAACAATGTTGATGATGTTATCGAAAAAGTTCTTTTTGATATGCATAACATCCAAATTATGACGCAATATCTGTCATTTCAAATATGGTAGTTCCCAAAAAATACTACGTTTATACTAGTTATGCCATTCACATTGGCCTTGCGGTTTTTAATTCTCACGATCTCCACCGCATTCTATCGATTCTTGTAAATCTCATATAGTGTTTAATCTTTCGTAAAGGATTATAGTTCCTGTTTGCATGCACGTTGCCTCTTCTTTTTATACCACGTTCTTTCGAGAATATTTTTTATCTTTTCTGAATGTATGTCCACGGGGAAGAAATGTTAAATGACAATCAAATCAACATGGTTTCTTTCCATGTACTAGTCGAAATGAATGTGCATATTCTATACAATATGGACATGCCAATCTCTCGTGCGTGCTTCATCTAGATAACATTCTATATGCAGAGAAGTCACTAATTTTCACAATAAGACCGCTTTTAATGTGAAGTTTTGCTTCATACTCACGTCATAAGAAAGAATTCCATTGTTCCAAAAATCTATTAATTCATGAATTAAGGATTGCAAAAAAAACATAAAAACTTTTCTTCTGATGTTCTGGTCGTAGAATCAAAAACATAAGAAACGTTACTTCTCTTTTCGGACATATATCGGGAGGCAAATTATACGGAGATAAAATCACCGACCATAGAGAATATTGACTCCCAAATTGTCCATATGGACTAAAACCATCGGTGCACAGACAAAGATAAACATTTCTCATTTCATACATGAACTTAGGAAATATTTCATTGAAATCTTTCCAAGCCTTACCATCCGATGATTGTTGCATTATCCCTTCACTCGTCGAGTGTTCTATGTGCCATCTCATTTCCGCATCGGTTCGTTTTTATTCATGTAACCTTCTCAACATGTTGCTACAAGCATATAAAACATCTTTTTGTACTATACATATTTTTGTGAAGATGATTTCTTTGGACGAAATCTACTTGCACCATAAAATTTACGTTCCAACATATATTTATCTTTTTCCCAAAACAACATGCAATTGTTTCTACAAACATCAATTTTTTCATGTGGTATTCCTATATATTTTATAATATTCTTTGTTTCATAATATGCCTCCAGAGCTTGATTATTTTTCGGTAAATATTCATGCATGGTTTTGCAAAAGGAATCCATACAATTTTCAACTACATTGTAGTATGTTTTTATACCCATCAATATTGGTGACAAAGAGGAACAATATTGACCTTCACGAAAACTTTCATATATAGGTTGTTTTGACGAATCCAATAAGTTAAAATATGTGTGCCTCACTGTTCGGAATCTCTTCATGCGGTTGATCAACAACACCAGGAAAAACATCTGATACCATTTTCACATATGGATTGATCGACGATGTTACATAAAGAACTTCTTCATTTCTTTCAATTTGTTGTGCTCCATGCACAATACTATCTCTAACACCGCAATTTTCGCCATAAAATAACCAAATTTTGTAATTCTCTATGAATTCCACCTTGTAAAGGTGTTTACAAATAATTTCTTGAGTTCGATACTTCACGTTTTTGCATCTTTTGCAAGGGCATAACAGTGGCACTAGTTCTTGAAATAAAGGTTACATCGACGCAAAACTCATGAGTTGCTCCAATCTGTGTAAGAATTCTTGCGTGACTTCTTCGGTTACGAGATCTTTTCTTCTATATATTCACTCTCTCGATCTGTATATATCTCTATTTGAAGAAGACGACATCGTTTAAAAATATATTTTGTGTTGATGGCTTGAAGGTAAACAATTCGGATTAGAAGTATAAATAGTGCATTTTCCAACGGAACACCATTAGCAATGTCTACGGATGACCGTTGAAAAATACGTTGGATTATTCCAATGGAGACCTCAAAATTTTAAACTTTCCAACAGGCATCCGTTGCAACAGTCAACAGATGACTGTTGCCATTTCCAACGGACTTGCGTTGCGTTTTTCCACCCTATATCAACGGAAAATCATAAGTTCCCTTAACAACTTAGTAATGGATATCATTTGTTGCCCGTCTGTTGACATTATCAACAGACACCAACAGATATTGTGTCGTTGATAATTTTCCAAAATCTGTTGCAAATTTGTTGCAATTTGCATCAACGGATGGATCCGTCTCCTCATTCATTGATAATCGATTGTTTTTTTGTATTTTTTGGAAGTACGTTATTTTCTTTTGAGTTCATATTTGTATATTGTAGGAACCGTAGAAACAGTAGAGAACAATGTTTTAGAGGAAATAAAAAACTACAGGGAACGCTCGAGTTGAGCAATAGTGAGCTCTAATATGCTTGGTCCAGTGTATGGAAGATAAAAATTCTTGAATGTTTTCTTTCGCCAAAACAAAATCCCCTGAGCAAAAATGGGCCCAAAACCGATGCCATGTGCATGACCGTCAGAAAATAGATTTTGTCATTTAGGGAGAAATCAAGAACCAAAACTGACACTACATGTTTATTATTTTTTTTTTTTGAAAATTTTTATAATTGATTATTTCTGTTTGCATTCTAGTTTTTGTAAGGAAAAGAAGATACGGATGAATAAGCGCTTAGGAAGAATAAAGGTATGCCTATTCGCTCGACCATATTAACTGTAGTCGAGTTATTTCAGACTTTACTAAAATTCTGCATGTAGGGGCAAGTATGGTATGGGCAATCTCGAGACACTCCAAAAACACACCGAGATGCTTTGACACATGATCCATTGGCATTTCTAGTACTGATATTTGTTCCACCTTTCCATTTTGTTTTTTGCATTATTTGCATTTTCTAATAAATTGTTATAAGGTATTTGATGTCTAACACGTCGCTCAACGCTCTTTATTTTGATTGTATTTTAGAATACGAGTGAGTAAAATATTAAAAGACCACGAGCCGAAATAGTGGAATATGCAGTGGGACATCAAAAAAAATATGTCTGGCACAAACATATTATTACTTATCAAGGTTATATGTTTTGATGATGTTTTTTTTTCTTATCCATTCTAGTCGTCTCCCAAGTATTAGTTCAACACCAAAGACAGTGTCAAGTCTAAGTTTGGAGGAGGAATATATTGACATCATAACCATTATTAAGATCTTATAGGTTGCATTTTAGATTGCATTTAGATGTATTTAAGAGCTAATAGATATTTTTATATTTTGATAGACATAAACGAGCATACATTTAGCTTAGCAACATGCTAATCGAATGATATATATGAAATTAGAGAATTTTCTTGCCCAAATAGCTACGTATAACAAATTTAGTATCAACCAAGTATTTTGAATGGATTGTCGAGTATAGTTGGTTGAGAGGATTCAGACTTAGGTTGATTTTATTGTTCTATGGGGTAAATTGACAAATAGTCATCTTAAGATCTTCCTAGTATCTTAGTTCCAAGCTTATATATTTTTGTAAGACTCGTTTCTTATTTTTTGGAGTACTAGATCATTTTAATCTTGTTTAAATCCACCGTCTTTATAGCTATAAATCTTTAACTCGAACAATAGCCATGAATTTTTTCTAAGGGTGGCAACAATCATCATGTGTGACTGTTAGCCATAGTTTCCATTCTCTTTACCCTTTTCAAATGATCATAATTCCATACTTTTAGAAACATAAATAAAAGAGACTAAAAAGCCAAAAAGTCCAAATTCCCAAATAAAATTATATAAATAAAAAGGAAATAAAGGAAACGAAAGGCCAAGACTCGAAAAGAAAACAATCTGTAGAAAAACCTTTTATCACTTTCATTGAGCCTTATCTAAATCATTGGATAAAATTAATCCATAGGAAAAAGATAAATAGACTTGATAAATACATTTGGTAGGATTTTTAGTTGGTTCTCTAAAGATGTCTAGCGTTAATGTAAATCCCATGACTTATAATCTTTATATAAGCTCGAAGCCTCTATAGGAAGCTTTTTTATTTTGTTTACAATTAACATAGTCTAAGCCTTGTTAATTAACATGAATCTTCTTGAAATCCTTGTTAAACTCGATTTTCCTTATGCTCCCTTTTTAGAGCTATTCATTTATTATGTTTTCTTGAGGACGAACAAATGCCATGGTGGGGGAAGTTTATCACACCATATTTTCACTATAATTTTTTGTATATTTATTTTTTATTTTTGATTGGTTTAGTTCATGTTTACGTCTTTTATAAGTCATTGTGTGATCCTGAAAGAAAATAGATTCCAAGGAGTATATTGTGGAGAAACATAACAATATTCAACACAAAACAGACATAAAATGCTATAACAGTGAAAATGTTTGGCCCAAGTGTTCAACCAATCAAAGATGTATATTACTCTAGTGGATTTGCTCGACACGACTGGACATCTACTGGATCAAGTGATCTGCTAGAGATTGTCAAAGTTGGCTCGGATTTGCATGGTAAAAACATGAAATAATGAAGTGCTCGGCCCGAGCAATGGCCAACTCGGCCGAGCGATTTATAAGATTCACTAAATAATCAAATTTTTAATTGTTTAAGCAAGAGTAAGCTTTTTCTATTAAAAATGGAGCGATTTTAAACATAACAGTAAACAATAGTGAGATTGGTAGAGACAATAGAAAAGGTTTTGAGAAAATATAACTAGATACACCTATCCAGACAACAAACTACCAGTGAAGACGAGGTTATAGAGATGATTGTTCAAGAGATCAAACGAGCTCTCTTAAACCCTATCTTTTTAATTGTGCATCACAGTAATTCTATTGTAAAATGTAGATCCGTAGATTTGATTTGTGGTTTAGGCTATGTGTATGCAAACTTATTGCACTTAATAGTTAGAATTATTATTTTTGCATCTACGGTGTAGTGCATGTTTTATTCTTTCAATTCTTGAATAGGTCCCATGAAGTGATTGTCAGGTTTTCTTTTTAAATTAGATGGAGACATGGAATAAGGCTAGATCATATGCATTATACAAGCATAAATCATTATATCGAGATAAAGATTAATCTATCTAAAAATGAGGATATTGAGCAATAATGCATTCAATATGTAGGTCAGTGCGCTATGGTTTGAACTTTGGTTAGGAATCTAGATTGTGAGAGTATGTAGGTTTATTAATAACGTTCAGTATATAGGTCATTAGACGGGGACATCAATGGTCTATGTGCTAAAACAAGATTTAGATTACTTAGATGATTGAATTTTTTGATAGGAACAAAGATGATAATTCCAAAACCTATAGCGATTTCGTGTACGTGACAATTCTCAAGTCTAGAAACGTTGTTTTATTTGTATATAGTTTTATTCGTAGTTTATTTTAGTTACTATAACTAGATATAGGGATGGACAAACAACGAATATCCGTAAATATTCGACTATTCGTATTCGTATTCGTGGAATATTCGATTTTACTATTTGTATTCATGTTCGTAAATACGGATATTCGTAAATTCGAATATCCGCAAATATTCGGATATTCGTCGGATATCCTTATCCGTAATAAAATCAATTTTTTAAAAAAATTGATAAAAAATTCTAAATAATTTACATTTTAGTCCTTAAATTAGGGTTAAAACTTTTATAATTTACATTTTAGTCCTTAAATTTTAAATATAATAACTATTTCTTTATATATTTTATATTTGATCTGAAAATCAATTATAACAATTTTTTTATTTATAATTTGATCCTTAAAATTAATTTTATTATATATATATTTATATATATCTATATATTAAATAAATTATCTATTTAGTACTTACGGATACGAATACTTACGAATAATTGACTTGACTATTTGTATTTGTATTTGCATTTGTCGAATATCTAAATCCTGGTATTTGTATTTGTTCCTACGGATATTTGCTTTTTCGGATCGAATACGGTTCGAATATGAATCGGATACGAATACTTCGGATATTTTGCCCAACCCTAACTAGATACACCTATACTCTTTATTTTTTATGATCATAGTTTTCATGAAAACATTTGTCTTATTCCCACTTAATCCATGTTTTCGACCGTAGTACCACACGATGTATATCTTTGTGAAAGATTAAATTTAGGTATAAATATTAAAACTTGATTAGAATTAAATCACAGTTAGTTTAATTGTTTACAATTATTCTTTTTACCCAATCACCATTTTATACAATAGATTCTCATTCTTAACTCATATACTAATCTTATTTTAGCAAAAAAAGTTTTAAAAGTATCAACTATATATACAGTCTTTACGGGGACATTTATGTCCCACTTATGTTGTATTTCACCCTATCCGGCTTCATTAGAAAAAATGGAATACAATTTACCATAAACTACTATTTTACCTCACAGTTTTCATGATGGGAACCAAATCCCTTATCGCGCTATATGAATAACGCGAGTGGAGAGAAAAACGGATGGCGCGAAATTGATAACAAATGCTTTTCTTTTTTACTAGGAGATAAACACATTGTTTTACCTTTTTCTTAGTTTAAAAGTTGAATTTTGTAAAAAATAATTAAATATTTAAAACGATGAAGGGTCAAGTTTGGGAACACCATTTAAGTTATTATATTCTTTTAATGCAAAGGACCGTTTTAGTTAAATGATGTAGGTGTGTAATCTACCAAGTCGATTTGGTGTAAATTCGCAATTTTCCCCTCTTGAAGCCTCTCCATAAATATAAAATCATTTACACGATTCATATAATATTTCCTCATCTTCTTCGGAAGATGAATTTATTTTCTTCAATGTTTGCATCTTATTACTAGATGGAAAAAACCTCATCATGAATCTTTCTTCTAATTGATTCCATAAATAAATGGAATTCGGTGCTAACATATAAAGCCATTAATGAGCTCTAGCCATTAGGAAAAACGAGAAATCCAAGATCATTATTGCTTCGTTAGTAACCCTGAACACCATTTAGTTCAGCATCTAGAGAATTAAAGGTTGTAGATCAAATCTACTTCGGTCAATGTTTAGTTTTCTAGTGTTAGATATAAGTTGTGTACTTAAGAGCGGTGTATGCTATACAAATATGCTACTCTAGCATCTCATTTGAAAGTTTTATGTCTGTTATACAATATTTAATAGTTATAGAATTAAAACATAATTACTAAAAAATCCAGTAGTATGAATACGAAGAGAAAAACAGTTTTTCTGATACGACACATTCTGAATCAGAATAAAAACCCTAGCCACCAGAGAAAACAAAGAACAAAAAATATCAATTTTCGTTCCTGGCCAGATCCACGCTAACCGTTGACTGCAGATCCCAATCTCGGCGTGGATACGCGTAGAGGACTTGTGTGTTCAAGTCTCACATCATGTTGTTGTCAGATTCGTCAATAACAGGTAACATCATAATCGTTCATCGTTGGTTTTTGTTGAAACCCTTCGAACCTAATCTTGAATATGACTAGATCTCGAATATGGGTTGTTAAAATACGCTTCTATACCAAATTGCAACCCAAAAGTGGTATCAGAGAGTTAAGTCATCTGTTTCTAGATTAGGATTTATTTTTTAACAAAAAATGTCGGTAAAAAACCCTAGGCGGCGCGTGCGGTAGGCGAAAACCTTAGATGGTGCGCGCGGCGGCCGAAAACCCTAGGCGATGCATGATTGGCGAGCGTACGACACCCAGGACGGGTGACACGACCGTGGGCACGCGTAGGCGAGCGACCCTGGGCGACCGAGCGAGCGTCGCTGGGCATGGTGACACGACAGTGCACACGCACGCAAGCGAGCGTCGTTGGGCGAGCGACCGCGCGGATGACATGCTACTGAGTGGACGGCAGCGTGTGATGGTACGCGACTGAGCGGATGGTAGCATGCGAACGGGCAAGTGCACGATAGCACACGAGCGACGTTGCGCACGCGATACGACTGCAGGCGGATGGCATTGACCGTGAGCGGGCGGGCAGGCAACGCGATCGTGAGCGAGTGGGCATGCGAGAGGGCGAGCGACGGCTCTCGGGGTGAAACCCTAAACGGGACGACGATTTCGTACCAAACGACGCGACGGTTCCGACTCGATCGAATGGTTCTTTAAAGATCGAAGTCGATCGATACGTACGACGAGTTGATCGAATTATAGTCTAAGTCGATAGACTTGAGTGTCAACTCGATCGGCCTATGTTTATGAGTCGCGATAAAGGTCCAAAATAATTGAGTTCTTAAATGATAAATTGTTTATCATTCGGCTTTTCCTTCATCGTGGACATATGAATAGACTCTTCTTTACATGGTACGGCCTCACTAACAGGAGGCATGTAGTTCAAGGATTTGATTCAAATGTCTATGACATTAGATGTCTAGTGGGAGGAAATAATTAGTTCTTGTAAATGCCTGGACTACGCGTCAGACATGAACTTAATTGTTATTTGACCATGAGTTGAAGGATGAACTCAACTATATCAATGGGGACGACCTCACTACCAGGTGACTATGTGATATAGAGCTGCGCTTAATTAACTACGAATTTTATGGGGATTAAATTTTGTAAATAATTTATTTTATATGATTGGGAAACGTCTTGACTACCAGGGGTTCAGGCGTATAGTTGTAGATTAATGCTAATAAGAAATAAGATTTCTGATGTTATTGTAATATTGATTAACGTGCATATCATTTAGATAAAGTCCATGTCTTTATGATATTTATGATGTATAACTCCATACTATTTATGCTCACTTTCATTTTACAGATCTCTCGAGAATGTCTCAATTCAATATGCATCCTATTCCTCGAGACCAACAAGCTTATTGGGGAAAAAATCGATAAATGGCAACGCAACTTGCGTCTGGTCCTAACTAATGAGAAACTGATCGATGTGATCGATAAGCCCGCTCCTCCAACACCAGATCCAACAGCCAGAATTCATGTTATATATTGGAAAGAGGTTGACCTCCTTGCTTCTATGGTACAATCCTCTTCCCGCTGAGCCTCCTTTCTTCTCGGTCCACAGAGACAAAATGTAGGACTGGTGCCAACAGTTAATCACGGAAGAAAGGACTCACTGCGCCAAGATCACTAACTAAAGATCACATCTCGGGTGTGAAGGAACGGCAGCGGTAGTACGATTCTATCCGTTCGAGTGACGGTCTACCGGTGGGTCGTCCTCTGCTATAACCGGGGTGGGTGAACCCTCATAGATAGCTCCCAGGAGGTCAGTCCTGCTTGATTGCTTAGGGGGGTTTTTCCACTAAATGCTAAATCGGATATTGTCTCCGAAGAACGATGAGGCTTTTAGTGCCTTTACCAAGTATGAGGAGAAATGCATCACTGTAAAGTGCGTCATTTTGGCATCGAGTAGTGGTGAACTCCGCAAACAGCATGAGCACATGGATGCTAAGCAGATAATGGAACATCTTAAGAAGATGTTTGGAGAACAAAGTCGCATGGCAAGGTCTAAGTTATCGGAGACTTTGTTCAAGTCTGCTCTCCTATGAGACCCCCATGTTCTAAAGATGACAAGTCTGATAGAACAGCTTGAGACGCTGGGGTGCACCTTCTACAAAGAGATGCAACAGGAGATGATCCTACGTTCACTTCTAGACTCCTTCTCCCTGTTCGTTGTTAATTACAACATGAACAAGCTGGATGTCGAGCTGCATGAGATGCAGAACATGCTCACTAAGTATGAGAAGCAGATGTCCATCATGAAGAAGGGATCAGGATATGTTCTGATGGTTGGGCAATCCTCTCTACAGAAGAGGAAGGGCAAGAAAGGGCGGTGCTGGTAAGCCGACCAGTCAGATGCTAAGTGCTTCTTCTGCAAAAAGAAAGGGCATTGGAAGAGGAACTACAAGAAATACCTTCAGTCTCTTAAGGGCAAGAAACAAGGTAAGACTTCCATGGAAATTTTTTTATGATTTCTTTGACTACTATTGATTCGTCTAAATGGGTATTGGATACAGGTAGCAGTTTTAACATCTGCAACATGTTGCAGGGGCTGAGGCTCAGTAGGAGATTCAAGAAGGGAGAATTCAGTCTCAAGGTTAGAAATGGTGCAAGTGTCGCCGCTCTAGTCGTATGATCGATTTCTCTTATTATGCCTACGAGCAAGAATTTTTTGTTGGATGACAATTATTATGTTCCGAAGTTTTTTTCGAACATTATTTCTATTTCAATGCTCAATAGACGTGGATTTCGAATAATTTTCTATAATAACATTTGCTCTATTTATCATGGTGATAATTTATGTGTGAATGGTTAACTACAACAAGGTATTTACGTCTTACCTAATGTTAATGTTGAATTATTCGACATGCATGTTTCGGGACAAAAGAGAAAGCTAGATGATCGTCAAAATTAGATGTATCTTTGACATTGTAGACTTGATCACATCGGTGAGAAGAGAATCAATAGGTTGCATAAGAATGGTTTTCTGAGCCATTTTGATTTTGAATCTTATGCAACTTGTGAGTTCTGTCTCACTGGTAACATGACTAAATCTCCGTTTAGTGGAACCGGAGAGAGAGCTACAGAAATTTTGGGACTGATACATACTGATGTATGTGGACCTATGAGGATTCAAGCCAAGGGTGGATATTCGTATTTCATCACATGCACTGATGATATGTCAAGATATGGATATGTGTTCTTGATGAAACACAAATCTGAATCTTTTAAAATGTTCAAGAGATTCCGTAGTGAAGTGGAGAAACAGATCGGAAAGAGTATCAAGGTATTGAGATCAGACCGGGATGGTGAATATCTAAGTCGTGAGTTTACCGATTATCTAAGGCAAAATGGGATTTTTTCTAAGTGGACTTCTTCTGGAATACCGCAACATAATGGTGTGTCCGAAAGGAGAAATCGGACTTTATTGGATATGGTCCGATCCATGATGGGGTTCACAGATCTTCCAATCAACTTGTGGGGTTATACTTTAGAAACAGCTACATATATCTTAAACAAAGTTCACACTAAAGCAGTCTCTAAGACTCCATATGAGATATGGAAGGGATGGAAACCTAACCTGAAACATATCAAGGTTTGGGGTTGTCCGAATTTCCTTAAGAGACTTCAGCCAGACTTCTAGACAAGCTAGATGCTAAGTCTGATAAGTGTATATTCATTGGTTATCCCAAGGAAACTATGGGATATTATTTCTACCACCCGTCTGAGCACAAAGTGTTTGTGGCCAGAACTGCAACCTTTCTTGCAAGGGAGTTCCTTGAGGAAGGAATTCATGGTGGAGAAATAATTCTTGACGAAATTTAAGAACCCAACGAATCAACGCAAGCTCAGGGACATGAGATGTCAAATGAGTGGTCTTGGCTGAGTGATATGTTTTTAGGCTCCAGGGCTTCATCTTCAAATGTTGAAGTGACAGTGCCCATTCAAGAACAAGTTCAGAAACTAGCTCAAGAGCCTGTTCAAGAACAAGTCCAACAAGATATTTCAGTGCAAGTTGGAACTGCTACACATGCTTCCTTGAGAAGGTCAACACGTTCTCGACGTGCACCTGAAAGACTTAATCTGATGGCGCAAGAGGATATGATTGGTCATAGAGATGACGATCCGTTGACTTTCCAAGAAGTTATACAAGGTCCAGATTCTGAGAAATGGTGGAAAGCCATGAAATTCGAAATGGAATCTATGAAGATCAACGAAGTATGGACTTCGGTTGATCCTTCAGAGACTTCTAGACCAATTGGTTGTAAATGGGTTTATTAGAGGAAGATTGGAGCAGATGGGAAGGTACAGACCTATAAAGCTCGTCTAGTTGCCAAGGGGTATAGTCAATGAGAAGGGATTGATTATGAAGAAATGTTCTCCCCTGTGGAAATGCTCAAATCTATTCGGATTCTGCTTGCGATAGTGGCACTCTATGACTATGAGATTTGGAAGAGGTTTTCATGGCTCAACCTGAGGGTTTCACGTTGCCGGCTCAAAGTCATATGGTATGCAAGCTTCAAAGGTCCATTTATGGACTCAAGCAAGCTTCTCGTAGCTGGAACATTCGTTTTAACAGGGCAGTTGAAGAGTTCAACTTTGTTATATGTGATGAAGAACCTTGTGTGTACAAGAAGTTTAGTGGGAGTGCGGTTGTTTTCCAGCGTTGCAAGAGAAAAAATCGTGGTTGTCTGATAAGTTCTCCATGAAGAATCTAGGAGAAGCGGCATATATTCTAGGAATAAATATCTATAGGGATAGATCAAAGAGGTTGCTTGGATTGTCCCAATCCCAGTACATTGACTATATCGTGACACGATACAATATGGAAAATTCCAAGAAGGGCTATCTACCGATAGGCATTGGAATTTCTCTTTCTAGGGAGGATTGTCCTAAGACCTGGAAAGAAAGAGAGTGCATGAGTGTGCTTCCTTACGCTAGCGCAATGGGAGCCATCATGTACACCATAACATGTACTAGACATGACGTAGCCTGCGCGCTAAGTGTAGTGAGTAGATATCAGGTAGATCCTGGTGAGGAACACTGGAAAGTTGTTAAGAACATCCTTAAGTACTTGAAAAGGACTCATAGATTTACATCTAAGGATGATGCAAGCACATTCATTCATTTTTAAACGGGGAATTTAGTCTCTTTTATTAATTAATTTTGATGAAAAGGATAAACATGACTAACCATAACAACAAATATATATATATATATATATATATAGTTTTTCTATATCCAATCGATCAAAGACCATCTTACATAATTGTTTTTGCCTCTTCCATCATTTGCTCATAAAATTTTGGAAATCGTTTGTCACCATTTGAACACACGGTTTTTTCAACCTTGTTATTGCAATCACCTCATAACTTGTATCATATTTTTGCGTCTTTTGTGTTGACATAAAATTGTGTCGCGTTCTTGATACAAATATTTTGTCGATGTAAAGCTTAATGGTCTAGCGAAGGTTTAGTGTAAACTCTTATGTTATCAGATCTCTTCTTTGGCATATCCATAATCTTTATTCATATTTATTGCTATTCAAACAATAAAATAAATTTTAGTGAAATTAAAATTTGATTGAAATGTTAATATGGGGTGAATGATGAAACTAACTTTGTAGTATATAATGAAAAATTTTCAAAATTTATCCATTGCTAATTAACTTTGAAATAATTGAAAATACAATTGTAAAATCCATTAGACACATGTTAATAATCAAATAAAGAGTTCGAATATCTCAACGAATAATCGTTGAAAATTTATAGAAATTCCAATTTATTTTTAGCGGCTATTAATGGATATTTGCTACGGTTTACGATAATTGATACATTGTTTGTATTTTGCAAAGGATACAGTCCATTGATTAATCGTCGACATCGTCAATTGATGTTTCAACACTTTTTTCACAGTTTCACATACATGGATAACTCGTTGATATTTTTAATAGATTTAAATGAATGAAAAAACGTTGATATCCATTGAAAAAAATCAATGGAAAAATTTGTTAGAATATCCATTGAAAATAATGGATTTTTTTTATAGCAAACCAATCATATCATATGTGTTAAAGTAGAAACAAAAACAAAATATTGAGTTGGACATCCCTAATTTATGGTCGATTCTAGTGTTCGTCAATAATCTTTAGTGATAGTTTTCTAATAACTTATTAAACATGTTTCAACAAAAAATAATTATTGAAACATGAAGATTAAAAGGACTTGTTAAGTTCGAATTGAATCAGATCGCACATTTCATATTGAAATCTTTCGTTAAAATATTAAAAACTGAAAAAAAAAACTACGTGGATGGCTTCCCTATGGAATGAAGGTAAACTCATTGCAAAAATCCAAATGCGTATTAACACATATACAACTTGGTCTCATTCATTCGTACAAGTGGTATGTAATAATTATTTAATTCTTTATTTTATATTGAATATGTATGAGTTTTTTTATCAATTTATTTAAATAGAATTTGTTACATGCAAAAAGAAAAAGACGCTCAACTAACCTGTTTTGAGTTACTTGAGAAAACATAGAAAAATTAGTTGGTTCCTAAGTCGATGCCAAAACCAAATATGTAAATGAGAACGGTAAAAATATAAGTAAATTCGAGGAATGGAAAAATGAGTTGAGATAAACTAAAGGAGAATTCGTGAAAACCAAAGACGAGTTGTCGAAAATGAATGACGAAATAGCAGAAACAAATCATAATTTAGCATCATGTAGATTTTGAAAACAAATATGATGATGGTTGATTGAGATGCACAGTATGACAATGAAAATCTTTGTAGCTACTGTTGTAATTCAACCATTTAACTTCAATAATTAATACTAATATATTTTATATTCATATATTATATAATAATTAATTAGTATAATAATTATTATTTTATTATATAAAATGTCAATTTTGGTGGTTTAATAAATACAATTTATTTTGTGAAAAAATGAACATATTTGCCCGTTCGAAAATTTATCAATAGTTAACTCTTGGACCAGTTTCGGAAGGACTTCACGATGAATTTTTGGATGAATTTTCTTATCGTAATTCGGTCGGATTTACAGAGAAATATACGGACGAGACTATTTATTTAGCATGTCAGACTATAGTACGAACCAAAATTTCATATGGATTTATTTAAGAATGATTATTATGAATATATTACGTTTTCCGTATTGATTCTGGCGTCTACAGTTTCATCGTTTCGAGCAATATCTATTTACGAATTGGGTTAACAATACCAAAACCAAAGCATTTCGCATCGTTTACAAATTGGGTTAATGAGGGTCCGTAGGTGATGTAATTAAAGTCTTCAGAGAATTTGTTTCATTGAAATAGATGGAAATATCTTAACATCTAATTAATGAAAAAATAGTACAAAGTCTAATGTAAAATGAAAATAGAAAAGAAAAAATTGTTACTAATAAGCCCTAACCTCATTCTCTACACCAAATTCATCATATAATAAACCGGTTTAGTTCCAATATATAGATGCATAAAACTTGTAAAACTTATAAATTTTTATCGGAATAATTGAATTTGGAATTGAAATAATAATTATTTATGGTTACAAGTTGCAACCACCAAGTCACATCCATGCAGTTGGCCGGTGGCAACAGATGTGCGTATAAATACATGAGATTTTGTATATACGTGTCGTTACCATTTCCGTAAATGTCTAAAGACGAGACCATTTTCCCCTTCTTCAAATTCATTAGTAAACCGGTTTGGCCGAACTCCATTAGATTCAATTATGAAACGTAGAACTCTTAAATAATTGTAATGAACTAATAACCCAAGTTCACCCTCCAATCCGAAACTGATCAGAGGTTGAGTCGGTTTATAAGTTTTGTTCTGATCAAAATGGGTTTTCCTTGTCTCTATACCCGGTTTTTAACTTGTCTCAAGAAACCCACCAAACCGCATGAAATAAATGCCGGTTCAGAATTGAACCCATTTGAATCGGTGAAACCTGTCTCCCGGTTTAATCCGGTTCTTTGGGCACATAACTTAAGGTCTCTACGCAATGCATTTATTGGCTATATTATATAGGCTCGTGTTTACATATTTTAGCGCGTGTGTTTAGATACACCCAATACATACACGTATATAAACACGTTACTGTACGAAAAACATCATATTTATCGATCATATCGACCAGAGAAAAGAGGACGAGAGAAATGTACTGTCTTCAAGTAGCGGCATATCACGTGTTCTTCAACGCAGCTCGGATAGCTTACGTTATTGCTCTTACAATCTTTGTGTCTTTCAGCTTCATCATGACGTTCCAAGCCGCCAGAGATTCCTTTCCGGCGTCGTCCCGGAGATTCGACAGCGAAGGTTTCCGTTTCGGTTTCTTTTGGATTGATGAAGAGAGACATGAACAAGTTCATGGAGATTCATCAAACGAATCTTTCCCTGGAGTTTTCTTAGTCTTACCGAGGCTTTGATTTGTGATCCTTCGTGGTTCTCGCCATTATCAGTTAATATGGAGTTTCCTGTTTCCAAGACAACTGGATAACATTCTATATATACATATAGAAATATACATATAGATTACGAAATCTCTAGATTATAAATATTATTATTTACACAAGTCTTCACTTGGTTCCTTGTATGAATTTCCTATATAAATTTTTGTAGCATTTTTTTAGTTTCTTTATTCTTGCCAAGATATAGTCTTCGGATGGTAAACCGTAAGTGTTGGGATTGCGTTTAAAATGATAATGCCTAATTTATGCCATAATGCATTACACATACCAACGCCAATTCAACGATGTCGTGCAACACAACTAGATTTGGCAACAGTGTTGCATACGTTGTTGCAAAAACTAAAATTTGCGTTTGCAGTGACAACGAAAAGGTAACATGGCGAAGCGTCAGCACATGCGACGCAAATTTAACGCCAACCTGCGTTGCAAGAACCAACCAGAAGGCCATGTACAGGTTTCCGTTGGCTAATCTTTTTTCAAAAATAAAAATAAAAATTAATTAAACAACTTTTGTTCATTCAAAAAGTCTTGTAGTCCTCCAATATCGATTTGCAATGATTTGCAATGTTAAAGAATAAGATGATCCGAAAGCGTGTAGGTAAGAATTCGACTGGGGTAAACTGGTGCGGGTGCGAGTGGTGATGGAGAATACTACGATTCAAGTGGGGGTATGGGTGCGAGGAGACAATATTACTTAAAAAAAGTTTGCTCATCGAACTGTACGTAATGTATCTAGACACGTTGCACAAGACTCACGATCTCGTACGTAGCCATTAGCGTGCGATACCCTTAAATTTCTGTTATTTGGGACTTCAATGATCCTAAACTGAAGATAAAAACCCAACAGTAAAACTGAACCATCTGCAACCAAACAATATTATTATCAGATTACTATTATTAAATCATAAAAATTTAATATTAAAATAATTATCTCCATGTATAATTCGTCCAGGATGGCTTCAATAATCATAGGTTGTCCCAAGCCTCCTCCTTGATTTGACGATCTTTATTTGGATGTGTAATTCTTCGCAATCTATAAAACTAGTTTAGAAAATATATATTTAAGTATATAAGAGAATATATTATAATAAGTATATCTTCTTCTCGTTCTCTTTTGTTTAGTATTTTAGCCTTTTGATGTGACCACGATGAGCTCCAAAAGCCTTAGAATTCGATTCAACTATTATTACTGAAAAAACTATATATATATATATATATATATCAAAATATTATGTAACAAAAATACTTAGAAAATATTGAATATTTACTTACTGATTCATAAAACACTTTTGTGAAGAATTTCACACGGAATATATGCGTGAGCAGTCGAATCTCGTACAGCAATGGTCTTTTCGCTTCTTTCCGTTTTCTAGCTTTGCTAAAAAATCTTCTAAATCAATCGACGGATGAAAAATGTCTTCAAAATATCTAGAGAGATAAAATTCGGAGGAACCTCAACGGAATTTGGATCGACAAGTCAATTCTCCTTTTGGTTACTCATAAGTCACTTTATGATCAGGCGGTTAATTATTAGAACCTTCCATTGTTCATATATTACATTATGGCATTGGGAGTTCTCCATACAATTCTTGTTGATATATTGCTTCACATATGATCACATACGTTCATATGCAATTTTAGTATCTTTACATTCATAATACTTTGATAGTTAGGACGTTCCTATTGACATGATTAAGTTCACCCATCGCTCATGGTTGTCTATAATTATAATATGTATCCCTCGTGACGAGGACATCAACCAGGAAGTTGTATCAAAGGTGGAACACACGGATGAGGAGCTAACTCAAAGATTCGAGTGGACAGACTTCCCTATGGCCTACTCTAATGTGGATGAGCAAGGTGCTCGCCGGAAAAATCTGTTGAGAAGGACGCATGGGAGACTTTTGACCGAAAGAAGGATTTGAGTCCAACTAAAGGGAGTGTGATGACAATTTTCTACATTATACTTGGCCTCGATCCACCACTTAAACGGAGAGGCTCGAGTGACACGGATAAGAAAATGCGAAATATAAAGAACTTTACTTAACCCATAAAATCCTTTACTTTTCGCCTCCAAAGATCTCCAATGGCTAAAAAAATCTTCCCAACGATTAGTAGATTGACTTGTGATCCTTTCTTTACACTTTTTTCTTATTATGATGTGCAATCTCTCCTATATAAAGGACTCCACCCCATTTATAACTTCAAAATATATTTTCTAAGAAATAAAATTTTTATTTTTTTTATCGTCATCAAGAACACGATGTCTCCAACTTCTTCAAGAAAAAATTGAATTAATTTTATAGTGTATCAATAGGCTTTCACACCTCTTGTGGTGTCTTTTACTCCATCAAAACCCGATCTTTCACTCCATCTCATGCATCTACTTTTTCCCAATATGATTATATCCTCCACCGTCAATCACACGAACTCTTGAAGAATGACCCTAGGCTAGACAAAAGATCCCCTATAATTCGAAGATCTTACTCGAGAAATAGAGTATAACAGATTCCTCATATGTGTCCTGAGATCCTAGACACAAAGCATGTATCAGTTTGGTATTACAACCTAGTTCAAGGAACAAAGCTACTCTTCTATCCTTCAAATTCGATTTTCTATACTACTCCTTTATTTGTTTTGTTTCTTGTTAAAAAAAATAAACTAGAGAATACAGCTAAACAATGAGAGAATTCTCAAAGCAATAATCAACTTGACATGATTATTCAAATGCTCTAGCGAATGCAGTCGATCGAGAATAAATCGCCTTGAATAAGAATGAATGCAACACAAATGTGATGCCCCAGTGATTCGCAAAAATGGCATGGGAGGACGAAGAACGTCAAGCACATTCTCGACCCAATCTTGAGGAAGATGACAAAGAGTTTCCTCGATGACCAAGGCGGTGCCACACCCTCCGTGAGAAGAAAGAATCAGACAAAAATTCCTTGTAGACAGCGAAACTAACGCAAGGGTAATATGTTAAAGTTAAAACCACAATTTCTTACCACATGTGTTGGCCTATATCCATACAGAAAGGCGGATGGAAAATATTTTTGACTATAACATTTAAACGAATCGCAAAAAGGTACAATACAAAGCGACACAACTCACGTATGGTGCGCTCACTTGGTTGGATCAAGAGGTGATCATCCGATATCATACGCATCTAGAACAAGTCACTATGCTGAGGGAAATGAAAGCCCTCGTGAACAAGAGGTATGCACCACAGTTCATACAAATTTACAATAAAAGTATAGTAAATTAACCCAAGGAAGACAATGTGTGGAAGATTATCTTAAAGAATTTGAGTATCTTCATAATACGCTAAAATTTGATGAAGATGAAGAGACTGTAATGGATCATTTTATAGATGGCTCAAACAAAATATTGCTAATTTGTTAGATATTCTGCATATATAAATACAAATTGAGTATCAAATTAAAGTGAAGCAAGCATCAAGTTGAGTTACTTCCCGACGTCATGCTAATGCAAGTAGGATATATCCTATTAGGGCAGCCATGACAATTCGATCGCAAGGTAATGGATGATTGTAGGAAAAACTACTATTCTTTCATCCTAAAAAAAGAAGTTAACACTAGCACCTCTTAGTCCTTCACAAGTACATTGTGTGCAAGTAAAATTGAATTGTTAGGACAAACCTAACTTTTATATTAAAACTAGTACGATTTGTAAGGCTTTGCATAATCAAAGTCCGGTATTACTAATGGTCTATAAAGATTTCTTGATAGGCCAAGGTACAACAGAGTATTCATCACGACTTGTTACACGAGTAGATATCGACCGTACTACCAATATAATGCATTAAACATCAAATTAACCTTATCTTGGGATCGCCATTGCCAAAAAATCGACCAACATGCTGCAGGAACCCTGAGGAGAATAGGGAAATTCAACAGAAATTCCAAGAGTTAATGAAAAAAGGCTTCATCTGATAAAGTATGAGTCTGTGCACCATTCTTGTAGTACTTGTACGAGAAGTCATGTTTTACAAAAATTCTATCCCTTGCTTAGCCTAGTATTGTTACTATTTTTTGTAGGATTTTCAAGATGTGTATCCCAAATAAACACCCAATGAATTACCTCCATAGCATGGGATTGATCACCTAATAGATTTCGTAATTGGTGAGAGCATTCCAAATCACCTGGCATGATCTCATGGAGAAGGCATACATGCGAAAGAGTATATAACCGTGTGCTTTACCATGATGAATGGAATACAATTTGTAAGACAAAATTAGGTCTTTAAGAATGGTTACTCATGCCTTTGGATTAACCAATACACCTAGTATCTTTATGAGGCTAATGAATTCAAGAAAAATTCATATTAAATTCATGGTAGTATACTTTGATGGAATCTTATTATACAATAAGCCCTTAGAAGATCATATATGGCATTTCAGATCGGTTCTAAACGTGTTGTGAAGCAAAAACTTGTATGCTAATCTTAAGAAACTATTTTTATGTACCAACAAACTTGTGTTCTTCGGATTTTAACTATAAGTGAACATGAAATACATTTCGATGAAGAAAAAACCAGGCCATATGATCACCTTTATTGTTCTTGGAGTTTTATGGTTCAATGCATGTTTTTATTCTTTTAATTCTTGGATAGCCACGACAGTTGATTTTTGCATGGTATAAATCAGACGGAGACATTGGGTTATTTTATATCGTATGTATTAGATAGATATGAATGATCATATTGAGAGGTTGGTTAGTCGATTTAGGAATTAGGATATCGAGCTATACTACACTCGATGTACATAGACGTCAATGATTAAATATTGGATAGGAATTTGCACTACGAGAGCAGATAGATTTACTAATAGCACGTTCAAAATATGGGTTATTACACAAAGATTCCGATAAGCTATATACCATAACATGATTTGCTTTGTGAGAGCACATAGATCTACTTTAAGATGATTGAATTCTTCGAAAGAACCAAAACGATAGTTTCCAATATCTTCAATGAATTCACATACTTTAAAACAATTTTCTGATCTAAAGCACCATCTTTATGTAAATAATCGTATCATATATGTACGATAGATTCTAAGTAAATATTTCGTCTAGTTATAAATATATAAACTTGATTAGAATTAAATCACACCTAACCAACGCATCAAATATCCAAATGTCTCATAATATTTAATATGCAGTGAGACGTGCAAGACGTGTCTAACAACATCACAGGAGGGGAAATGAGTCCTTTCGTTGCAATTTTGAAATCGTTCATAACGACCTTTGGGAAATTTTGGTCGAGATGGTATGAGAACTTTGGTACTTGTTTGCCTAAAAATCTCGATACCCTTCCCACATCTATTTTCCTCGAAATATTGGTATCTTTTTTAGAATTATTTCTTTACCATCTACCAAATCTGTAACTTCTTCAAAAAAGGAGGAAGAAGATGAACGAGAACTTTTTTTTAATTTAGATATCAAAATTATCTTTTTTATTTTTTTTTTCGATTAGGTGATGAATCACATGGCATCCACGTCGTCAAAGCTTCACGATATCAACATATGTATCTTTTTGGAAGTCCGTTGATACATTATTGTGTAGTTTTTCACAAATATATGAGTTATAATGTACAAAAATAAGTGTATTATGTTTTTAGAAATCAACAACTATGATAATTAGATTTTTATATACTAATAATAAAAAAGTCAATACAAAAGTAAAGAAATCATATGCACTAAAGAGGGACAAATCAATGAAAAACTCTTTAAGTTTAAATCTAACGACGCACAATACCAAACCGAATTAGATGACTCAAAAAACAAAAGGAAAATCTGGCCATTCATATCATATCATGTCTTTCAAAATGTTTCTCGGATAAACTCATTAAATTAAATATGAGAAACCTTAAAAATCTAATCCAAAACTCATAAATTTAGTTAATACAATGAACATTGCGGAAAAACGAGAAATTTCAAGATGATATCTTGAAATATCTGAGAAGGGATTGATTTAGGGGATTGATCAAGATGATATCTTGTTCAATTGAAAATGGGCCTAAGAATCCAAAGGATGAGGAACAAATAGAGAATATTATGTAGGCATCTCAGACATATGATTTTTCAAGATTATATCATAAAAAAACGAGAAATTTCAAGAAAATGAGCAAAAAATAGAGAAAACGCTTGGGTCGAGCGATTTTAAATTTTCAAAACGCTCGACTGAGCATTGGGTTTTAGAGTTATATGAAATGTAAGTTATGTCTAATTCTTCTTGGCCGAATGATTTCCCTCGAGCGAAAACCCTAAAAACTCTTCTGCCACAAACCAGACCATCCTCTGCTGCAAAATTGACGGTGAGGATGACAAGGGATAGTAATGAGTAGATTCGACAGAAGCCCACTTCTTTCCACTACAAAAAAATAGGCGTTTTCCAACGGACAAATCCGTTGGAAAACGCCTAAAATCCGTTGGAAAAGGCTTTTCCCAACGGAAGCAACAAATTCTTACCCGTTAGGAAAAGCTTGTTGGAAATCAAGATCCGTTGCAATTCACAATGGAGTTGCAACGGATAATATCCATTGCAAAATTGTAACGGATAATATCCATTGCAAAATTGTAACGGAAGGACCAACGGACTCTGCCATTGAAATTTTGTAATGGATGCCCGTTGAAGAAATCTGTAACGGATGCCCGTTACAAAATTGCAACGGACAACCGTTGAAAAATGGTAACGGATTTCCGTTCAAAAATTTTAACGGACGTCTGTTGCCATCTAGGAGAGAAAATGAGCGGGAATTTAAAATTTACAACGGTCATCCGTGGAAACTGGCGGGAAAGAGGAACGGATGTCCGTTGCAAATTGGCGGGAAAGGGCAACGAACGTTAGTTACCATTTTGCGTGGAAATTGCGTCCAACGGATGCCCGTTAGAAATTGCAACGGGCATCCGTTGGAAAGGTGGTTAAAAAATAAAACAAAATAACTCCCTTGGCCAGACATCAACTCGATGACGCTCTCCAAGTGCTGAATTTTGGCTCGAGTTTCTCGAAGTTGTGATTCGAGATCCTCTATCCGCCGTTGTTGCGTGAAAAAACTCTCTTGGACTGCGGGAGGTACCGTCGTGGCGTCCTCGACGATATCCATTTGAAGCGCCCCGAGACCGTATAGATGCCTCTTATACGGTCTCACCGACTACAAGACAAACAAAATTAGAGTTAGATTTTGACAAAATATTTTATTAATAATCGAAAAACAAAAGAAAAAGTTTTTACCTCTAAATAATATTTGTCCTTTCAGCTCATCGGGAGTCGAACCACAAACTTGTGATTGCTGTGTAATCTTCTCCGTCACAGCTCTCACGATTCTCTCCGCTCGAGCATCAACGAGTTCGGGTTCGTCAACCTCTTCCCCGACGACCGGCTTCTTCTTGGCGTGGGTTTCCAATACCTGCTCAAGAAGAGTCGGTTCTCTTCCTATCCGTTGCATCTGTAATATAAAATAAACTTAATTACATAAATAATTAAATAAACAAAAAATTTAAGAAACAAATTTTTACCAATTTTTGTTTTCTCTTTGGGAATGATTTTGATCCCGAAGTATGGCGATGCGGACCATCTCCGGGAACCTTCTCGTCGTATCGACATTTTTTATCCTTGTTGTTTTTTACCTTGAATTCTACGGACTCCCAATTTTGCATGTCGGGTTGCGATTGTTGGCGTAGTAGTTGCGCTTCGCGTTGTTCATCATGAGGCGCATCCGAACCTGCATGTCGTGCATCCATGCTGTGAGATGCGCGTTGTATCATTTCTCCGCCATTTGTATGAGCGCTGCAAAATAATTTATAAATTGTTAGTTTTATAACATATATGTATATATATAACTAATAATTTTAAATAAAATGTTATTTAAAACTTACGATAAAATTCCAAGTTTAGGGTTGAATAGTCGTTGATGATGGAGAGGAGTTTGCAACTTTCGTTGCATTTGATCGTGATATCAAGAAACTTGCTAATAGGCAAGCAACATATCTACTTTTCGTTGAGTTTATATCATGATAAATCTATCACCACTTTTATTTCATTTTTAAAAATTGTTATTGTTGAATCTTTCTAATGTCTATGTGTATAAACAGGATGGTAGATCTCCAACGAAAATTCCCAAATGTTTACATGATATTGTGGGGAAGAGTTACACATTCCAAGTGAAGGTTACGTCATAAATTTTACGTCAAGTCATCAAACGTTTACGGTTACACGGATTAATCCACATATTCCTTTACTCGATGAGGAACTACCTAATACTAATTCAGTTGTGGATGAAGGAAATTTGGCAGTGAAGAAATAAGATCGAAAAAATAGGGTTCGACTCAGTTAAATTATGAAGTTACCTTCTATTTTCGGGTTTTTTTGTCATTTTAAGCTATGTGAGATATTGTTTTGGGATTTTTTCTCTGTTATCTTTGCTTGGTTTATGTTTTTACCATTTTTTTATTTAAACTGTTTGTTTTAATTTTAAATGTTATTATCTTGCTATTTTCAATATATTTAATAAATGAAACCTACTTTCGATCGATTACCTTCTACAACATCATGGTTGTGCATTGTTTGTATAGTTGTTTGTCTCCTTGTACCTGATGTCGATTAATCTCAAGTAATAATTTACCTACACTAACGCTTCCGCAAGAATATAGATCATATAGTATCAGGATCGAATACAAGGAATTGATGCAACTCTAAAGCTAGTAACTAATGAATAAGACGTGTGAAATCAATGAGTGAATGGGAATACGAACTAGACTAAACTAAACTAATGAACTGAATGACTCAATGACTAAACACCATAGGTTTCGAGAGATGCACGATGATGCAACGAAGTTCTAACAAGATCATTGGTCTTAGATATTATCACGAGTTCAGGGAATTCAAGCTCTTATATAGGAACTGACTGGCGTAGACTTGTCCTCTATCTAGCATGTGTATACCAATCTCCCAATTGTGTATCTCACCTACTAGACACACTAGGACTGCTATCATAACCCCTAGATTCAATCGATCGATCAGGCGTAGATTCTAAACCGATTAAATCCTAAATCATGGCTAAGTTCTAAAGTCTAATCCCCTGGCATAGATTCATTAGACTTCTATGATCATTCATTCGAGTGGCGTATAAGAATGAAAGCATTAAAAACAACCAATCAATCTGAAAACAATCAAATACCGAAATCGTCATTCAAGTGGCGTTCAAGAACAAAAGCATTAAGAATCACCAAGCATTAAGAACAAGACTTCATTACAAATCGGCAAAACTCTCTAACCCATGGTTATGGATCTACTCGAACATGAACTTAGAAAACGAAACACAAAAGATAACTATATTCAACAATGATAAAGAATGAGATCCCTCCCTATTCATATACTGACGTCTTCAATAGCTCCTCCATGCTCCGGATCCCTCGTTCCGTCCTTCTCCCTCTTTCTCTATGTCTCTAAGTGTGTCCTCTGATGTCCCCTTCGTGTCATAGCCCTAGAAGACTTCTTATTTCATTAATTTCCCGTTCAAAATTCAAAGGAGTTTGTTCAGAAAAAGGTGGACTCGCATGGGCACAAGTGCAGCCCGGTCGTGCATAGCCTTAGCCCGAGCGTGCACCATAGTAAGCCCGAGCGGGCTCTTGCCCGTGCGTGTGAACTGCCAGCTCGAGTCGGGCTAAGTCTCGGTGATTTTCTGGTTCTAATTGGAGCCCGAGCGAGCACCCTTTTGCAGCCCGAGCGGGCATGGTCACCCGGCCATGTTCAAGGCATGCCCGAGTCGTGTTGATGTTCGGGAATGTGTGCGTAGCTTTAGCCCGAGCGGGCATGGTCCAAGCCCGAGCGTGCAGTACCTATGTTGTTGTTTCCTCTCCTTTCGCTCGGTGTTTTAGTGTTCGATTTGGATCCGTGGCTTTGCACATGTTGTACCTTGTCATTCAATCACGTTTTCGGGGTGGAATTGTCGTAATCATGCGTGTTTTCCTTCATCTTCATTTCCTATACAAAACACAAAATGGTAGATGAAATCCTCAAATATGCTCAATAACTCGATAAAATCCAAGAAGTCTAATCAAAACTAAAGCTAAGAATCATGTAAATACTACGATGGATTTCATGTTATCAGTACCTTAGCAATGACGCTGTAAAAATGCAAAATGATTAATCAGCAAACCATTGCTCACGGACTACAACTTATGTTACGAAAATTTTCTTGAACTTATAAGCATATGAAACTTCTTTACATACATATCAGTACCCAACAAATTATATTTTTATACATTTGTGACAGGTCTCTACAGATGCTCCTTCAACATTTTTCAGCTCTATATCACCTTCTTCTTGGTCAGTAGATTCAATCTTTACCTATCACCCATATTGGCGAAAATCGGAAAATCAGTAACAAGTAAAGTAATAAGTAATACAACAGATAAGTTGAACAGTTTTGACAGACCATGATAATTTGAAATCTGAATAATTCATTAAAATGAGCCTAAACGGCTATATGTACAAAAGAGAACATTAGACCTAATTACAAGATTAGACCTAATTACAAAAATTACGTTTATACCCTTTTTACATGTATATCCTTTACACGCCCCCTCAAGATGGAGCACCCCTGGTGAGTCCAATCTTGGAACATAAGACCTCGAATGGTAGTCTCGGAAGAGGCTTCGTGAGAATGTCTGCAAGCTGATCAGCGGCTCGAACATGAGTGACCCGAAGAGTGTTCGACTCGACTAGGCCGCGAACAAAGAGATAGTCGAGAGCCAAGTGTTTCATCCGAGAGTGGAAACCGGCTTAGCACTTAGATAATGTTGCTCCAATGTTGTCGCAGTAGATGGTGGGTGGTGATGATGACGTGATTCCAAGCTCAGATAATAATGCGATGACCCAGAGGACCTCGACGTTAGAATGTCTCCAAGCTGATCAGCGGCTCGAACATGAGTGACCCGAAGAGTGTTCGACTCAACCAGGCCACGGACAAAGAGATAGTCGAGAGCCAAGTGTTTCATCCGAGAGTGGAAAACCGGCTTAGCACTTAGATATGTTGCTCCAATGTTGTCGCAGTAGATGGTGGGTGGTGATGATGACGTGATTCCAAGCTCAGATAATAATGCGATGACCCAGAGGACCTCGACGGCTGTGGACGCAATAGATCGGTATTCAGCTTCAGTAGAAGAACGGGAGAGTCCGGATTACTTCTTAGACGACCAGGAAATAAGATGCGCACCAAGGAAGATAAGATACGCTCCGGTGGACTTGAGATCATGAGAATCTCCAGCCCAGTTTGCATCGGTAAAGGCATGTAAGGAGAGGGTGTTGTGCGCAGATAAGAAGATACCTCGATCCTTCGTGCCAGCAAGATAGCGTAGGACTCTTTTAACGGCTTGCCAATGAACATCCGTGGGAGCATGCATGAATTGAGACAGCTTGTTGACGACGAAGCTTACATCCGGTCGTGTGAGAGAGAGATATTGTAGTCCTCCAACAATGGACCGGTATTCCGTTGGATTGGAGAGGGAAGTACCGGTGTCTAGTATCAAACGTGAGGTGGACGGCATGGGTGTGGGAACCGGCTTTTATTCATGCATGAGACAGCGGTGGGGAAGATCATTGATGTACTTACGTTGAGTCAAAAGTAGGCCATCAGATGTCCGCGTTGCTTCTACCCCGAGAAAGAATGATAGGTGGCCCAAATCTTTGATGGAAAAACGTGCGGCTAGGGCATCAATGAACTGTTGTACCCGTGATGCGGAATTGCCTGTAACAACAATATCGTCAACATAGACCAGCACGTACAATTGTAGTGCGGTTGTGTTGAGAATAAACAAGGAGGTGTCCGCCAGAGAGTTTGTGAAACCGCGAGCTAGGAGAAATGTGCGAAGCTCCGAATACCATGCTCGAGGGACTTGTTTAAGCCCGTAGATTGCTCGTTGAAGTCTGCACACATGATGAGGTTGAGTTTGATCAATGAAACCCGGGGGTTGAGACATGTATACCTCCTCCGAATGACGGCCTTGTAGAAAGGCATTATTGACATCAAGTTTTCGTAGAGACCATCCGCGAGAGACAGCAATACTCAAGATGACACGAATGGTGGTAGGCTTCACAACCGGGCTGAATGTCTCATGATAGTCGATGCCCGGTCTTTGGTGAAACCCCTTTGCAACAAGTCGAGCTTTGAATTGTTCCACCGATCCGTCTTGCTTTCGTTTGATGCGAAACGCCCATCTGCAACCAACGATATTTTTTGCTTGAGTGGCTGGAACAAGCTGCCACGTTTGATTGCGATGCAAGGCTTGTAACTCGACATCCATTGCTGCACGCCATCTAGGATCCTTTAAGGCTTGAGTGATATTGGCCGGTTCACTTTCTATCTGAGCAACAAGAGCAGATCGGTTATTGTGCCTAGTAACATTACTCTTTGAACGAGTAACCATCGGATGAGAATTGGTTCGAGGACGTTGTGGTGGCTCGTCCAAGATGACGAGCTCAGGAGACTGTGACGATGTTGGTGGCGCAACATCAGGAGGAGTCGGAGACCAAGAGACAATATCCGAAGGTTGCAGCGGCGAAGGATCCGAGCTTAGGGGCTGAGACGGCAATGGAGCAATGAGCGGCGACGAGAAGGATGGTATAGGGCTGACGCTAGGTTGAGGGGTGGTAACGGTGGTTGGCTTTTTGGTTTGTGGGAAGAATTTGGTAGGGTCGGCAAAGGGATAGATAGACTCAAAGAATTGAACATGACGTGAGACAAATATGCGCGACCGAAGAGGATCAAGATAAACGTATGCACTTTGGGTGGATGAGTACACGAGGAAGACACATGGATCAGACTTGGGTTCTAATTTGTTGGCTGTATACGGACGTAACCATGGGTAACATAGACATCCAAAGACGCGAAGCTTAGTGTAGTTTGGTGCTTGTTGGAAGAGACACTCGTAAGGGGAGAACATACTAAGAGTAGGTGTCGGGAGGCGGTTAATGAGATAAACCGCTCCACAAAATGCATAAGACCAATAGGATAAGGGCATGGAGGAATGTGTGAGAAGGGAAAGACCGGTTTCTATGATGTGCCCATGTCGTCTTTCAGAGATGCCATTGTGTTCGGGAGTATGTGGTGGAGATGTGAAATGAGAAATGCCATTAGAGGTTAGAAAAGAACGTAAGGCAATGAATTCACCTCCATTATCAGAATAAAGTGTTGAAATGCGTTTGTCGAATTTGTTTTCAACAAGTGATTTGAATTGAATGAATGTGTCACGGACTTGAGATTTGGTTTTGAGTAGATACAGCCATGAATAACGTGTAAAATGATCTAAGAAAAGGACATAATATTTAAAACCATCAACAGAATAAATAGGAGATGTCCAAACATCGGAAAAGATCACTTCAAGTGGACGAGAAGTGATAAGAGTGGAAGTTGAAAAAGACAATTTGTGGCTTTTATTACGACAACAAGCATTGCAAAACACATGAGGGGAATCCCGAGACAATGGTAAATCAAAAGTTTTGATGACTTTATTCAAAATGAAAGACCACGGATGACCTAAACGGGAATGCCACTCGGACGAAGTGGTCTTGACACTATGAAATGCATAAAAAGGAGACGAGGTACTAGATGGGACGGACCACTCATAAACTCCATCTTTAGTTATTCCTTTTAGAAGTTGCGCCCCCGTGCTGAGATCCTTCACCTGAAAATCATAAGGAGAAAATTCAACGGATACGTCATTATTTTTGCACAACTGATTAACCGAAATCAGATTCTTTCATATCTTAGGCACACATAGAACATTTCGTAAAGATAATAGTCTAGTGGCAAGGGGTATAGAAATGGAACCCGTGTGTGTGATGCATAAGCCGTTGCCATCACCGACAACTATATCATCGCTGCCGCGGTAAGGGGAGTGAATGGCAAGGTTGGAGAGGTCCGAAGTGATGTGATGAGACGCTCCACTATCCAGTAGCCACGAGGTTACATCATAGGAAGAGGCAGCGGCATGATGAGCTTGCGGACGTGGCTGCCAATTCGGTGAGGAATTCTGCCATGGTTGTATCGGTGGGTTCTCAAGAATACCGGGTGAGGAGACAAGGCGAAAGCGCGGACAGCGTTGAACGCTGTGGCCATGAACACCACACGCTTGACACCGGCTTTGATAGCCACGGCGTGTTGGTGAACGTTGACGAGGACAGCGAGACCAATTGGATTGGCCGAACGAGCGAGAATTCGGGCGGGACCAATTTTGCGACCGTGCGGCCATGAGGTTGGATGTGATGGGAGCAACGGCCAAGAGAGGATGCGGCTCAGCAGTAGCCAATTTGGCCTCATGATTGAGAAGCTTTTCGTGAACTTATTCAACGGATGCAGCAGTGTCCTTCGCTCGGATTACATCCGCAATCGGCTTGTACTCCTCGGGAAGGCCATCAAGGATTGCATCGAGGAGATCTTCATGATCCAGCGGTTTCCCTAAGAGGGCAAGTTCATTAGCGGTGGTCGTGATTGCACGCAAGTATTCATCAATGGACTGAGATCCCTTGGAGCACAGTTTGATTTTGTCACGAAGTTGAAGGAGATGGCCGCGAGACGTTTTTCCATAGGTGTTGGCGAGCGTCTTCCACTCCTCGTAGGTGGAAGGGGCGCGTGCAATAAGGGGCTGAAGGGAGGTCGATACGGCTCCAAAGAGGGCTGAGAAGAGGAGGCGGTCTTGTTGTTTCCATGGCTGGAAATTAGGGTTGTCAACGGACACACCATCGCGGTGGATCTTGGCCGGAGGAACAATGGAATTGTCCTCGATGAAGCATTGGAGATTGTGGCCTTCTAGGAGGGCTCGAATATGAACATTCCATGTGAGGAAGTTGGTCGGCGTCAGCTTGGTATGTTGGTCAATGTTGACCGTGAGAAGAGTGCTGAGCGGATGTTGTGGATCAAAAGGTTGAGCGGCATTGGAGAGACGGGCGGTAGGGTTATCGGTTTGGCCGGCCATGGATTAGGGTATAGAGGCGGCTGAGCAAGAGATCCAAGATCTAGGGTTAGGTGATGCAGATCTAGGGTTAGGTGATGGGATGCGGATCTAGGGTTAGATCTAGGATTAGGTGATAGGCGAGCCGCGACGCGAGAACAACGGGACGCGGCGCAAGACGAGCGGTGAGAGGCGAGCCGCGACGCGAGAACAAGGGGCAGGGCGGCACAAGGTGAGGACAACGGCCAGGGATTCTGGGTTTTGGCTTTTCGTGAGTGGTGGGACGACGCCGAGGGAGGGAAAAAGAGGGTGAACGGGCGGAGGAGAAGAGAAAAGAGGGACGGCGGCCGCGAAGGAGGAGGAGAGGCGGCAACGGCGGCGGTTTCAGGAGGAGGATGGGCCGACCAAGAAATTAGGGAATTAGGTTGTCGTTAGACCTAAAGCTCTGATACCATGATAATTTGAAATCTGAATAATTCATTAAAATGAGCCTAAACGGCTATATGTACAAAAGAGAACATTAGACCTAGTTACAAGATTAGACCTAATTACAAAAATTACGTTTATACCCTTTTTACATGTATATCCTTTACAGACCACACTATCTTTATTAAAAATTTTGAATTGCAGATGTGCAATAATTTTACATTTCCTCAAAACTAAAAGGCTGATTGGATCCCACGGTGTTCCTTAATGTACAGAAAGAGACATATGATCTAATAGAGGTTTTGGTGATCAGCGCAACACAAGCTGGTGAAACTGTAAAATACAAAAAAAAAAAACTTCTTACAACATAAATAATTCACGCTTAACAACATAAGCTATTTATTATATCGATAGGAAACAATCAAACCTTCACAAGTTCCACATTATTAGCCATAGCAGTATGCATAGTTGTTCTCCCATACTTAGTGTCACGTCACTATAAATCACTACCGACCGCGACTGGAAGTAAGTGCGACACCTTACTCAGCCTTTCCGTAAACGAACACACACAAGAGTCATTTTGTGAAAATACTCGGGACTTGTATTGATTTCGCAAGTCAGTACAACATACAATTCATTCTGTCCGCAACAAGGACATTACAAGGTCTATTTACACGAAAAGGACAAGCCCCCAACTGCCTGGGCAGTTACAAAACCAATTACGTGAGCGGTTACGGATCCACTGCTCGGGCAGTTATGAGACTCCAGCTTGGCGCCTTGCTCCGTTCAACTCCCACGTTCGCCTCACGTTCTAAGCTCTGCAACCGTCCAACCAGCTCCGCAACCGTCTGTCCAGCTCAGCAACCGTCCCTCCAGCTCCGGAACTATCCATCCAGCTCCGCAACTACCATCCGTCTCGAACCATCGCTTGAACCACGAACCGTCCGGGTTTAGCATCCCGTTCCACCAAGTATCGTCCCGGACCAACCCGATGGCCACGGTCTCGGGCCTTACCATCCCCATCGTACGCCCACCAGTCACCTTGTCATACGCCCCCACGTATGTGATTACTCGTTGTGACGCAAGACACGCCCATCACAACGACCGTCCCGTCCGGACGCGGTCCACCCTAGGTCCCAGGGTGTTACACTAGCATCTTGAGCAGTTGGACCTGCACATGCTTCTCTAGCGTCCCCGAATAAATCACAATATCATCAAGATAAACAACCACACACTTGTCGAGGAACTCGTAAAGTACCTCATTCATGCTTCAGAATGTGGTTAGGGCGTTCGTAAGCCTGAACGGCATCACCAAGAACTCGTAGGCACCATATCTTGTCACACAGGTTGGTCTTTGATTCGTCACCCTCCCAAATACAAACCTGCCAATAGCCTAATCGTAGGTCAAGTTTGGTGTATACCTTAGCCTTCGATAGTCTATCAAACAGATCATATGTCCGTGGTATCAGGTACTTATCTTTCACCGACACTTTATTCAACGCCTGGTAATCCATGCACATCCGCATTGAACCGTCTGCCTTCTTCTGAAACAGAATAGGGGCTCCGTAAGGGGCCTTGGACGGCTGAATGAACATAGCTTCCAACAGCTCGTCTAAATGTTTCCTTAGTTCAGCCAACTCCGCTAGACCCATTCGATACGGGGCTTGGGCCGGTGGTTTCGATGCAAGGACCAACTCGATAGTATGGTCGACTGGCCTTCGCAGTGGTAATCTCTTTGGCAGCTCTAGTGGCATTCTGTCCGTAAACTCTGCCAGTACGCCCGCGATTTCATCTAGTACCTCAGTCATTTTCCCAGGCTTGGTTTCGACAAGGGCAGGTACGATCGTAGTTGTGCATGCCGAACATCCCTCTTCAGTTAAAGCACCAACAACAACCCAGTCTTTGCTTTGGCCTTCCCCTTGGCCACTTGGGCTTTGACAAAACATGGCTTCTTCTCGTCACCGATAAACACGCCACCCAGGTGTGGCATCACCACGGCTTTGGTGCATTTGAGGAAAGAGTTGCCCAAAACAAGATCATAGTCATCAATATTGATAATAATGAACTAAACGGGTTCAGACCACTCTCCGAATTCTGTCACAAGTTTTTCGGCAATCCCCAATGCAACACTCGCGCCAGAATTGACGGCATTCATGGTGTTCTGCGTCGGACGCAGATTCAGCCCCAAATCTTTGGCAACATCGGCCTTCATGAAATTGTGTGTGGCTCCTGTGTCCACCATTGCCTTGATTTCCTTTCCATTTATCCATACTCGACAGTACATCAGGCCTTAGTACGAGGCTTGGGGAACTCGGATGGCTCCTAACAGACGCATCGTGTTAAGGATGGCATGCTCCTCTTCTCCAGAAGCATTTTCATCATCTCTCTGGAGGAACCTTCGGCTTTCAACTCAACCTGTAGTGCTGCGAGTCTTTGCTTATTCGAACAGTCTCTCATGAAATGAGACCCTTTGCATATGAAGCAACTACTTTCTTTCGCTTTTCCGGAAGCACAAGTTTCACCTTTCTCGGATTTCCCTCCAGAGTACTTATCCGACTTCTTGTACCCTTTGTAGTGCTTTCTCGTCTTCTCGTTTTCCTTCTTGTTCGGGTCATCGGACAGCGATACATTCTTAAAATCAACCAAGGCCTCTGCCGCAGTTGTCGCTGCGTTTAAGGTCTTAACCTTTTGACGTCGCAGTTCAATCTGTGCCCAAAGCTTCAGCCCGGAGAGGAAATAGAACAGCTTGTCCTCTTTCGACATGTTCTTCACGTCCAGCAGATGGGACATGAACGAGCGAACGTACTCATGCGGAGTACCAATCTGCTGCAGATTTTTCAGTTTCTCCCGCGCCATGAAGGAGATATTTTTCAGCAGAAATTGATTCCTCAGATCTCCTTAATTTTCTCCCAGGACACATTTGGTACAGCATTTCCCCCAGAATGGTCGCCAGAAGATAAGAGCGTGCGCCACCACAGCTTGTCGTCACCAACAAGGAAAGTCACAACGACATCCACCTTGTGCTCCTCAAGGACATTCGTGGTCTTGAAGTAATGCTCCACGTCCCACCAAAAAGTTTTCCACGACCTTTGCATCACAAACACCCTCGAAGAACTTTTGACTTGGGATGTGGACTCGCTTGGATAAGTTTTCCTTATCCTTTGCCGCTAATGCCACCTTCAACGCACTAATCTCCTCCTAGAGGACCTCGACAATCCCCTCGTTTCGAGCAGCCCCGTTCGACGAACGGGGATCAACATGGGGAGTGTTCCGGGGTCCGATTACGACTTCCAACACTCTCTAGAGAGTCTGATTTATGTCGGTCACCTTCTCAGCAAGACTTCCGAGAGACCGAACCACAGTATCTTCGGGATCGATGGGGTGATCGCCGTTGATACCCAAAAAACCTTCGATCCGATCAAGCCTTTGGTAACTCCTCATTCTCGGCATTGTAGGATTCTTCACGACTGAACCGAAACCGGGACTCTGATACCAAGTTGTCACGGCACTATAAATCACTACGGACCGCGACTGGCAGTAAGTGCGACATCTTACTCAGACTTTCCGTAAACGAACACACACAAGAGTCATACTCGGGACTTGTATTGATTACGCAAGTCAGTACAACATACAGTTCATTATGTCCGCAACAAGGACATTATAAGGTCTATTTACACGGCAGGGACAAGCCCCCAACTGCCTAGGCGGTTACAAAACCAACTACGTGAGCGGTTACGGATCCACTGCTCGGGCAGTTATGAGACTCTAGCTTGGCACCTTGCCTCGTTCAACTCCCACGTTCGCCTCACGTGCTAAGCTCTGCAGCCGTCCAACCAGCTCCGCAACAATCCGTCCAGCTCAGCAACCGTCCGTGCGAAACCATCCATCCAGCTCCGCAACTGCCATCCGTCTCGAACCAACGCTTGAACCACGAACCGTCCGGGTTCAGCATCATGTTCCACCAAGTATCGTTCGGAGCCAATCCGATGGCCACGGTCTCGGGCCTTACCGTCTTCACGGTACGCCCACCGGTCACCTTGTCATACGCCTCGGCGTACGTGATTACTCGTTGTGACGCAAGGCACGCCCATCACAACGGCCATCCCTCCGGACACGGTCCACCCTAGAACTAAGGGTGTTACACTAGCATCTTGAGCAGTTGGATCTGCTCCAACAGCAAGCAATATCCAGACCAGAACTCTCCCTTCTGATGCAGAATATATTGATAATGATTGAAATATTAAACCAAAATAATAAAGATTTATGCACAACAAACCACATTTATTTTAATGAGACGCAATTTATGGTAAACATGACCACAAAGAACATATTTTCCACCCACAAATACAAAAGACACAGTTTAATGAGAGGCCAAATTAAAAACAACAACCGCTTAATAAAAGGCTAATTTAAAGAAAAGCAGCATAGCAGTATTGTCCAGGAACTGAAACCATACTTATTCTAACACAAAATTTATTTGATTTGTCAGTCTATAATCTTATCCTTACCCGTCACTTCAAAGAACTAAAACCAACAAATTATCAACTTAACTGATTATTGCTCCTTGTGTTAAAATCAAAACCCATAAAAGTAGGTAGTGCATGGGTTCTCTCTTTGTATATTCTTACCTTTTGTACGAACATTAGTCTTAGAGGTCTTTGATAATACATACTTTTCAAAATTTAGCTTAGCAGCATTAGTTGTCCAATCATCTGAGTAATATTTGTTCACCATTGGACATGAATCCTATTCAATATAAAATGAATTGCAAATAACTGGAATATTATGAGTACCAGGCAGAAAAAATGTCTGGAGACTACACAATCTTATCAACAAATCCATTCCAGAGTTCATCATCAACCACACATATGGTTTTCATGTTTTGCCTAGCTAAATGACTCTGCAAAAATCACCTATTTGCATCTAATGCCCGGTTTGTACAATAAGTAGATACTTTTTAACACAAATTATATAACCTATATATCTCTAGGGTGATTCCCCATAACTGCCAATCACAGATTTTAGAAATATAGATCTATATGATGAAGTGGCTACTAGATGGGATCCCTGTCCTCGTAACAGAAGGCATTGGAATTTTAGTATCAGTAAAAATATGCATGAACATATAACCTGCGAATGAGTAGATCTAATGTTCTGTCCGTAATTTTCTCAAAAACCATAACCAAAGATGACAAGTCACTGAATCAACCAAACACATCACTTCAACACGATGAGGTTTCCTCACAACATGACAAAACCTTATCAAGGTTCTAGATGAATAAGATCAGTTTCGAGTAGGGGTGCGATACGGGCCGGGCCAGCCCGAGCCCGGCCCGAGCCCTAAAAAAACCCGCATTTTTGCGGGTCGGCCCGGCCCGGCCCGGATACAATCGGGCCTAGAATTTACGGTCCGAAACCCGGCCCAACGGGTTTTGGGTGGGCTCGGGCCGGGTCTCGGGCCTAAAGAGATAAAAAAAATTAAAAAATTTAAACGAGTTTAAAATGCCTAAATTAATCCATATGAATCCAAAATTCACGTTAACAATTCTGAAATGCTAAACAAATCATTAGTCTAATAGTCTAAAACACACATCAACAAAGATTAAAAACTATTCCATACAAGTCCATAAATGAAAAAACAAAAATACAAATAAATTTGACTTGAATCTCTTGCTCTTCTGGTTTCACCATCAATATGCTTATTGGGTCGCGGCGAGAAATCCATCGGGGCCGCTAAATATAGAATTTACACATTAGTCAATCAAAGAAACCAAATCAACAACATAAACAAACGTATAATCTCGATAATTTGAATTGAAATGTATAAACTTAAACTTCTTCATCATAACCAAGTAACCAAGAACGAACAAAAATTAAGGTTGAACGTTTGAGGGTAAGAGACGGCTTTTGTATTTGTTGAGCACACGTGATTCGGTGCTGAAAGAAGACTCTAAAGCAACTGTGGTGATTGGAATACTTAGGATATCAGAAGCCATAAGCGCTAACTCAATACTATATGTCTTAGTGTTAGACTTCTAGAACTGCAACACATCCATATCGGTATGATCTTGCATGCATATATTAGGATCACGTAGGGGTGGGCGTTTCGGGTTTCGGGACGGGTTCTTCGGGTTCAGGTCGGGTTCGGGTTCCTCGGGTTCTAAAAAATTGAACCCATAAAAACCCATTTGGTTTTCGGGATGGGTTCCTCGGGTTTCGGGTTGGATTCGAGTTGAAAAATTGAACCCAAAAAATCCAAATTGTATTTGGGTTCTTTTGGGTTCTCACGTTCTTCGGGTTTTTTTGGGTTATTTAAATACGGGTAATACGGGTTTAAACGGGTAATTCGGGTTTTAAACAAATAATGCGGGTTTCAACGGATAATTCGGGTTTAAACGGGTAATTTGGGAACATACAAATAATTAGGTTAGAAGGGTTAAGGTTTAACCCCAATCGATCGAATTCGAAACCCTAATTTACAGAACAATTTACCCAACCCCAATCAAAATAGATTTACAGAAACCCTAATCCATCGAATTCGAAACCCTAATTTACAGAACAATTTAGGGACAACGACGGGAGGAGGGGCGAGAGATTGGGATAGAAGAGAAGAGAAGTCGCAGGGCATTATGGATGGAAAGTTTGGAAACAGTGTTAGGTTAGGGGAAAGAGGGAAAAAATTAGGGTTTGGGCGTTTTCGTGTTCCTCGGGTTCTCCCGAACCCAACCCGGACCGACCCGAACCCGTTCGGGTTCCAGAAACAGAACCCATATGGCTTTTAGACAAAACCCATTATCTTACGGGTTGGGTTTTGTCAGGTTGGGTCGGTCCGGGTCGGTCTGGGTAACCCGAAACGCCCACCCCTAGGATCACGCATACATTTGCGACTGGATCGGACTGGGTCGATGGGTCGGACTGGATCACAAAGTCACAAGATCATAATGGATCACTGGATCGCAGGATATCAAAACTGGGTAGAAAGATCACAATGATATTTTGAGAATTTTAATATTTATAAGAGAATTTTTTTAATTTTAATTTTTAATGGAAAATAACTCAAATGAAGTTAACATATATTATAAGTTATATCATACACATAATATTTAGGGATTTCTATCTTAGAAAAACTATTTTGAACATAAAGAATACACAAAATATAAGAAAAGAAAGTTATTAATAAACAAATAAAAAAATATTTAATTACAAATTAATAGCTTATGCACGAGGGAGAGAGAGACGTCTCGACGAAAAGATAGGGGGAGGGAGAGAGCTGATGAGATTGAGGGAGAAGAGAGCATTAGGGTTAGGGGTGAGGGCCATTTTCGGGCTCGGGCAGTCCGCGGGCCGAGCCCGGCCCGGCCCGAATTTTGCGTGTCAAAATTTTTCAAGCCCGAGCCCGGCCCGATTGAAAACGGGCCTATAATTTTTGGCCCAAACCCGTAATTTTTCGGACCGGGTTCGGGTCGGGTTTCGGGCCGGGCTTGAAATTGAGATCCCTAGTTTCGAGAATAGCCAGATGTACACGAGAGCAGCAAGAATAGCCAGATGTACACGAGAGCAGCAAGAATAGCCAGATGTACTCCCCCTAGGAACCCATTCAGCAGAGAAAGCAAAATTATACCTCCACGTTTGCTTCTCTCTAAATTGCCTGAGTTATCTCCTCTGGAGGGCCAACTTCTACCCATCTCTTGAGAACATCAACATTCCATGTTGCTGCACACATATGTAAAGGCTTGTAACAGAAGAGAATATTGTGGAATTTCGACCTATTTGTGATGAACCAGAATGGGACCTACAACTGGAAGCAATTTTAAAAAAAAGGAAATGTTCCCAACCTATCGGTAAAAAAGAAACAAAGTTTTAAAAAAGGAAACAATACTTCCTCAAAACCAATTCAAAGGGATTACAGACCTAGACGATTGCTATCAAGGCTAAACCAGAGCGTACAAAATCAATCCAGAACAGTTATAGGCTGGATTAGTCATACCTCTCAGGCTTGTTGTTTCTCTTTTTTCTTCGCCGGTAGATCGATCCATCCGCTTCACGGATTCTATTACATCGCCGCCAGAACACAACACCGTATCGCAGAGCTTTTGGGGAAGCCCACAGTTGTGTTTGCCACTACCAAGCTACCTCTTGGATTTCTCCACTGCTGCGTCGTCCCGTTCAATTCCGTGCCGGTGAATCTGCAAGAGAAGGTTTCTCCACTGCCCGTGCGTGTGGTATCGCCGACGGTAAATTCTCAAAGGATGTAAGCAATCCGTCGACCTGAATGTGTCAAGCGATTTTAGGGATTAGTTTAGGGAGAGGTTTTCTTTATTAGTTTTTAGGTTTAGGTTGGATCGTGGAGGGAACTAAGGTTCATCAATATTTAGTTTTAAGTTTCCATTAAGGTGTTTAATTTTGTTTACATTATTATTTCTATTTATTCACATGCCATAAATTTATGCTTTTTAATTTTTCAATTATAGACACATATGCGAAAGACTAACAGCTTTGGATCTGAACGAGATAATGTATCTAGAGACAATTAAAGAAAAAATCGACCATGACTTCCAATCATATTTGAACACTAAGCAATTTCATTGCAAAGAGATACAATAGATAATTTAGCGAGAATAGGTTATTATTTATACCTTAAAATGAATTTAGATAAACCGTAAAAAACACATCATGAAAAAGAGTATAATAGAAATATATATATATTCAACTAGCTATAAAAATGCTCGGGCCTTAAGGAAAGTGATTATGCAACAGAAGCGAGCATTTAAAAATAATCAGGTCAGTTATATATGTTAACTATTGATTATCTAATTTAATATTCTTTCAATAAAGTTTATCTAACACATTAATCCATGAAAAAAGAACACATGCAGCTCGACGTAAATCTATGTCCAATGGAGCATCATCATCGCGTATGAGAGGTTCAAACAATCTTTCAACCCAAATTAAAATATAGAAAACAATAATTTAATAAAATGATTCTTTAATACCCTCATTAATATATAGCGATGGTTACAATTAGATGATAAAAGTAAACAAAAGCATTTTTAAGAGTCCATAATTACATGCCCTCATTGTGACGCCTTGCTTTGGCGTACTGAATGCATTGGTCATGGTCCTATCAAGGGTGACTTGCTATTGTATGCAAGGGCGCATTCATTGCAATAAGTCCCTTCTTGGAGATTTACTTAATAATTCTTTGTCATTTCGTACAAATATACGTGCTTACAACTAAATCTTGCTTTCACATCAATCAGTGCACAGATTGACAACTCTGTTTCAACTGGAAATGGACCATACACCTTTCATATCCACGGCCAAATCCACCATTGGATCATTGGTTCCAAATGAGGGCAATCCTTCTCAATTTTCTAAGTTGTATATTTATGACACTGCAAATGAGGTTGCAAATTGTATTAAAACACTTAGTCGAACAATAAATACGGGGATCCTCAGTGAAAACATAGTATCTCATCTCATTCAAATGCTTGATGATCACAATCAACTAGCTAAGACTTTTTGTAAAGCGCGTGATAGATATGAATCGGGGGATTTCGCTGACTTCACTTTAAGATTGTTGGAACCTTGCAAAAAAGGATGGCAATATGATTTACGGATGAGTGATGAAGTAGCTAGCATAATTGTTGGAGATCTTTCATCAAGTACAGGTGAGAGAGATGTCATCTTACAACGTAAACCTACGGGTGAGCTTTACAGAATAAGTGATTTGCATCATTTGTTCATGAGCCTCCAATATGCATTGTTGTTTTCCTCGGTGAATATGAGTTCCATGAAGAGATCTCTTACACTGATTCAATAAATAAAATCAAACGTACATTTATCACAATGCGTGAGTACTATGCTTATCAAATTCAAACAAGTATGTCTGAAGGAATTAGATGGGCTAGAAACAACCAAAAGACACTCAGATCATATCTCTACAATAATGTTTTCAACGCAGTCGGAAAGGGTGATAACAGTGGAAAGTATATTGGTAAACGAATTATTCTGTCGCCATCTTTCACGGGAGGACCACGATATATGATTGAGAATTACCATGATGATATGACTATTTGTAGATGGTATGGTAATCCAGATCTATTTATAACGATGACAGCAAATCCCAATTGACAGAAAATCTTGGACCATCTTAGAATGTATGGTGGAGGAGCTCCAAGTGATAGGCCAGATATTGAGTGCAAAACATTAAAAATTAAGTTAGATTCTCTCTTGGTCGATATCAACGATGGAATTTTCTTCCCAAATCCTATATCAAGTAATTTTCCCTCTTACATTTCTTTTCTTTTAGTTTAAGAATCGTTTTATATTACTAACACAAATAACTAATATTTGAATGAATTCCGTTTTAACAATCATATATACCATAGAGTTTCAAAAGCGTGGGCTTTTGCATGCGCATATCTTAATTTGATTGGAACCAAATTTTAAAAAACCAACCACCGAGGATATTAACAAGTACATCCAAGCAGAATTACCAGATAAAGAACAAGATTGTGAAGGTTTTTCACTAGTTGAGCAACATATGATGCATGGACCATGTGGAATAGTTAGGCCTGGCTCGCCATGTATGGAGAAAGGGATATGTACTAAGAATTATCCCAGATATTTCATGGACTACACAGACGTGAGTCATTCAGGGTATGTCACTTACAGACGCTCGCAAGATGATGTAAAATTTGTCATGAAAGGTGATGTGAAGTTGGATAATCATTACGTTGTTCCCCATAATCTTGCAATTCTAAAGAATTATAGGGCGCATATCAACGTTGAATGGTGTTGTAGATCAAACGCAATCAAATATCTTTTCAAATACATCACAAAAGGGGTCGAAAAATCGATGCTTTTAATTGAGAGGGGAAAAGTCGCGAGACACCTCACAACTCAGAAAGTTTACCTGTTATAGAAATTAATGAAATTTCCAACTTCTTGGATTGTAGGTACCTATCTTCATGTGAAGCTGTGCGGAGGATCTTTGCATTTCTAATTCACTATCAAAGGCCCTCATGTCATGCGGTTATTAGTTCATTTAGAAAATGAGCATTTCTTAACATTTGAGGACTCAGAAGATCTTGATAGAGTCTTAGCTAACCAAACAATGTTTAGACAGTGGATGAAGACAAACGGACTATATGAAGTTGCAAAAGAACTAACATACGTCCAGTTTCCAACGAAGTTTGTTTGGCACATTACAGACAAGTTTTCGTCTCCTAGGAAAAGAGGATTAACGTTGGGCTGAATCGTCAACATCCATCTTGCGGCTGGAGATCTATATTATCTCAGAATGTTGTTGAATGTTGTTGAATGTTGTAAAAGGTCCTTGCAGTTTTAACAATATCAAAACTGTTGATGGATTCAGATTCTTGACCTACAAAGAAGTTTGTGTTGCAAGAGATGGTGATAATTAATGGAATCAGGCCATGACTGGAGCTACTAGGTGGGCTATACCATCACAGTTGCGCCAGCTTTTTGTGACATTGTTGTTGTATTGTGAGGTTAGCAAACCAAGTGATCTTTGGAATAATTGTTGGAAGTTGTTGTCTGATGACATACTCATCAAGAAAAGAGGAGAATTCAGATTTTATGCACTGTAGCTTTCTGAAGCTCAAGTTCAACAATACACTCTTATAGAGATTGAAATGCTTTTGGCTGAGAATGACAAATTATTGACAGATTTCCCAAATATGCCAGCACAAGATAATACCATTTTGGAAGGAATATCGATTAATTTATTGCGTATGAAATGCAGTTTGACCAAAAATCAGAAACGCTAGAGCATGAAAGATTGTTTGCCACTATCAATGATGAATAGCTGGAAATTTTTGTTGTTGTTATAGATTTAGTGAAACATAACAAGGAAACTGTATTTTCGTTTATGGTCCAAGTGGAATGGGTAAAATCTTTTTGTATAAGACACTTATTTCAAAATTAAGATTAGAAGGCAAAATTGTTATTCCAGTTGCTTCTTCAGGCATAGCAGCACTACTCCTCCCTAGGGGAAGAAGTGCTCACTCTCGCTTCAACTTGCGATATAAAACAACGAAGCATGTTGGGAGATCTAATTATCACACCAGATTTAATTATTTGGGATGAGGTACATATGGCACACCGATATGCAATTGAAGTTTTGCATCGAACTTTAAAAGATATCATGTCTTCCATCAACGAAGTTGCCTCGAAAAAACCTTTGGGGGAAAACTGTTATACTTGGTGGTGATTTTAGAGAGATTCTTCCTGTTATCCGAGGAGGACGACCGGAGACTATACAAGCAACAATTAATCGATCATACTTGTTGCAAACATCTTGCATGTTCATTTTGACATAGAACATGCGATTATCGCAAAATGAGGTTGAATTTTCAAAATAGCTATTAGATGTTGGAGAAGGTACGACACATGGAATAAACACTACAACTGAAAAACACAATGATGGTGAGAAGATCAAGATTGAGAATTCATTGTTTCTTAAAATTACGGACAATCTACTACAAACTCTAGCGGACACAACATATCCATGTTTCACCGAAACTTACAGGGATCTGAATATCTTAGAGAACGGGCAATTTTGAAACCTCGGAATTCACATGTTGATGAGGCAAATGATTTTTTATTATCGAAGGTCCCAAGACATACGACGGAATTCTACAGTCCAGACATGATTGGAATTGACAGTTCACCTAATGATGATTGGCAATCCTTCTATCCTGTGGAATATTTAAACTCCTGTGAATTTTCAGGTTCACCGAAAAATCGAATTTGTTTAAAGTTTGGAAGCCTAATTTTGATGCTCCGCAACATCAACCAACGTGAGGACCTCTGTAATGGCACGTGTTTGATTATTACTCATTTGGCCACACGAATGCTAGAGGCTGAGATCATCACAGGAACCCATGTTAGAAATAGAGTCCTTATACCAAGAATAATTTTATCACATGCTGATTCAGGCCTCCCTTTTGCATTGAGGAGACGACGGCTCCCAGTAAGATTGTGCTATGCAATGACAATAAATAAAAGTCAAGGACAAAGTCTGAAACAAACTGAATTATATCTTCCTAAACCAGTCTTCAGTCATGACCAAACTCTATGTTGCACTTTCAAGAGTAACTTCTTCACATGGTCTTAAAATATTGGACACAAATGAAAAACCAGATGAAGAATCAACTGTGAAAAATGTTGTTTATCGAGAGATTTTCACCAACTTACAACCAACTTAAGGTACCCATAAACAATATATTTTTCATTTAAAATTTTCCAATTAAATTTTATCCAATATATATTTTTAATTATCCATCTTTGGTTTAATTGTATCTTATAGGTCGTGAATAATGCTATATGTATACTAGCTGAAAGAGTTTGAAATTTTTTATTTCAACATTTACTTAACCACTTCAAATATTAATCATCCATACATAAAAACATATTTCTCAAATGTTCAGAACATGTATTCCTAATTTTATTATTATTTTCAAATTATAATTAATCCATCTCACTTATATGCCATCATTCTAAAAATGTTATATTACAAATAAATTGTAGTGAAAAAGTTCGCGCATCGCGCGGACACGTTACATAGCGAAGAATAATTTTATAAGTTTTTATATATTTATTTTAAGTATTTTTTGTATTTTTTATAAAAAGATGTTATTTTAAATAAACCACCAACACAAATTTTGGTAGGCTTGACTTATCCTTTCCATCATAAACTATGTAAGAAGCAACGTTAAAAAATATCAAATTTATCAATGCAAAGTTTGGTGTTGGTGCAACATCAGCAATTTCAATACACGGTAACGTTGGCGTTGTGTCAGAAATATCAGAAATATCAAGGCTAATTTGCATTACCATTATAATAACTAATTGAACTTTTAGTTAACAATTGAGAAAATTTTTGCAACGATCTCTTATAATCAATTTGTGTTAACCTGTGTGATGCTACACTGTTAACCTTCCTTTGAGCACTATAGGAACAGATTTACATTGATTTAGCATTGAAAGGGCCAAAGCTTGTTTACCAACATTTTCCTGGTCAATGCAAATTTTGCGTTGACTTAGTGTTAAAAGTCTACTATTCAATGCTAGTTCGGACGCTTCAACACAAATTCACGTTGATTTTTTTTTCTTTTTGCAATGAACATATGTTGAATATTCATTCAAACTTTAAACAGTTTTTTCAAACATTATCAATGGAGATTTCAATCTTCTATATCTATTGATAAATCGTTGAGAGATGCAAAAGATTTTAACAGAATACGTATTGTTGGTAAAAAATATTTCGAATGGACAAACCATTGAAATTATTTTCAATAAAACGTTCTTTTGTCAATAATGAGAAATATTAAACTATGTTTGATAATATTTAATACAATGAAACCAAATGAATAAAAAATATAGAATTTAAATATGAAATATGAAATATGAGATATGAATTATATAATTAAATTACACTTTTTTTTAGTTCACAATTATTGATGGCCAATGTAAATTATAATTAGTTATAAGCATTTTGAATGTTATAAATAAATGTTAACAATACCAAAATGAATAATGGAAATAATTAAAAATATATATTATGATTTTTTGGTTGACGTAATTTTATTTAACACGAAACATAATGCAAACCTAGTATATATAAATGTATAATCAATTTATGATTTCCTAATATCAATCATATCACATACCTTTACAATCAATATATTAAATAAAACCATAAGTGTAAGTAAAAAAGAATATATATATATATATGAGTGTATATTCTTGCTTTTATATTTCGATTTGGATCTCTTCATGTAATTGACATTTCAACAAACCCCATTATTTTCATTAAATAGTATACCTCTCAAAATCTATATATAATCAATTGTATGTTACAAATCCTTTAAGACATATCATTAAGTTAATTATGTTATCAAATATTTTTTTGTACTCTATCTTATAAAATAATTGTTAAACTCCACAATTAATACTATACAACAATTATATCCACTAAAAACAAATTAATAAAAAAAACACACACACACACACAAATGAATAACGAAATAAACGAGTTCAATTCGTTAGAACTCATTGTTTGAAATTTCAATGCAAACGTTTAAAATAAGTTTTGATTTCTTTTCAACTTGGGTATTAAAGCAAACCTACCATATATTTTTTTTCTAGATTTTAGTAGAGCTGGATATTATAGTTCAGGTGTTAAAAAATCGAACCAAACCGAATGAAATTATAGTATTTTGATTCGGTTTGGATATACTTAAAATATCCAACGGGTATGAATATGTAAAATCTGTTGGATTTGGTTCGGTTCACGTAATAACTGAAAAACATCGGTTAACCAAACGGTTATTGAAATATATTATTCAAAAACTCTAATCATCATTTCTTTCTTCTCTTCACGTGATTTTTCTTCTTTCCATTGGCTTTCTCCTCCATTTGACCCATAGATTTCTTCAAGGAAACTTTAAATCCCTTGGTGGTTGTTCTTCAGTTTTGTGTCATCTTCGCTAGTATTTTTCCATATAATTGTGGAGAAGTTTTAGAGTTATTTTTAGTGAATAATTTTTTAGATTTAAATAAGTTAATATTTTTTAAAGATAATGTCACTGTGATATTCAATTATGTTCATTTTTTTTACAATTTTTTATTTTTTATATATAACTGTTTAGTCCGCGTTCCCGAAGGCACCCCTTTCTTTCAAGAGGATTCGCGGCATGTCAAGCCCCTTGGAGTCTTGAATATGATGAATGCTCTCAATAATTGTACCAATTCACATACGTCTCTCTATCATCAAATCGAATATTCCATCAAATTCAAATAGTGAATTTTTCTTATATAAGAGTGATTTCATCTTAGATTTGAAAAAATTTAACCAAGACCCGAAATAATCGAACACAACCGACTTAATTAGAATTCAAGTTTTATTTTGGTTATCCTCTTTTATACATATAACTAAACTGAACCATTATAAAATCGAACTAAACTAAACCGAATTAAATTTGATCATAGTTTAGTTATTACACTACGAGAAATTCACGGATTAGGGACTGAAGAATCAGTCTCTAATCCGTCCGGAAGCTCATTTAGGGACTGATTAGGGACTGGCACGAGCCGTCCGCAAACGAGCGTCGGCAATCTGTTCCAATCCGCAATCCGTCCGAAAATAGAAACGGTAAATGTAGACCGCAAAACGTCCGCAATTTCGGACGAAACTGTTAGTCCGAAAACCGTCGCAAAATTTCCGGACGGGTGGAATGCCGTCGGGAAATTTCCGGACGGAGGAATGACGTCGGGAAATTTCCGGACGGAGGAATTCCGTCGATAAAACTTATTTTTTTAAAACACATTCCGGACGGGAGGCTGCCGTCGGCAAATTTCCGGACGGAGTTTTCCGTCGAAATTAGTAGGTGATAATTGGGAATTATTATCGTCGTTAGCATCATTGTCTTCGGTCGTATCCCAATTGATAGAAGGCATGTGTGCCTTCATCATCCTGAGCCACTGCTCACGTTCCCTTCTTGATTGTTCTACTTCTCTTTGCAGAGCGCTGACATGTGAGTTTTGTTGTTCTAGTTGTGCTTTCATCTCCGAGATTGTATTTTATAATTCCTCGTTTGCGACCTTTTCCTTGCCTCTGGAGGAACTCGCACGTTTTGATGATATTCCTCCAAGACCAAATAGACGACCTTTGTACGACGTTACGTGCTACAGAAAAATATTGACATTTAATTTAAATTATTAATAAAAAATTATTGTAAAAATGTATTAAATTTACCTCGAAATAAATCTCGTTGTATTCTTCTTGAGAAAGAGTCGGTTGCGTCCCATCTTCTCTTATAGGGATTTGGGACACTCGTTCCGATGCCATGTTATCAACATCGTCGTGAATTTGTTTTGCCCTGGCATCTACCCACGAACCGTCGGATTTTTTCTTGTGTGTACGTTCTAACAATTTCACGTAGGACGGTTCACATCCTTTCTCTTTCCTCTAAAACAAATTTGATGTTTTACGTATTAACAAATGTCACTCCTAGTAAAACTTAAAAAACTTTTAAATCTTACCATATCTTCGTAAACCTCTGCGAAAGAGCGAGAACCAGCAGTATGTGCACTAGGACCATATCCCGATCTATCAGAACGACGAGATCGACTAGCGCGTTCACTTCTCTGCTTAAACTGAGGAGAGTCCCAATGGGAAAGCAACTGTCCCCAGACATCATCAGGGATCCAAGTGAGTTTGACATTGGTTGTCTCCCATTCTTTTCTCGTTTCGTATAAAAGATTTTTCAATCGATCTCCTGCATGCTTTTGAAATTCGGACTTTACTAGTCCGGTTATTGCAGGATCCCAATAAAATTTTTGCTGAAAATTATAAAATAATTATGTATTTAAATATTATTTTAAGTTTAAAATTTATAATGAAATGAATATTTAAAAAAATATACCACGAAAGCTTTCCACCATCGTTCATTTACTTCGGGATCGGTTCGCGTCCAATTATAACTTAGATGATCATAATCAGCTTTCATTATCTTTGTGAGATGACGATTAAGCTGCTTACGACCAAACCTAAAAATTAAAATATATTAAGACTTGATACTTAATTAGTTACTAAATTAATTTAAATTTAATTTATACCAAAGTTCGTCGGTTGAAGCTGGATCTAAACGAGGAAGTTTGCGTCTTTCCTCGTCCATTGCTAAAAGCTCTTCCACTGTTGGTTCTTGATGCATCGGAGGCTCGTAATGCATCATCGGCTCGACCGGCGGTGGTGGTTTGACCCATAGATTTCTTCACGTGATTTTTCTTCTTTCCATTGGCTTTCTCCTCCATTTGACCCATAGATTTCTTCAAGGAAACTTTAAATCCCTTGGTGGTTGTTCTACAGTTTTGTGTCATCTTCGCTAGTATTTTTCCATATAATTGTGGAGAAGTTTTAGAGTTATTTTTAGTGAATAATTTTTTAGATTTAAATAAGTTAATATTTTTTAAAGATAATGTCACTGTGATATTCAATTATGTTCATTTTTTACAATTTTTTATTTTTTATATATAACTGTTTTTTCTTATATAAGAGTGATTTCATCTTAGATTTGAAAAAATTTAACCAAGATCCGAAATAATCGAACACAACCGACTTAATTAGAATTCAAGTTTTATTTTGGTTATCCTCTTTTATACATATAACTAAACCGAACCATTATAAAATCGAAGCAAACTAAACCGAATTAAATTTGATCATAGTTTAGTTAATTATTTATAGAAATTTGAATAATTCGTACCCATTATAACCGAACCGAAATCCAATCCAGAAAGTGAGACCTAGATTTTAGCTTAACTCGTGAGTTAAATGGTAAAAAATGTCTTCTAATATCAGATGCGAATCTTATTTTGAAAAAAAATCTGCATATGAATAAATGAACATATAATAATAACATAAAACTCGTAAATTTATTCTGAAGATTACGACAAATAGATATGCACAATAGTAAGCCAAATTATATATTATATACCGTGTGTATGTCTATTTATGTATATATAGGTAAGGTAGGTCAACAAAACTTTAATGACCCATGATATAAATTAAATTCTCATTTAATTTTTCCGTTAGGTGCATTAATATGTACTATGGCTATAGTAAATGACCCATAATTATTTAACATATATAATGATCCATAATCAAGGTCATAAATACTACTTGAAGGCCAAACAAATTAAAAATTATGTCACCGGAAAAAAAAATTAATTGAATTAATTATTAATAAATTTTTTATATGATTTAATGTGTTATATTTGTCTCATTCGGATCTACTAATGTAAATAGCGCCTTTAAAAGGTGGATTTGGATTTAATTAGATAAATATTTTATGTTATCCATTAACTAATTTAATAAATATATTTGTTATATTTAGGTAACTTTTTATAAATTTAATATCTAATGTTGTATAGCAATCCAATAAGAATCATATTGGCCAGACATTGTGAACTGACCTTTTCTATCCGAGTAATCAGTGAGTCAATCACATTAATTTTAACTAAAATAGATATAGTACTTCAGTATTTTATTATTTGTTACTATTTTATTATTCTGCACCTTATTTACGAAGATGTATATATATATATATGCAAGCAAAATAGTGCAACAAAATCTTAGACATTACAAAGGGGTTAATTGTGACTTGATATATTACTAAAACATATATAACTTTTATTATTATTTATAGTTTTGGTGATTTTGTTGTAAAATACAATCAACTACCTTCCAACTAACCTTGGAACGTCCTATTCTATTCTCGAACATGCCAACTAACCTTGGAACGTCATATTCTCGAACATGGCAAATACGTCAATGAACATTTATACGATGTAAAAATGGGAATAATAAATTATGAATTGACATCATAAAAATAACTCAAACAAAATGCAACTTCATGAAAATTAGTAACAAGTGAATCCGGATAAAATATTTATAAAAAAAAAGAATCATTGAACTTGTCAAAACGCAAATTTTCAGTTTATCTGTTGCATTTACAAAAGTACCCCTTCCACATCTATTCTTGTTCTTTTTTTCTTCAAATGAACCCCTCAATTATCTACTATTTGCAAAACTGAGAAATTCAAAGAATTAATATCTTTCAAATTAGACCCATAACTCTCAAATCGATATGTTTAGATCGATCTTAGGCTTCTTCGTCTCAGGCACAGGAACAAAGGAATTGCACCTCGGACATTTCAGATTATTCTTCATCACCAATACGTACGACAAGCAACCAGGGCATCCAGCCGCGACCGGAGACGCAGAGGCAGAGGCGGACGCGATCGCGGAACCGTCATAGCTCGACGGCGATTGGCGTTTCTTGGTCATCGAATTCGGATCCTTCTCCGCCCTCTCAAGCGCCGATTTTACCTTGTCTAGTGTGCAAACGCTCTGCAAGATAGAATTCTTCGACACAGAGAGAGACGAAGACAACGAAGATGGAGACGTTGACGACGAAGAGGATGAAAAAGACGAGGGAACAAGCTTCAGCTCTAGGCTCGACTCGTCGAAGAGGTTTAGCAAAGGCTGCTTCGGCGGAGAGTTACCGGAGATCGGAGGGAAATTCAAATCCTGAAATCTCGTGAGTTCTGTTTGATTCGATTGGTCCGTGTGAGTCAATGATGATGATGTTGATGAGCCCGTAGAATTGCATCGCGTTAGATACACTTTCCCTGACTGTTAAAATAACGAATAAAGATCGAATCAATAAGAAGCCTGACAATAGTGATTAAATGATTTGAAATCGAAAATTTCTTCAAACGGATCACTAAAAATCTCTCAGCAGTAATCCCATATGGCGCAGTTTATACCTCCGATTGTCCAGAAATTGCGATTAAGAACATTCAACAGGTTCCTTTTCACCGAATCGCAACACTATCAAAGCGTTTACATATTCCAGAAATATTCCCTCCGATATTTCTCGGGAAACAAACAAGACAAAAAATGAGAAACAATATTACAGAGAAACAGACCTTCAAGTCAAGGCGCTTTTCCCAGCCTGTGGGGACTTGTAGGTCCAGGTCGAGCTCCAACGACTGATCGCCAAAGCCAGCGCCGCCGAGAAGATCACGTGTCATGAGCGCCACCGTCGACTTCGCTCCCGCGGAATCGTTCACCACCGTCCGATCGTCCTTGTATCCGCTCAGTATCCGTACGATAGAGCTGACGTCAGCAGCCATTCTCAAGAGAGATATTTCGGGGAGGGAGAGAGAGATAGATTTGTGGGGGAGAGGTAATTATTGGAGGTTCGGCACAGCATTATATAGGAAGTTTAACATAAGAGCCAAAATGCAAATGGTGAGGAAATTAATGCGGCCCGTTATGTTATTAATTGCCCAATTTAATTTTTGAAATATTTGATTTTTTGCACGAATTTTTAAAAATATTCATTTAACTGCACTTGACAAATATATATACACATAGATTATGTGTATTTATTATTGTTTTCCATTCCATTGTTGGTGTACTATATTTGACTATTAAAACACAATAATTTCAATATACAATTTAACTCAACGTATATGTATCTAATTTAACCAACGAATAAAAGAAAACTTTGATATCTTTTATTTAAAGAAAAATTATCTCAATATTCATGAATCGACCTTATTTTTCTAGTTCATGAACATATCATGTCTGTGTGAATGACTTTTATGTATGAATGATTTTTAATGATCATAGTTTCAAATAGATTAGATCAAAATTTATTATCTACAAAAATATTTGAACTGATTGATTTAGATTTGGGTAATACATTTATTAAATTTCTGAGTTCAAATTCGAATTTTTCATTTTTTGATATCCGAATATATTAGTTTACAAAAATACTTTTAATTTTCATGATATTAAAGAAAACATTATCATTGTTGAATTTGGTATGGGTCGGATATCCAAAAATTATATATACTATAATATAAACGAAACTTAATCCAAATATTCATAAATAATCGATTAATTTTTTATATAATCAAAATTTGGATATCCACATATTTCGAATTTAAATTTAAATAAAAGAAAAAATGACACCTTTCGATTTTAGATTTGAAAAATATCTGATTTATTTCTACCTTTAATCTATGATATATAAAAAATTTAAAAGAAATCGAATTTTGAAGTTAATATTCGAATAAATAAGATATAATAAAATTTCGTAAAAGATATCTCACTAGATATTTAGTTATCGAATATAGCTTTTATATTGTTTAAAATAGTAATTAATTCAAATTAGTCGCTGAATACTTATATTCCAGTGTAATTAGCAATCCATACATGTTTCAGACGTAAATGGCGAATTATATTTATATCGCATTTTATAGTAATATATCAAACCTAATTCGAATACATTTTTGTAATTTTGAGAATAGGGAAAAAAATTGAAAAAAAAAATTGGAGAGAAAGTAGTCTGAGTTAAATTGCAATTAATGCAAGAGGCATTAATAGTTTGGAAAATACAAGTAGACATACCACAGCACTCGGACTTTGCTTTTTCGGTTAATTACTTTTATACCCCACTCCCTTTGATTAACCCGTATTGTCTCGTGATTTTAATTAATTCAAATCGGTTAATTAATTACGAGCATTAATTATGGTTTAAATAGTATTTAATGATGTATCGTGTCCTATGTATTGGTTACGTCGAAGTCTTTAATGAAGTAGGTATTGGTGGAAATGTGGTATTTAGAGAAACCATATTATAATCGTTGATTTTTATATTTTAAGAGTATATTTAGGTAGTTGTTTTAGTAAAATTTGCTAAAAATGTATGATTCATTTTAGAGGTCATAAGTTCGAATTCTATTTTCTATAATAGTTTCTTCTATTGAATATATCTACAAATTATTGTAAATTTAGTTGATTTATATGATATACGAATTATTTATAAATTTCATTTTTGTGGACAGAATTTTGTTAGTGTGAATATCGAAAATAAATACAGGATTTTAGAATGTAATTGTATTTTGTTTCATCCACTAATAAATTAATTTAAATTATTTTAAATTATATATATTTATTTTTGATAAATATAAAGACATTTTCTCCATGTGAATGTATTCTTTTGTTATTTATATTTTCGTTCAACTTTAATAGTGATCAATCCATCATGAACTATTCCGATGAATTTATTGCAATTTAAGTATGATTAAGATGAATGGTGATTTTATTCTTTGGTGGCACAATAGAATTTTAATCTAAAAATATCATGCGTAAAAAATTAGGTAAATGAATTAATGGGAATTAATATCAATTATAAAATAAAAATATGATTTAAGTTGAAATAAAATCTGTAAATTTTATAAATTAGGATCTAAAGTTTCTTTGGAGTGAGAAATTAATGGATTAGTTAACAATGTAATATGATAAACAATGAACTATAAACAAAAACAAATAAATATAAATATCGACGTTCGATTGAGGCCTACAAACAGTGTTTTAAGATAGAATTTGTTTCCGCCTAGAGGATTCAACGATCACAGAATAGCTTTATGTCGAATCTACTTTGTATGTTTGTTTGATTGATCATTGAGTTATCCGTTTTTTCAATGGCAAGTCTCTATTTATAGAAGACTTGGGAGCCAAAATTCGGTTAACCTTAAACAGTCATGACTATTCATAAAGCTGTGACTGTTGGTGGAATGGTTGTGACTAGGGATGTCAATGGATTGGATTGTGCCCAACCCATTAAACTTAAATAGGTTTTGTGGTATAAATGGGTTGGGTTTAACCCGACCCATTTAATAACGGGTTACATGGGTCGGGTTAAACGGGTTATACGAGTTAAATGGGTTTATTTATATAAATAATATTTTGTAAATATATTTTTATCATTTAACATTATAAATATATATTTATATACATTAGATATTATTATTGATGTTTCAATATTCAAAATAATTATTTATAAAAATAAATTAATTGATAATTAATGAAAATAAAATTTATAAAATAAAATTCTTGATATATATTAAAAACATATGATATAATTGTCAATTTTTCATCTGAATATATAAATAGCTAAAACGATAATTCCTGAAAATAAAATTTTTAACAAATTTTAATCAAAAGATGTCCGATACAATCATCAAATCTTCATCATGTCCGATACAATCCTTGACTTCAACATCACCATCATCGACAACATCAACTTCATCGGCACAACTATCGTCACCTATAATTTATAAACATATTAAAAATAGATATATTTTAATTAAAATAAAAATACTAATATAGGTCTTACCGTTTTCGGAAAGTTCATATCCAATCAACCAATTTCGCGTACAAATCAACGCCTCGACATTAGAAGAACGAATGCGGCTTCTATACTTGTTTAATAAACGAGAACCAATGCTAAATGATGATTCTGACG
>CM071863.1:45833204-45856997 GCA_036759665.1 Gynandropsis gynandra
GAAATCAAGTTAAAATTGTGTGAAATATGGTTGAAAGTAGGTGAAATCGAGTAATTAGGTGAAATCGGAGGAAATTGAGTGAAATCGAGTTAAATGGGTTTAAAGTTGAATCTGATAATAATATAAATAGGCTCATGGGTTAAATGGGTTTAAACCATTAAAATGAGTATAAATGGGTCTAAAACCCATTAAGCCCATTTAACTTTTAGCCCATTTAACCAAAACCCATTTTCATTTTAGATGGGTTGGGTTGGGTTAACCCATTAAACCCAACCCACTTTGACATCACTAGTTGTGACTCTTCGGTTCAAACTTAAAGGTTATATCTCTTCGGTTCAAACTCAAAGGTTGTGTCTCTTCGGTTGTGACTGTTCATAAGGTTATGTCTCTTCAAAAAATTATGTCTCTTCATAATCCAAAAAAATTACAAAATTAAACTCAAAGTTAAAAATTAATTTCGAATTTAATCAAAGACCCCAAGAGCCCAAGGCCCAAGACATTATCTTTGACATATAATATGTATTAAATGTTCATAAGCACATCCGCATACCCAATCCAAAACTCATCTCCAAGCCTTTGTCATAATTCAAATGGGTAAGATGTGAAAGCATTAATATACTATATTAATTACTTTCCATTTTCCAATGTGGGACATGTCCCTTCACATTCCTCTTCATTTTTCTATCAATACCCCATATTTTCTAATCAAACCGTAATAATACCCCACATTTCATTAGAAAATAAGATATTATTTAAAATAAGTTTGGTATAAATACGAAAAGGTATCTTTTGGAGTTGAACTTTTCGTTGTGAACACTTGTCGGATATACTTTGTAAGATAGTGAACTCAAGTCTTAAAATACTTACGTTTCACAGTAAATCAAATCAACAAGTGTCACATATATCATCCCGATACATTTCGATTCTTATGGTTGTGTTCATTTTGGTCCTGAACATATCCTTCATTCATGAGACTTCTAGATAACTTAGCCATTTCAGTTATCATAGATGCGACCCCACATCAGCCTCGTATAGGTGATGCTAATTAGAGATAATTCGTTTCTATCATCTGTTACTAAGACATTAGCATCATTAAGAATCCAAAGATTCATCCCTTAAATCATCAACATATACACACTTGAATTAATCATAGGAATAGTTATAGTAGTGTGTGTTACTTCTTGAGTATTCCTCAACTAGTTTGCCTATTGAACCTAGACCATGGGATCTCCAATGTTGGCAGGTTAGGTTTCTGCCAAGTAATGACTCATTCTATTGGCTTTAATCCCATTCCCCTCTTTGTATACAAAACTTTCTCTCTATTAATACATTTGGTAAATGGATCCGCTAAGTTTTTCTTAGATTTTATATCATCAATGGAAATAGTTTCATTCTTGAGCAAGTCTCGTGTTGTATTATGACGTCTCCTTATATGTCTAGATTTGCCATTGTATATTTGGTTTTTGGCTCTTGTTAGAGCGGCCATACTATCACCATGTATGCAAATGGGGGTAATAGGTTTTTGCCATATCGTTATTCCTTCCAAAAAGTTTTTATGTCATTCTGCTTCTTCAACGGCTTTATTTAAAGCTACAAATTCTGCTTCCATCGTTGATCTTATTATTACGGTTTGTTTTGACGATTTCCAAGACACGGCTGCACCACCAAGTGTAAATACATATCCGCTTGTGGATTTACTATCCGTGTTGTTCGAAATCCAATTTGCATCACCATGGACTGCCTCTTTCCAATATGGTGCTTTCGTCGATTCCATAGCAGTCTTATATGTTTGAGGTTCTCTTTCTAACACATAAGTCACAATGTCATGTCCCAAATCTTTGGTAGTTCTCATACGTTTACTTCTTCTAATATCTATCATTTCTTATTGAAATGTTGAAGAACTTGCAACATCTTGTGACAAATGACCATGTACTCTTTTGAATGAGGTTTTATCATTTTGAGAAAAAACTTCCTAAAAAAATTCTGCTTCTCCACATTCCATAACTGGATTTTTTGTTATGTTTTCAATTTTGAAATTGTGAACCAAAAACCTATAATCGATGCTATTCTTTGTAGGGCCAATATAGATACAATCTATAGTCTTTGGTCTGAGTTTTGTTCTCTTTGGTAACGAAATTTGGACTTTCGCAAGACAACCACTCTTTCATAGTCTTATATGTTGGTAATGAACCTTTCCATAACTCATACGAAGATTTATCGCTTGACTTATGAGGAATTCTATTTAGAACATCATTCGTAGTAAATACTGCCTCACCCCATAAATTTGTTGGTGCTCTGGAACTTATCAACATTGAGTTTATCATATTCTTTAATGTTCTATTTTTTCTTTCAACGACTTCATTTTGTTGTAAAATATATGGTGCAGTTGTTTGATGCACTATTCCTTACGAAGAACAAAATTCTGCAAAGTCTTTAGATAGATATTCTCTATCTCTACCCGACGTTAAGATTTTTATTCTTTTGTCAAGTTGATTTTCAACTTGTGCTTTGTATTGTTTGAACGTACTGAAAATCTTCATATTTGGTACGTATCAAATATACATAACAATACTTACTACAATCATCAATAAATATTATATAATAGTTTTTCCCTCCTCTACTCGGAGTTGCTTAGAAATCACATAAATCCAAATGAACTAAACCAAGTATTTTATTCAAATTTTCCACAAGTTTATGTGGATGATTTGTGTAATTTGATTCCACACAAATCTCACATTTCCCTTTTATATTCATTGAACATTTTGGTAAAAGACCTAAATTTACCATTCTTTGCAAGGAACGAAAATTTATATGTCCTAGTCTATAATGCCATAAAGAGGATAATGATTTATTCATATATATAGAAGCAACGCTTGTGGCTGTGTTTTTATTAATAACATCAGATGCGTTTGGTACAACATTCAACTTGAAGAGTCTCTTATTTAGGTAACCCTTACCCACAAATATTCCTCCCTTGGAGATTACAAACCTGTCTGACACAAACACTAATTTGAAACTTTTGTTACTGAGAACAGGACTAGAAACAAGGTTCTTACGAATAGAAGGAACATGATAAACATTTCCTATCACAAGTTCTTTTTCCGAAGTTAATTTCAGGATTACTTTTCCTTTGCCTTCGACCTTTTCTATTATTTCGTTTCCAACGTATAGATTTTCACCAGCTTCGATTTTTTTATATGTGGAGAACAATTCTCTAGCCGAACACACATGCATGGTAGCCCCAGTGTCTATCCACCAATCTGTTGTGTTGGTGACCATGTTTTCTTCAACAGCCGCAATGCATTGATTTTCGATTACATTTGCTTGATTGTTGGTTTTTACAAAACCATTACCTTCGGTCTGATTCTTCTTGTGGTAGCAATCCTTTGCTTTGTGTCCATTTTTTCCACACACCCAAAAATTTAGAGTAACCCTCATTCTCAGAGTTTTGTTGAACTCTTGTTTCCTTGGGGCGAGATTTCCAGCATGTGTATCTCGTTTCTTGCTAAACTTTTTCCTCTTCGACTTCATCTCAACCATGTTAACATTTGCTTCCATGTTAGCACATTATTTAATATTTTTTAAGATGATTAATATATGTCAAATATTTTTTTAATAATAGTTAAAATTGCAATGCAAATAATGGTTTAGTCAAATATGGTTTGAGCCTAACTAATGTCAAAAGTTAGTTTAAGAGTTTATAGTTGTGATATAATACATCACAACACTCTTCGTCACTTCTAGACTTGATCCTAGAGCGTGAACACAATCAGAGGGCCCAACATCAATATTTTCTGATAAATCAAACTCTCATATCATGTCAAAAAACTTAGACAAATATCGTTGATCTTCTATTTAGTTAAGGTTACAAAATATATATATATATATATACACACATTCGACAAACATAATTAGCGAAATATCTCTATGCTACCCTTATTTTATTATTATTCATTGTTATATTTTTACTTACGAACACATTAAAGATCACATATCACTGTCACCCGAGAAAAACTGTTATTTTCATAATGACCAAACCATTATTTGCATTGCAATTTTAACTATTATTATAAAAAAAGAAAATATTTGACATATACTCATCATCTTAAAAAACCATTGAATAACGTGCTATTACATTTTGTAATTATTTGTATTCTTGTATTGTTATTTGAACTTTTGTATTCTTATGTATATAGTCAAGTATTCTTTATTATATTATTAGTTAGTTATCTAGATAAATTGTTGTATAAATATATGTACAATATATTACTATTTTTTAAGTTTAATTAAAGAATATTTTTTCATTAGATTTTACTTGAGAGTCTAACTAATCCTTTAATTTCTCACTCAAAACATAAGAAACTTTAGATCCTTTTTTTTAATCAAAATTACATGCTTTGATGTATTGTCCCTTATTGACTACGGACATAAAATTTGGTCTCATATATATGGTTGAGCAACCCTAACCTCTGAGATAGTTTTGGGATTAGTTAGACCCAGATCATTTTTGTCATAGTATCAGAATGTCTAGATCGTTCTCGTAAAATTTTGTACCTTTCATCGACGACGTCTTTCCGTCGCTATGCTTCTCCGGTTCATGTAGTCGTTGTACTCTCAGGATTTCAGTGTTCCCGAGTCTCTCGTTTGGTGCCGTTGCAGTGGTCTTTCTCTTTTGGTGTTGTTCCAGTGATCTTCAGATATGTTGAAATCAGATTTTGATGGTCGTCATATGTGCGTGTCTTTTTCATGCTTGGTTCAGAAAATAATTTGACAATAGAGAAGAAAGAAAGCATCTTTTAAAATTTCTTGTGGGGTTTAATGATTTTTTTAATTTTGTTTAAAAGCAAATCTTACTTATAAATAAGAAACATAATGGAATTATTCCTTCTAAGATGCATTAGTTTTTCAATTGTCTGTTACTCAATCTTCAGGTAATATCTTTCCTAATTCTCGTCCTTATGGTCGTATTGGTAATGTACCTCCATTTCGCCTTTGTCCTACATGGTTTCATTGTGGTCTTACTGGTCATGTTATTCCTAATGATATCAATTACAATATTACTTTTAGGGGTGTAAAATGAGTTGTCGGCTCGCGAATCAGCTCTAACCCGGATCATATTTGAGAGAGCTGAGTTGGGTGATAAGTTGAACCGAAAACGAATTATAGTTTAGACGAACTAGCTCGCGAGGTGAATACAAAAGCACATGTTTCCTATTTTTACATATAATACATATTATTTGCATTTAATAATATTATTTAAGAAAAATAATATATTATTCATATATTATTATTATTATTATTATTATTATTATTTTCATATTTCTACCAAATTAATATAAATATTTTAAAAAATATGTTTAAATATTCGACGTTTTATTTAATATTCGATAAATTTATTTTTCAATTAGTATTTTAATGTTTAATAACTCTATTCAAATTAATGTTTTTATATTTTATATTTTATTTGGTTTGTGGAAGAAAAAAATATAATATTAATATATTACAACTCTTTTAAATTAAATATTCTAGCTCACGAGTCAGTTCGTTCTTGAGCGAGCTAAAGACGAGCTGAACTAAGCATAAATTTTCTAGTTCGTTTTGAAAATGAGCCGAACTGAGCAAGCTAATGGCAAGCTGAGCCGTACTGAACCCAACCAACTTATTTTACACCCCTAGTTACCCTCTTGTTTTTAAGTTTGCATGTTCTAATGTCCCTAAATCAAGTTCATCTTCTTATTTATTTCAAATTCCTCATGCAAATGATTTTTCTGATGCTCAAGATATGTCACATATTTTCCATCCTCTTCTATTACATATATAATTTTTTTATCATGTTCATGGTCTTTTTAACTCATTCACAATTACAACAAATGAACATGTACATGAATAATGTTAGTGACATTCATTTTTTTATTCGATCACACTTTGCACAATCTGGACCATCTTCAATTTCACCTCATACTACACCCAATATTGGTATTTATAGATTCTATTATTCCTTATCTTCCTCTTTACATTCTAGTTTACATTTGGATAAATCATTTTGGTTAATTGATTCCAATGCAGTTTGTCATGTTTGTATTGATTAATCTTATTTTTTTTATTTTTTTTGTTACTAACACATTGGTCACTTTGCTAAATGGTGAATATGTTGAAATTTCTAATATTGGCACTGATGTATTGAACCGCAAGATCCAACATTTCTGCTGTATTTGTTTGCTGCATTCGAGGAAAGGATCAAATTACACAATTTTAACTTAAATTTTAATGATTGGAAAGGGTAGTCAGTTCAACAATCTTTATTTCTTCAACGATTTCGTGCATCCAATATTCTCTGTTACTTCATCTTCTAAACTTGACAAAAAAAATTAGGTCACTCTTCTTATGACAAAGTTAATTTCCTAAATTATTCTTCATTAAAAGTTTCTTATGTAGATTTTATTTCTTTTTTGTTCCATATATCCTCAAGATAAATATAAAGTTTACAATTTATATCTTTAAATAATAAATCTAATATCCTTTTTCAACTTATTCATATCTACATTAGAGGAACAATTTTATATTAAATGTTTCAAGGGTTGAGATATTTTCTTGTTTTGGTAGATGATTGTTCCAAAGTTATATGGATTTATCTCTTAAATTTAAAATTATATTTTTGTTATACTTTCTACTTTCACTAGTCTAATTGAAACTCAATAGAAAAAAAAAATAAAATCCATTAGAACGAACAATGTATCAAAACTACAATTCACTAGTTTGTTAATATCAAAAGGTACTTTCATTATAATTCTTGTGTTATAATCTACAATAGAATTTTGTTGTTGAGCATAAGCATCAACATCTCCTAAATATTACTATCTTCACTTTTAATCTAATATTCTTTTATTTTATTGGGAGGATTGCCTTTTAATTACAACTTGTTTGATGAATAGAACTCAAGCAAAACTCATGAAAAACAAGTTAATTTTAAGGTTTTAAATACTAAAATTCTAAATATAATCATTTCCAAATTTTTTATTGTTTATGTTGTGTTTCCACTTTTAGTAAAGATCAACATAACTTTAGTTTCATGGCTAATTATTCTGTATTTTTAAGGTATCCCTTGTTATATAAAGGAAACAAGGTATTGGTTACTACAACTAGCCAAATAATTATTTCATAATATTATTTTTATGAAAATATATTTCCTTTTAAAAACAATATGCTTTCTTCTAATGTTTTAAAAGCTGTACTTAATTATATGTTGTATATTCCTATTGTTGGATTACATATTTCTTTGCCATCTATTTTTTGGAATTAAGAAACCTTCTATTTTTATTTTTATTTCACCATGTTCTTCCAATTCTAATGTTAATGTTTCTAGACCAAAAATAATTTAAAAATCTTCACATTATCTAACTGATTTTCATTGTTATCAAATTCATAATAATACATATACCTTTAATATTAAATTAGGAGTTTCAAAGAAGTTGTTAAATCGGGAAAATGATTTGATGATATGAAAATTGAACACCATGCCTCATTTGGTAAGGATACTTGGACTATTTTTTATTTACCTCTTGACAATGCTATAGGTTGTAAAATCGGTGATATCGCGTAATTCGTCTTAGGATTTTCATCCCTTTCTAGGATTAGTTTTACTATGATTTTGGACTTTACCGACATATTAAACAAAATTGAGATTTCTTCTATCATTTTCTCATATTTTTTTGTAGAAAACGAAGATATCGGAACACAAACACAAGCAAATACCGCAAAACACCCCTAGGTTCAGAAGTGCCCGACCACGCACCTTAGATAGCCCAATCGAGCTCACTAAACAGAAACGCCCCCGAAGAGAATACATGGCCCGGGTAACTCCATTGTCCAGGCGATCTTTTTGAAGATAAGTGCCCGACTGAGCGGTATGATATGCTCGGTCGAGCGTATGAGAAAACCCACAATGCGTGAAAGAGAAGGAAGCCCGGGCGATTGCCCTCTTGAAGAAGTGCCCGATCGAGCGGTTTGTTATGCCCGATCGGACGTCCAAGAAACCTAAAACAAAAAAGAAAAAGAAAGCTTAGGTGGCACGCCGCTTGAAGAGAAAAGAAAATGAGGGACACGATTCGCACAAAAAGGAAACCAGAGGTCGTTTAAAGAGAGGACGTCAGTTTTGTAGGGGGAAGGCCTGGGCCGAAGCCTGGAGAGACGATTGGAAGAGCAAGAGAGCTCGATTCAAGGCTGGTTTGAGAATAGGGAAGATTGAAACTTTATTTCTTTGCTTTTCTATGATTTCCGAGTAAACCTCTTTGTCATGGGTTAGGGGTGTTTTTGTGATGGATTTGTTTGGATCTTAATAATTGATTTCTGATTTGTTCTCTCAAGTGGTTTGATGGGTTCTTCCTAATATTTTCATCCTTGCTGATCACTTATTTGAATGGGTTTTAGAGGCTTATCTTGGCTGAGAATTCAGATTTGAGTCTTGAAATTAATCCTAGAATGAATTAGATTAATGAGAATCTAACTGATCGGTTAACCTATTTAGGAACTGTGATAGTATTTTTCATGCATTTAGATGTTCGATTTGCTGCATTGAGAGATGAGTATGTTGATTTCCTAGTTAATAGATTTAGACATCGAGAGAGTCACTTCTAATAATAAAGGTTGAGTTTTCTATTGTTCTTCATGCATCTAGATGTTCGATTTGCTGCATCGAAAGATGAGTATGTTGATTTCTTAAGCAGTGGATTTAGGCATTGCGAGAGTCTCTTCTGATAATTGAGCTTAAGTTCCCCATTGATCGAGATAATGGGGTTTCATGATTCATAGAAATGTCCATTACAACTCTCGGTAACCCCGAAACTCGCGGTGTTTTATCTTATTGATTTTAATCTCGTTATTCCTTTGTGTTTTAATTTTCTGGCTTGATAATCTTGCATTCCCTCCATTGCTTTTCAGTTTTGTTCTCTTTATAATTTGCTTCTATTTTCTAGTGAAAAACCATAATTTGATCTATGTTCATCTCTTAAGTCTTAGTTCTGATTTGTACTAGTTCCCTAAGTTCAAACCTGGTACTACACGATGCTATACTTGCGGTACAGTGGTCTAGGAATTTAAAACCCAATTTTAAGTGCATCAAGTTTTTTTATTGTTGTTGTCTCCCTACGTGCAGATTCATCGGTGTATGCCTAGAAGTTCGAAGGACAAAGAACTCCTCTTCGACCCCCGAAATTGAGAGGACTACCCAAGCATTGTTAAAACAGCGTAAAGCAAGAGTTGAGGAAGAAATAGATTCATCTAGGGAAGAAGAGATGGCTGGGGAGAAGGCCCCGGAAATGTATGGGGCATACACCGCGCCTAAACACACACAACTTCTCTCCTACATCCGAAGGCCTGAGGTGGATAGAAACAGATTTAAACCGCAGTCGGCTTTCATTCAGATGTTGAGTCAATCTCCTTTCAGGGGACGACCTACAGAGGACCCAAACAACATCTTACTTAACTCAAGATGTTGTGTTTGAACATGAAAACGTACCCAGTGATACAAGATGAATCGAAAATGTTGCTTGCTAGGGAGCATGCACTTGAATGGCTCTACACTCTATCACATGATTCCATTCATACATGGAGCTAGCTCGAAGAACGCTTCATGATGCGATTCTTCTCACCCCATAAGACACAGTCATGGAAGAACAAGGTAAATTCATTTGTACAAGAGGATAAAGAGAATCTTCCTGAAGCTTAGCTGTGATTCAAGGGATACCGATGAGAATGCCCTCACCGTGGAATGGACAAGAGGTACCATGCACTAAGTATCTTCTGATTCTCACGGATTCCAGGAGATTATGGATATGAATTATGTTGCCAACAATCCATACTCAAACACCTACAATCCGGGCTTGAGGAACCATCCAAATGTTTTCTACAAGAACACCAACAACGTCCTGAATCCACGGCAAGGTAACTATCAGCTAAGTTGGTTCAGGGACAACCTCAGAATTAGAATTTCCAGCCCAGAGGCAAGTGCATAACCAAGGCTATCAAGGATATCAACAGAGAGGGGGTATCAACACCACTTTTGAAACAAGAAGCAAATGCTGACATTATATCCATGATTGCCTAGATCTTGCAAGAGTAGAAAAATCACTATGCTGAGCTGAGAGGCATGGGAGCAAATCAGGATGACGTAAAGAAGCAAATTGCGAAAATTCAAACGCACTTGAACATCTTAGACACCCAAGTTGCACAACTTGCTACGAGTTCTTCTAAACCGCAAGGAATTCTACCAGTGAAACCTGAGCCAAATCCCTGTGAAAACTGTAATGCCATCATGTTGAGAAGCAGGACACAACTTGCAGACGTTGTACCCCGATATCTTGAGAGGGGAGAGTGCTCAAACACTTCAATATAGAAGCCTAGCAAACCCGAGAATCCTAAGGAAACACAAGATGAGGAGGAAGTGGAACCAATCTATGTGCCACCGCAACCAAGACCTCCCTCACTTCCATTTCCTAGCCGCCAGAGGAAACAAGCCGATGACTCGCAATTTGCTAAGTTCGCAGCGAGATTGAAAAAGATGGAAATCACTATGCCCTTCCATGAAGCAATCATGCAAAAATAACCTCCTACGCTAAAGTCCTCAAGGATATTCTCACCAAGAAGCGTAGTGTGGAGGAAGAAACAGTGATGGTCATCACTTCGACACATGTCGTTATCTAATATGGGCTCCCATAAAAGTTTCCTGACCCAGGTATCTTCATCATCCCTTGTAAGCTGGGAAACATTGCTATTGACAAAGCCTTTTGTGACTTAGGGCTAGTTTAAGGGCTAGTGTTAACCTCCTATCTTTGTTAATTTGTAAGAGATTGGATATGGGTGAGATGAAACCTAAGAAGATGGTACTACAGATGGCTGATCATTCAATCAAATATCTAGTGGGATTTTGGAAGATGTACCATTCAAAGTAGGTGATTATTACGTCCATGGTTATTTTGTAGTTTTGGATATGGAGGAAGATGCAAAAGTATCTATCATTTCGCGGTAAGACCATTCCTCAACACCGCGGATGCCATCATCCACGTAAGGGCAGGAAAATTAACAATGAAAACAGGAGAGGAGACAATGAAGTTTCAGCTGGATCAGAGTCTCAAGAAAACATTCATTGTAGAGTCTGTATTCTTCGTTGATGTCTTGGATGAATTAGCTGATAAAGTGCTTGAAGAGTGCAGAGACATTGAACCACTAGAAATATCTCTATTGGCTAGCAAAAGAGGTGTTTATACTGATAAAGATGAAATACATGAGTACCAAGTACTTTAAAAAGACGAAAATTGATAAAGTTGATGAACGCCCGATCGAGCCTATGGAGAACACGATCGGGCTTATGGAGAACACGATCGGGCAACATGTCATGCTCGACCGGGCATCCTCACCACAACATAGCATGATTGGGCAAGACCTAAGTTCGACCCGTGCATTGTCTTCGGCACAAATTGGAACAATTACAAGCCCGACCGGGCTCTTTGTGATGCATGACCGGGCTCCCTTCTTTGAGATTAGCACGAACGAGCAAACATCATGCTCGACCAGTGCGTTACTCTCGACAACAATTGAAAACATCTAGAACTCAACCGGGTTGTACGATAAGCACAACCGGGCGATCATCTTGGAACATAGCACACCCGAGCAACGTTGTGCCCGGGCAGTGCACTTTCTTCGGGAGAAATTCCATGAAATTAAGCTCGATCGAGCTTATGGAGAACATGACCGGGCTGACTGATTTTGCAAGGAACCCGACCAATCTATGTGTTGTACCCTACCGAGCATTCTTTGTTAACAATATTTCGAGGTCTCCTCCATCCGCGAAGCATTCTAAACCTAAATGGAGGACTGAGAAGACATCAGTACGCGCAGCAGAATTTGGGTATAAGATAAACTTCAAGATTGATGGTAATATCAATAAATATAAGATTATTTTAATGAAAAAGATGATACAAGTAAAAGAAAGAAAGGATGATACTAATATATTTTTACATGGTGAATTAGATAAAAACATTTACATGCCTTTGCCTCTTGGATATTCATCAAGATAGAGCGACTTTCTTCCTGCTAATGTTGTATGCAAGCTAAATAAATATTTATATGGTTAAAATCATGTTTCTAGATAATGACATTCTAAGTTGCGACAGATCTGAGGTTACTTTCTGAAAACATGTGCAACTACTCTGAAAGTCTCCTATAATATTCAATGTCCACACAACGAATCTTCTTTTGAGCACTGCATTTGCCTCTTAATACCATTAAATACGATTCATTGACACTGTACTTTGATTTTACACGAGCCATCAATTCTTTTTCTAGAGATGTTTCATATTTCTCGGAATATTCCTCATTCAAATAATCATTAACCAATTACGTTGTACCTTTGTAGCTTCTGTCGATTTAGATACAGATGAAAACTTATGAATGGGATAATGTGTTCTTACACTAAACCGTTTGGAATTCGAGATTGTTACCACGTGTAAATTCCATTTCCAACCACTTTTGCCAAACTTGCATCGTACTTTCTACAGTTTCGAATCAGAACTCAATGTTCTATATTTAAAAGAAGCTTCAAGTGAACCATTTTTTACAAATGTCTGTACATATTTCTTGCTATCAAACTCTTGTACAAATTTAAGTTGCAACCCATCTTGAAACTCGAAGAATGAATTTTGATTGTTTGTCTTCTCTTAAACTACCATTTCCAAATTATTCTCACCATCAGCAGCACCATCATTATGCTCTGTTGGCACATCAATATCAACTTCATTATTGCCACAAACAACTTCATCAACTACCACATTCATGGCATAACCACCATATTCTTTCAACACACTGGTATGTGCATTATCAGAATTATCCGAATCCAAAACATTTATTGTTTCCGTCGGAATACTCCCAACTCTATTTTTGTTATTTGAACCTACAATAACACAGTCATCATAATCTACAACACATCCATTCTCACATTCTCTAGCAATGCTTCAAAAAGAAGGAATTAGATGTTCAATTTCCATTTCACACTTCATACTTACCAATTCTATCTCTACATATAACAATGGTCGAATTCCTCTTATGCGATCTAACAAATAACAAATAAGATACTTCAGGTCGGTCTTTCAAGTTCTTTTTCATCATTGCATTGTCGTACCTTGCTAAAAAATATATCCTTGTTTACCAACCTTCCTTCTAGAGCTTAAGTTATATTGGAAAAATTCGGTTAAGCTCTTCTTGTTGTAAGATATCTAATGAAACCGTCACTGGAATTGATATCTCATTTAAATAGAAATTTTTCATTCATTATATACACCGGCTTTCTATTTTCACAAATATTGGGAAAATATCTTAACTTCAACTTCGTTGTATTTTTTCCACCATCATCTTTGCGCATAACTCATTAATAAGTTGCTGGTATATCAAACTAATTGGAGGACAATAGAAAAGTACTCTCTGGATTTCCTGAACTCTACCAACCCATTCACATTCTTCATTTACGTTTTCCCCATTTACCATCATACAAAAAATAAATATGATTGATTTTATCATCTACCAAATTTATTACACGTGTAACAAAAACATAAAAATAGGGTAAATTATGTGATCCATTGTAACAATGTGTTTCCGTTTCAATATGACTATGTGACCCAGTACGACCGTGCGACTCGATGAGACTTTGTGATCAAATACGATTCAATGATCCACTGCGACCATGTATTTCAATATGCTTTGTGACCCAGTGCAACCGTGCAACTCGATGAGACTTTGTGACCCACTGCGACTCTGTGGTCCACTGCGACCATGTGTTTCAATATGACCTTGTGACCCAGTGCAACCATGCGACTCGACGTGACTTTGTGACCCACTGCGACGATGAGTTTTAATATGATTCTGTGACCCAATGCGACCGTGCAACCGTACGACTCGATGAGACTTTGTAACCAACTGTGACCATGTATTTCAATATGACTCTGTGATCCAGTAAGACCGTGCGACTAGATGAGACTTTGTTACCCATTGCGACCATGTATGTCAATATGACTCTGTGACCCGGTGCGATCATACAAATCAATGAGACTTTATGACCCACTACGACCATGTGTTTCAATATGACTTTGTGACCCAGTGTGACCGTGCGACTCGAAGAGATTCTGTCATTTATTGTGATCATTTGACATTTCACTCAGTGACTCGTTTTGACTACATCAATATAAAACTCGTTTTTAAAAAGGAATAATCAAATCTATACATATTACTCACTACTCACTCGGGTTATCCAATTCACAAAAGAAACACAAAAAACACAAAAAAACACGAAAACTACCTATACATTCCTAGTTTTTCTATGGAACGTGCTTAATTGCAAGCTTCTTTGTTGAAAACAAACGATTTCAACCTATTTGCGGCGAATTTGATGCCGATTTCAAACTACTCGCGGCGAATTTGATGTGGTGTGGGAGAACAATAATTTTCGCGCAAGAGAAAAGAAAAAAATCGAGGTGCTTAGGATGAGAGAGAAAATTGCCGATTAAAAGATAATGACAATATGAGATTATCAATATTATAAAGATAGAATTGAAATTGAAATTTTTTTGGATAAAGGTTACGATTGAAATTTTAATAACAGTTTAAATATATTTTTGAAGTTACTTCTATCTAATATATACTTACCATCATAAAAGGTATTAGGATAACATTTTAGTGCATTATTTACTCTTTATTTTAGGATTTTAATTCTTTAGTTAATATTAGATATTAAGATATTTGTTTTTAATTATTTTTATTTATTTAAGCCTTAAATAAGACTTAGTAATGTTTATTTTATCAATAAATATTAATATCTTTTTTTCTAAGCTTTTTCGAATTCCTCTCCTATTCATCCTCTTCACTTTATCTAACCCACAGAAATCCTAAAATTAACCTAAATACACAAAAACACAAGGAAACAAGAATACAAAAATACGAATAAATAAAATATAACAAATGGTAATTTAATAACATATAACATGATATATATATTTTGAATGAAACATTGACGTATACATCCACATCAATATGAAATTATGTATTTTAGTTGGTCGTATTTGAACACGTGTTATTGATGTCATATGCGTGAGGACACGTCAGCGTCGGTTTCGTTATCCTTTGCCATTAGTTCATTCAACTAATTATTATTATATTTATTAGGATGGTATCCGCGCGTTGTGCGGGATATAATTTTTTTAGTTTTATTGAAAAAACATTATAAAAGTCTATAATATATATTTTAAGGAAAATCGAATAAAATTATAGATTAAACAAATGACATTTGAATGATTAAGTAAAAGAAACGGAAACAAAAATATAAATATATAGTAATTGAAATGCAATATGAAGGATCTTTAGCAAATGTATCGTTTACCTAATCATGTATGTGATCCAATTGTCGATATAAATGTCCGAGCATGTTGATGTCAATGTATCACGACCTTTGAAATTTAGAAACTATTAGTAAATTAATTACGCATATATGATAAGGGCATAAAATATAATAATTACTTACATATTGCCAATGTTGTCGGCCGGATGTGGTAGATCATTAAATATTTCCTTGTAAACAACGTTTGCTATGGATGAATCTCTAGCAGTTTTCTAACATAACACATTAAAAAAATGAATATAATTTTTTTCCTAAATTTGACATGAAAAAAAGTGTTCCATATAAATAAATAAGTGAAATTAAAAACCTTTATTCTCCAAAACATGTTCGACATTTGATTGTATAGTTTTCACATGTGACGCATATTTGTAGGAAAACCAAGGTCTGCTATCCGCTATCATTAGCAAAAACGAATATCATAAATTCACGAATATTAAAAAATGATGAAGATTATTGAAATGGATATATTGATTTACCGTTATATATAGCATTTGAACTTTCACCAAATTCTACTTCTTTTTCACGTTTTTTAGCCTTAGGCTTTCGCATAGCACCATTTTGTCCTTATTAATCTATGAACTAAAATAAACTGCATTTTAAAACAATGTTACACTTATATTTTAAAAAAATAGCTTTAATCACGATCTTGTAGAAATAATTCAATTCATCGTCTCTCATATTTATTTATTATTGATAAAAACTATAACGAATTATACGGTGTTCTGTCAGACAATAATTTTTCCTACATAAATTAATACATAAAGTTTGTTTTATCTATGTAAAATTTAGTAAAAAATAATATTATGACACGTTAATTTATAATCACAGTATAATTATTTTAAATTGACAAAAAACAAAACTAAAAGTAAATTTGAATTTCTTGCCCATATAAAATTTGTAACCGGCCCAAACCCAATACAACAAAATTTTAGAAATGAGAGAGAGAAGCGACTCGATAGAAAAACACGAACCTCCCTGAAGACTCTGAGAAACCGATTCCAAACCCTAACCTCACCACCAACCTCCTTTACCAGTGAACGAACGGCGAGAGTCCGATGACCGACGAAGAATTGTAGCACGAATAGCGTTGGGACAACTACGCCGGTGGCGAGGGAACTTAAAGGTACGGTTCATGTCGATTTATGCCCAGTTTCGATGAGGCTGGCATCAGATCATTTCTCTGGGGGTTTACCCAAATATTTGTCGGCGATTCTCTGGGGTTTTCTGAGTGTATCTCGGCTAGGTGAAACTGTTGCGATGCGGTACGGTCTGGTAAAAGTTACGGGTTTCTGGTTGCGCTATGAGGGTTGTTTGGGTGATATCGGGTTTTACCCGGGTACGATTAAGTCTTTAAGAACGTGTGAGAAGCGAAATGTGAGAGACGATGCACTTAGCAATTAGGGTTAAATGTTGCGGTTCCCCTAAACGACGGGCTAGAAATATTTGGGGATATACGATGGAAATAGGGTTTTCTGGCTGTGATTTGTGTTTAGGGTACTGGTTTATAAGGTTTTTTTTTGGGTTTAAATTTTCCTTTGAACAACAGAGATACCAATACATCTAAAACCATAAGGTGGAAAGGGTAGAAACAGGTAAACGACAGAAAATAGGTAAGCGACAGAAATTGTTTGATATAACAATCTGATTTGAAAATTGGAAAATTTAAATTGGAAAAACATGATTAAACAAACGGACAAAGTCTTAAACCAAGTGTTAACTAAACTGTTTCGAAAGATACAAACAAACTAAGTTAGGCGAATTCTCTTGGCTTTAACATCTTTTCCCACTTCTGAAGTAGTGTCCAAATTATCAATCATTCCATACAGGTTGCTATCAATCGAAATAGGAACCTGCATTTAAAAAACACAATAAGTAAAACTTAGAGTCTGGAGTACATTTAGAATGAGGATGAATGGTTGTTGAATTTAACTACTTGAGCAAGTCGCATCTGCCTCTATTAGAACGTTAGGTTTATTGGCAATAATTCGGAAAAAATAAACGATTGATGATTAGGGGTGAAATTGTAAGATATCACTCTAACATGGAACTCAAAACTCTTTCCAATAGTGTCCTTTAGACATTTTGGGACAACTAAAACACCTTGTTCATCCTGTACAATAATAAAAAAACAAAAACGTCTTGCAAATCCTTTATTGAACTTACACATCCAATAACATCTGAGACAATTTATATTATAAAAATATGCAAGTAGTCAAATGCATATTTGTAAAAAGAAAAGAAGTCAGTTGCAAACCCGGTAGAGAAGTGTTGCTATTTGCCAGTGATGATAGTTCATCATAGGATTTGAAACGGAAAATTCTTTGGGAATTGTAACTTTCATGAATTTTCTTTAACTTTGTTGAAACAGTCAATCGTAGCGAAATAGATAAATAGGTCAATTTGAAAGTGTCTTGTCCGTTAACGACATCGAAGCATTCAAGTTGAACAATAGTCCCTTCTTGCAAAAATTTGTTGAATCGGGTGAACAACATACAACTGATATTTCCTTGAATCATAGCTGACTGTGGAAAAAAATGGACCAAAGAATAAACAATAATATAATTTTTTTTATTATAGTAGACCATAAACTTTTTAAGATAGAAATAAAAGTGTCAAACCCGTTCATCGATGAGTAGGAAGTCAATCCACATTAGTTGTCCATTTTTTCACGTTACGTGCTTCCCAAACGCGGAACACCCTGGCAATAATGGGTTGGAAACAACATCCAACAATTAATTCATCAAACATTATGTGGTGGGGAACAATATCAGTGTGGGGTATTTTCAATAGATCCATTGGTAGAGAATATGGTGTGGTGTTTATAAAATTGCTAGGATAGGAAAGATAGGTTGTATGATGTGAATGTTTGTGTGATGTGAATGTTTGACTGATTATGTTGGTGCTTATATAGAGAATCAATTATAATATGGAATTAATAAAAATTTAATTGAAATTAATAAGAATGTAAATGATAGTTAGCCGTTAGGAGAGTTAGGAGAGAATATAAGAGGAGTGACAATTTAATGGCATAACATTAATGCAAATTAATTATATATTTATTTCTATATTATGTACTGTGGATATATTTATTTGTATATATACACATATATGTATATTATACATGTATTAAAAATCATACGCATGCATATTAAGATGATAAAGACAAATTAATTGTATATTAATTATACAATAAAGTGATTTTATTTAATCATAAAGTGGTTGTGTAATACAATACGTTAATTTTTTTTTGCCATTAAAGTGGTTAATTGTATATTACTACAAATTATTGCAAATTAATTATATATTTATTTTTATGTTATGTATTGTGGATATATTTATTTGTATACATATGTATGTATGTATTTATAGTTATGTGGATATACATATGTATGTATTTATAGTACATGTGTATATAATATATATGTATAATTAGCAATATATAGTAATTATAGAAATGTATATAATTTAAAATAATTATATACATATGTATGTATATAATTTAAAATAATTATATACATATGTATATATATATAGTACGTGTGTATAATATATATGTATATATAGAACTAAATATTCGTATGCAATTAGTGGATAATTTAATTGTAATGAAATTACTTATGAAAAAAATAGAGCATGTTAAGATAAATATATGTATATATAGAACTAAATATTCGTAGGCAATTAGTGGATAATTTAATTGTAATGAAATTAATTATGAAAAAAATAGAGCATGTTAAGATAAATATATGTATATTAGTTGTATGTATGTATATAATTATGTATTTTACTATGTGTATAATTAGAATAAAGTATTTTTTGTAACAGAAAAGTGAGTTTTTTTTGGCAATTATAGAATAAAGTATTTTTTGTAACCATAAAAGTGGATTTTTTTGGTAATTATGGAAAAAAAAAACGGAGGATGAGCAATATAAGAATAATACTCCTATCCAATTAGTTGATAATTTAATTGTAATGAAATTAATTATGTTAGAATAATTTTATGTTAGTATTATTCGTATGTAGAGTAAAGTATTTTTTGTAACCATAAAAGTGGTTTCTTTTTGGCAATTATAGAATAAAGTATTTTTTGTAACCATTAAAGTGATTTTTTTTTGCAATTATGGAAAAAAAGGAGTATATTTTGCTGAGGTGTCAGCCTGAGGTTGCAGCAAAACATACTCCTTATATATATATAATTTGTATTACAGAAAACACGTTAAATTAATTTATTATATATATATTCAAGGGAAAAGAGCCTAATTCTCTTTTAAAATCATGCTTTAGTCTTGTTTCCCCTCGATTTTGATCATCATTCTATTTCCTCTTCGATTTTCCGTTTTCATCCTATTCCCTTCTCAATTATCAAAAATATGCCTAAAACCTCTTATGTTATTTATCCGTTAGTTATCCGTTAATCGATCTGATTTTGACCCGATTTTGACTCAAATATGACTCAATTTTGACCTAATTTTGACTCGATTAATCCCAATTTGTACTTAATTTTGACCAAAATTTCTTAATTTTAACTCAAATTTCAACAATAAATCAATTTAATTATTCAATTTAATCGACTTATTTGATTTAATTGATTTCGAATAAAATTAAATATGGTGTTTTTTACTTGAAACCAATTTTAACCCAAAATCGACTCCTATTTTGACTCAATTTTAACCAAAAACCGATCAAATTTTGACCCAAATCATGATCTCAATTTTGAATCGATTTAATTCGAATTTTTACTTAATTTTGACCCGATAAAATTCAGTATTTTTTACTTAATCTGTAATTTTAACCCAAAATCGATCTCAATTCTGACTCAATTTTACTTAATTTTAACCCAAATTGTACTTAATTTTAACCCAAAATCGACCCCCAATTTTAATCCAAAATCGACCCTGATTTTTATTTAATTTTAACAAAAAATCGACCCCAATTTGATCCAATTTTAATCCAAAATCATTACGATGTTGATCTGTTTTACTTAATTTTAACCAAAAATCTACCCTAATTTTGACTAAATGTTAACCCAAAACCGATCCAATTTTGACCCAAATTATGATCTCAATTTTGACTCGATTTAATCTAATTTTTTACTTAATTTTGACCCGAATTTTTGCTTAATCTTAATTTGTACTTAATTTTGACCAAATTTTGTACTTAATTTTAACTCGAATTTTAACAATAAATCAAGTTAATTATTCAATTTAATCGACTTACTTGATTTAATTGATTTTGATTAAAATTAAATACAGGTTTTTGTACTTGAAACCAATTTTGACCCAAAATCGACCCCAAAATCGGGCGTTCATCAACTTTATCAATTTTCATCTCTTTTAAAGTTCTTGGTACTCATTTATTTCATCTTGATCAATATAAACACCTCTTTTGCTAGCCAATAGAGCTATTTCCAGTGGTTCAATGTCTTTGCACTCTTCAAACACTTCATTGGCCAATTCATCCTAGACATCAATGAAGAATACAGACTCTACAATGAATGTTTTCTTGAGACTCTGATCCAGATGAAACTTCACTGTCTCCTCTCCTATTTTCATTGTCAATTTTCCTGCCATTACGTGGATGATGGCATCCGCGGTGTTGAGGAATGGTTTGGGTGGAGGTTTGGGTGGTGATGTCTGAAGTGGAGGTTTGGGTGGTGATGTCTTTGCCACCGCCGAACATGGTAACCAGAAAAAAAGAAAGAGAGAGGGTTTAGACGGCTAGGGTTTGTATGGCTAGTGTTAAGGATCAATGCTCTGATACGATACAGAGAATTGCAAAGAGAATAGATTGTATTGTTTGAATAGAATTTATGTACATCACATATATACAGACTTTGATATAATAAACTCTAATTGTATATTAAATTACATATTTGTACATATACATGCGTGATTATTTGTAATATTATAAGATCTCTGAATTAATAATAAACTGCAAATAATAAACTTCGATTTATTTTTAGAATTAATAAATAAAATTTCTTGGAATTTAGCTTTTTTAGAAAATACGTAAGGTGTATGCATTTAAAACGAGAACCAGAGATTTGAATAATATATATATATAATAAAAATATGAAAAATGTATATATATATATATAATTGGCTTAGTTAATATTTATTTTATCCAATTTATATACGGTTTGATGCTCAACTTGTTATGAAATCATATATAATTCAGTACAAACCCTGCAGTCCTAAGAATACGAACTTCTTGTTGAGAGTTTTCCTGTTGGATGAGGCAAGCAGAAACCATAAAATGATATATAAAATTGGATTTATTATATGTCTTTTTTTGTAGAATTGTATATATTAAAAAGATTATAAATATTATAAAAGCTTAATAATTTTATTGGTAACAATATAACATAGAAAATAATATATATTGTGCATTTTTAAATTTTATTATATATATATAAATCAGTATGTATCGGTTTTTAAATATATATATATAATTTTAATAATATATATATGTGTGTTATTTAGGCCAATCTATATGTATGAAAATTAGAATAGTCCAGATTATATATTTTATCGCTTTTTACGACACCCAAAATGAATAGCTTTATAAATATATCGAATATAGGTGTATATATATAGTAACAAAATTTAAATGTATTTATTCATAATTATGATATATCCGGACCATAAAATTGAATATGCTATAGTTATTAATAGCATGCAGTGAGTCTAGTCTTGGGATGTAAATGCATTTTAATGAGCGATTGGTGGAGTTAATAACAATAAAAATTAAATGACAACCTTAAATTCCCATACCCTAAGGAAATTGCAGGCCGTCGTAAAAAAATCAAGTCTCCTCAACATTATTTATTGTTCTTCACCGATCTTCTCTCTCTCTCTCGCTTTTGATTTTTAAATCAATGTTTTTATTTCAAATTCCATATATATAATATTATCACTCGAAATGCATTATCACAAACATAATTAAGGTTAGTCTTTAGAAGGAAAAATCTAGAAATCTTGATACCATCGCATATTTTAAAAAATTAGATAAATCAATTTCAAAATACTATGAATTTTCTATTTTTGTGAGCCGATTCATCCGGCGGAATATCAGATATACCCTCGTAAGGTTAAAACGTTTCAAAAATACCCTTTCCTAAAATAATTATTTAATCGAAAAAACTAAAGAAAAGACAAATTTACTCTTAATTTTCGAACGTGAAAAAACCCGCATTCTGGGAGAGTAAAAGCCAAACCCGCATTCTGGAAGAGTAAAAGCCAAGAAAGAACAAGTGATTTCGAACTTGAGAGGGATCGATTCGAAGTTGGCAAGAAGGAAATGACTAGAATCAGCAGCGGTGGAGAAGAGAGCACGAGTCAATCTTCAATGGCGTCAATAAGTGTAAGAAGATCGATTTCTATGGTTTTGGAGGATGTCGAGTCCCAAAATGGTTTATTGATTTGAAATGGGTGTGAGTGTCAATGAGTCGGTTGAGTCTCAGTGAGTCGGTTGAGTCGCAAGAGTCGGTTGTCTCAGTGAGTCGGTTTTGGTCGCGATGGTGAATTGAGCGTCGATTTCTAGGGTTTGCAGGCTATCGAGTCCCAGAATGGTTTATTGATTTGAAATGAGTGTGAGTGTCAGTGAGTCTGTTGAGTCTGAGTGAGTCGATTTGGGTCGCAATGGTCGCTTGAGCGTCGCAGGGAGTCTAAGGGTCGTTTGAGTCGGTTGTCTCAGTGAGTCGGTTTGGGTCGCAATCGTCGCTTGAGCGTCGCAGGGGGTCTAAGGGTCGTTTAAGTCGGTTGTCTTAGTGAGTCAGTTTGGGTCGCATGGGTCAGTTGATCGCATGGGTCGGTTGAGTCAAAGGGTCGGTTGAGTCGGATGGGTCGGTTGAGTCGCATGGATCGCATGAGTCGCATGGGTCGCTTGAGTCGGTAGAAGTATAATGTATTCTTTAAATAATTGGTCATTTTGCAGGTGGTCCCAAAGCCGAAGTTTGTGTATCAATTCAAACACATGGACAGAATGCCAAAGATCACCACCAAGTGTTATCCTCACGACACAATAACGAAACTGAGAGGAATCTTAGATGAATACGACTTGCATTACTTCGAGAAGGAATCACAATTTAAGTATTTATTCCATTTCGAATGTGACTCGACATTGACTAAGGTTCAAATGTCTATCCTCCTAAATCACTCTGTGATTGTACGGGACAAGAAGGAGTTGTGGTTCGTCTTAAACGGTGTTCCCATCCGGTACTCTATAGTGGAGCACGCACCAATTTCCGGATTGAACTGCGGACCATATCCCAAAGGATGGGAGTCCAAAAGGGGTGATACATTCAGGCAAAAGAATTTCGGCCGTGGAAAGGTGACCCCCGCACAAATCATTGGAAA
>CM071863.1:45863703-45897375 GCA_036759665.1 Gynandropsis gynandra
GGGTCGCAAAGGGGTACGAGGGTCGCAGAGGTTCAAGGGTCGCAAAGGGGTACAAGGGTCGCAGAGGTCACAAAATACGAATAAGTCACAAAACTCATTTTTTGTACCTGGCCTTCAAATCATTCAATAGCACTTCAAATTCGTTCTCCGTGTATGGTGCCGCACATTTGAAGAACATTTCGAATGCTCCCTTGTACACTCCTGTCAGAAATGTCACATCCACGGCAACCACTTTACGCATGTATTCCCATCTCCTTATAGCCGCACCGACAGCCATAAAAAGGTATTTGAAGCTTTTCCCATCATTGTCGAAAATTAGATCTGCGACAGATCCGAGATTTCTTATTATAAACATGTGCAACCACCCTGGAAGGCTCCTATAATGTTCAAAGTCATCACCACAAATATCCTTTTCCTGTCAGAAATGTCGCATCCACGGCAACCACTTTACGCATGTATTTCCATCCCCTTCTAGCCGCTCCGACAGCCATAAAAAGGTATTTGAAGCTTTTCCCATCAATGTCATACTGAAGATCTGCGACAGGTCCGGGATTTCTTTTTACAAACATGTGCAACCACCCTAGAAGCCTCCTATAATGTTCAAAGTCATCACCACGAATATCCTTTTGAGCACCGCATTTGCCTCTTAATGCCATCAACTACGATACATTGGCACCATATTTTGCTTTTACACGAGCCATCGATTCTTTTGCTGGAGGTGTTTCATAACTTCCGGCAAATTCCTCTTTCAAATAAACCTTAACCATTTGCGCTGTATCCTTTTTAGCTTCGTTTCGTTTAGATACAGGTGAACAATTATGAATGGGATGATGTGTTCTCACACTAAACCGTTTAGAATTCGGGATTGCTGCCACACGTAATTTCCATTTACAACCATTTCCGGAAAACTTGCATCGTACTTCCCACAGCTTCGTATCAGATCTCAATGTTGTATATCTAAACGAAGCTTCGATTGAACCCTTCCTTACAAATGCCTGTACATGCTTCTTGCTATCAAACTCTTGCCCAATTTTAAGATCCAATCCATCTCCGAACTCGAAGATATTATTTTCGCCATTGTGAACTACCATCTGCGAGTTGTTCTCACCATCACCATACTTATGCTCTGCTGGCACATCAGAAACAACTTTATTACTGCCACAAACAACTCCATCAATTACCACATTCATGGCACACCCACCATCTTCTCTTAACCCGCTTGTATGTTCACTATCAGAATTATCAGAATCCAAAATATCTATTGTCTCTGGATTATTCTCAACTCTACTTTTGTTATCTTTCACTATCAGAATCATCCGAATCCAAAATATCTATTGTCTCCGGATTACTCTCAACTCTACTTTTGTCATCTGGAACAATAACACAGTCATCATAATCTACAACACCTCGATCCTCACCTTCTTTAGCAATGCTTCCAAAAGCAGGAATTAGAGGCTCAATTTCCCTCTCAAAAGCAGGAATTAGAGGCTCAATTTCGATTTCACAATTCACACCTGCCGATTCTATCTCCACATACAGCAGTGGCCGAATTCCTCTTATGCGTTCGAACAGATAACAAATAAGATGTTTGTCATTCATTATATATGTCGGCTTCCTATTTTCACAAATATTGGGCAAATAGCTTAACTTCAACTTCGTTATATTATTATCCACCATCATCTCTACGCATAACTCATCAATCAGTTGCTGGTATGTCAGACTAACCGGAGGACATAAGAAAATTACTCTCTGGTTTTCCTGAACTCTACCAACCCATTCAGATTCTCCATTTGGGTTTTTTCCCATTTACCATCATACAAAAAATAAATCATTGTGGTTTTCTCATCCACCGTATCCATTACACCTGTAACAAAAACATAAAAAGAGGGGTACATTCGGTGACCCACAGCGACCGTGCGACCCTTGGACCCCTGCGACCCTTTCAACCCTTTGCGACCCTTGTACCCCTACGACCCTTGGACCCCTGCGACCCTTGGACCCCTGCGACCCTTTCAACCATTTGCGACCCTCGTACCCCTGCGACCCTTTCAACCCTTTGCGACCTTTCAACCCTTTGCGATCTTGCGACCCTTTGCGACCCTTTTAACCCTTTGCCTTGCGACCCCTTGCGCCCCTTGGACCCCTGGACCCCTTTACCTCTGCGACCCTTGGACCCCTACGACCGTTGCGACCCTTGGACCCATGCGACCCTTGCAACCCTTGGACCCCTGCGACCCTTTACCTCTGCGACCCTTGGACCCCTACGACCTCTTTATCTCTGTGACGCTTTGAACCCTTTGCGACCCATTTACCATGCGACCCTTGGACCCATGCGACCCTTCGAACCCTTTGTGACCCCTTTCCCATCCGACCCTTGAACCCCTGCGGCCCTTTGACCCTTTGCGACCCCTTTACCCTTGGACCCCTACGATGACCTTTGATCCCTTTGACCCCTCGATGAGACTCTGTGATCCAGTGCGACCGTACGACTCTGTGACCCACTCTGTCACCTTTGACATTGCAATAAATATGACTCGTTTAGACTCGTTTTCAATAATTGCAATAAACACAAGAGAAACACGAAAAACTCACTATACATACCTGGTTTTTCTGCGGAACGTGCTTAATTGCAAGCTTCTTTGTTGACAACAAAGGATTTCAACCTATTGGCAGCGAATCTGATGCCGATTTCAAGCTACTCTCGCCGAATCTGTTGTGGTGTAGGGGAACAGTAATTTTTGCGCCATAGGAGAGAGAGAGAATTAGAGGTGCTCTAGAGGAGAGAGAAAAATTGTCGTCAAGGGTAATATGGGATTATCAATATTTTAAGGGTAGATTTGAAGTTGAAACTTTTTTTTTTCAGCCAAGGGTATTTTTGAAGCACTTTAGTCCTACAGGGGTATTTTTGAAGTTCCCCCGATTCATCCATCTACCATAATATTATAATAACAAATTTTAACGGAAACATAATTAAACTGTACCACAAAAAAAAAATTCTGTTAAGACTAACCGAACTGAAATAAAAAATCGTAATCTTTGTTTATTACAAAATAACATTTAATGAATTCATTCAAACGCAAACTCATATGGAGTGTTATATGAAGGTGTGCTCATATGCGTCTCTAAATAATTTACATTTTATCTATTTAGCATTTTATTGATGTCGCTTTTCTAACAGGGGTGGATAAAATATCCGAAGTATTCCTATTTGATTCGTATTCGAAGCGAAATTTTAAATATCTGAATGATATGATAAATTATGTGTCTACATCTTGAAAGAAGGCGAATCAATTCTGATTATTTAATTAATCACGAAACACTTTTTTATATAGATATACAATATCAAACGAAAAAAATATAATCTTGTAGAATATTCGTGGAATCTTCAGAAATATCTTCGGTATTCAATAAGACATCAAATAATATCTAGAGAATATCGTAGAATATCATTAGAATATGATGTAAGATATCGAAAAATATTATCGTATCAATCACACTAATATATCCGTTAGTACACGCCCTCAAGTTGGACCGTGAAAATTATGAACGTCTAACTTTGAAGGAAAATGTCCAAGGGTCGGTATGCCTGAAGGGGGTCGAGGTTGGTACGCCAAAGGTCGTTGGGATCGGTACGTGGGAAGGCGTCGAGGTTGATATGTCGAAGGACATTAGGATCGGTACACCCGAGGGCGTCGAGGTTCGGTACATCGGAGGGCGTCGAGGTTTGGTGCGCAGGAACGTGTTGGGGTTTAGTACATCGGAGGGCATTGAGGTCGGTACGTCGGAAGGCATCTAGGTCGGTACATCAGAGGGCGTCGGGGTTCGGAACGCCAAAAGGCATCGGAGTCAATATACCGGATGGCGTCTGGTCGATTCCCCAAGGGCGTTTGGTTGGTACCTCAAAGGGTGTCTGGTCGGTATGCCGAAGAGTGTCTAAGTTCAGTACCCCGAATGGCATCTAGGTTCGATACGCTGAAAGGCATCTGGGTTCGGTACGCCAAAAGGCATCTGGTTAGTACACCGAAAGGCGTCTAGTCGGTACGCTGAAATGGCATCAGGTCGGTATGTTGAATGGCGTCGTGTTAGTATGCCAAATTGCGTTGGGTCAGTACGTTGGAGTAGTGGATCGTTGGGGTAGTGGTTTTCGGTCAGATCTTGGTTTTCGGTTAGATCTTCGCCAATTTGCTAATTTTTGGTCGATGATCGCTGGTGTATAGTGCGCCAATCGAAGGGTTGGTGACTGATCTGGTCGCTGGTTCATTCGCGTTGCATGATTCGGTGGCCAACGGTCGAAGAGGACCGTCGTTTGCTGCTTTGTCGAGGCTGATTGAGGATGAAGTTCTTCGAGTTCCAGGTTTTCAGTCGGAGGTTGATTTCGACGGCAGTGGTCTGTCGTGGAAGGTGGTCGATGTCGGTTGCAGAAGTTTTATATCATTGGTTAAGACAATGAACAATAAGTAAGTTTTTCTAAAAAAAGATTTAGGGTCTGGTGAAGAAAAAGAGTCGAGAAAGGAGAATCATAGAGAAACCAATATCGAGGTCAAGATATAAATAACATTGTTTCGAGTTTTGATACCATGAAAAATTTGAAACTACATCTCGAAAGAAGACTAATCAATTCTGATTATTTTATTAATAACGAACGACTTTCTTATATAAATATATAATATCAAACGAAAAATGAAATATAATCTTGTAGAATATTTATACAATCTTCAGGAAAATATTTTCTATATTTAATAAGAAATCAGATAATACTCTATAGTATCTCGTAGATTATCATCAAAATATTAAGTAAGATCTCGAAAGATATTCTCGTATCAATACAAATAGTAGAAATAATATTCGATAAATACAAATACAAATAGTCGATTTAATTATCCAAATTATTCGTATTCGTAATTACTAAATATATCATTTATTAAATATATGTATAAATTTATAACAAAATTAATTTTAAAAGATCGAATTATAAATAATTAAACTTTTAATTTAACAAACTTTTTTCGAATATAATATATACAATAATATAAAACTAATATTAAACTAAAGGACTAAATTGAAAATATTAGAAACTGTTAACCTAATATTGTTTTTATATATACTAGAAAAAGAAGCCCGCAATGCGCGAGATGTTAAAAATTTTCAAATATATAATAAAATTGATCTATTAAAAATAAATCGATAATAAGGGAACCCCGCAATTCAGATTTTTGACACATCCAATCATTTTGGATAATAAGCGAATGAGAATTTCTCCAAACCATGATCTGCATAAGATATGATGTTGTTCGATGATAAAACATCCTTTGATGTGATACACATGATAATAGTTGTTGATTTATCATGGAAGAATCACAATATCAACAAAGCGACATATGAAAATAGTTTTAATGCGGTCTCGATCAATTTTCAGTGAACATACACCGTCTATTTAGTTGATATTTATATAGTATAGAACCCACTCGATGAGCGGAGTTTTTATCAATTGTTAAATACAATTGGAATTTATATATCATAAATGAATCATTATATAAAAAGACAGAAAATTAAATGTGATGATATATTTTCTATATCATTTTACGAAAAATAGATACTATATTTATATTTTTGTTTAAAATCATAAAAAAATTGGTAGGATCTAATTATTATAACTCAATAATATATGATGGTGATATCAATGTTATATAAAAAAATATGTTATTTTTAAAACAAAATTTGTAGATATAATAAAATACACGATTATCAATTTTATCATTTGTTTCATTTCAGTAGTATCTAATATTTTTATATTTTTATAAAACCAAACTTTCATCTAAGTACACAAATTTATTATATAACTACACATCAAATATAAATTTTGAAATATTAATATATTCCATAGAATTCGTGAATAAGAAAGAAGTATATGGATTTATACAACATATGTATAGGTTTATCTCTCTATTTTATTTATTTGTCTCATTTTATCAATTTCCAAACTTTTTTCAATTTCTTATAACCAAACTTTCATGTAAATATACTATTAAATTTTATTCACATAAATACATAAATTTGTTATATTTTACATATAAAATTTAAATTTGAAAAATATTTTGTATTTTATATAATTTTATATAACATATTTATATGATTATTTATCTATATTTTATTATTTATCTCATTTCAATAGTTTCTAATAATTTTCAATTATTCTATAACCCAAATTCTTTTTAATTTGTATTCAAAATTTTATAATAATAGGATGATGAGGTGACAATATGAGAATTGAGAGATTTTGCAACTTTTTATATATATATATATATATTTATTAATTTACTAATTTTTTTATTTACATATATAATAACTAAAATATCCGCTAAATTAATATAAATATTTTGTGTTTCTTTAAAATATTAATATTACTAATATATAATTCATTTTAAGTAATATATTAATGGTAATTAATGTAGAATAAAAAATAAAAAAATACTTTTTCTATAACATATGAATTTAGAAAATATAATGTTATCAAAGAATAATATTTAGAACTTTTAATAAAAAAAATTTGTTAGATGACATATTTCATAATTAAATGAGATCAATGATTGGTTAAATAAAAAAATGAAAATAAATGTATAATAGTTGAAATGCAATACGAAATACCTTTAGAAAATGTATTGTTTATATTGATGATACATATAATCAACGATTGTTATAATTATATATATAAAAAATGTAATACGCTATTATTATTTTTATTTTGTTGGGATATTATAAATTATTGTAAATATATTAATCTAATGTTCTTCCAAATACTTTTAAATTTATATATTTAAAATTTATATAAAATATGTCAATAATGTATTGATTATTTATAACTAAATTCTAAAACTTTAAACTAAATACAAATTCTTAAGATCATGATATATGTAAATTATTTTTGTTAATTGGAAGGTGAAAATTTTTTAATTATTAAAATTGTATGTATTGTAAGAAATGTATTTCTTAGTATTTTATTTTGTTGGATGTTATAAATTATTTTAATTAATGATAGATGTATATTGTTTTATTTATTGAGAGGTGAAAAGTTTGTATTTATTGTAAAAATTGTATTTATTATTTATTATTTTTTTAATACATATATTAATATATATATATAATGTATACAGTAATTCTAATATTTTTAATACGAGTCCTTAATTGTGTATTTTTAATATCTAATAATAGATTGTTTTCTTCCAAAATATTTTTTAAAATTTATATATTTAAAATTTATATAAAGTAAATCATGAATATATTGAATATTTAAAATTAAATTCTAAACTTTTAAAATAAATAAAAAATATTAAGATCATATATATGTGTATTATTTTTTAATTGGAATATGAAAAATTTTTAATTATTAAAGATGTGTTTATTGTAAGAAATGCATTTATTATTATTTTTATTGTGTTTGTATGTTATAGATTATTATAATCAATGATAGATGTACATTAATATAGTGTGTTTCCAAATATATTTTTTATTAAGGATTGTATTTATTGTATGAAATATATTTATTATTTTTTTTATTGGATTGGGATGTTGGAAATTATTGTAACCAATGATAGATGTATATTAATGTAATATTTTTCCAAATATAATTTTTTGAGATAAATATATTTAAAATTTATATAAAATGTGTCAATAATATATTTATTATTTAAAATTAACTTCAAAAACTTTAATCTAAATACATATTCATAAGATCATGTATAAACATATATTATTATTATTTTTTAATTGGGAGGTGAAAATTTTTAATTATTAAAATTATAGTTATTATAAGAAATATATTTATTATTTTTTATTTTGTTTGATTGTTATAAATTATTATAACTATTGATAGATGTATATTGTATTTTAATTTGGAGGTGAAAAGTTTGTGTTTATTGTAAAAATGTATTTATGATTTTTTATTTTTTTAGTACATATATTTATATATATAAATAAAAATGTGTACATTAATTCTAGAATTTCTAATATGACTCCTTAATTGTGTATTTTTAATACCTAATAATAGGTCGTTGGTATTATTAATCTAATGTTTTTCCAAATAATTTTTTACACTAATATATTTAAAATTTATATAAAATAAGTATTGATTATTTAAAATTAAATCCGAAACCTTTAAATTAAATAAAAATTATTAAAATAATGTATATGTGTATATTATTTTTTTAATTAGAATGTGAAAGGTTTTTAATTATTAAAGATTGTATTTATTGTAGGAAATGTATTTATTATTTTTTATTGGGTTGATATGTTATAATTTATGGTAATCAATGATAGATGTATATTAATATAATGTTTTTCCAAATAATTTTTTTGAAATAAATGTATACAAAATGTCTCAATAATGTATTGATTATTTAAAATTAAATTGTAAAATTTTAAACTAAATACAAATTCTCAATATCATATATATACATATATAATATATTTTTTAATTGGGAGGTGAAAACTTTTTAATTATTAAAATTGTAGTTATTATAAAGAATATATTTATTATTTTTTATTTCTTTGGATTGTTATAAGTTATTGTAATTAATGATAGATTTATAATGTTTTTTTTTAATTTGGGATAAATTGTTTTTTGCTTAGGTGGCTTCATGAGAAGCCACCAAAACATTCTTCTTTTATATATATAATTTTGAAATAATATATTGTGAATTAATATTATAAATTATTGTAATTAATGATAGGATGCATATAATTTTTTTTGTAAATTATAATGTGAAAAGTTTTTAATTATTAAAATTTTATTTATTATATGATTTGTACTTACTATTTTTAGTAATTAAAATAGTTTTTTTATTTGATAGGTAGTAAAGGTTAATTATTAATTTAAATTGTATATATATTAATATTTTATAGTATATAATCAAAATGAAAAATAAAAAGTCATACACATGACATATAATAATATGAATATTTTTTTATCGAATTTGTTTTTCTTCGTTCAATAGTTTTAAAATATATGCTAACTATAATTTGTTGGAAACATAACACATTTTTTATTATTTTATTCCATGATAAATATATTATTAATTTGAAAAAAAATAATTTATTAATTAAAGATATTTTTAAGATAATTATAAATAATTTATAATAATACTACATAATTTTAGTTGAAAATTTCAAACAAATAATTTATTTTTTATTTTTAGTAATATGGAGAATTAATATTAAAGAGAAATGGCTACTATAATATCACAAAAATGTGACAATAATATTTATATATTTAGAAATGAATTTAGAAATATTTACAAAATTTTATTTAAAAATAAAAAATGTGTCAGTATCATTCATCTCATCCTCACCCTCTTCCCCCTTTCCTCTCCTTCTTCTTCTGTACACCAAAACACCATCATTCTTCTTCATCCGATATGGATTTTCAACATAACCATAATTGTGAAATGTGTTATACTGCTCATCGAACCAACCGATCGATGCATCCTCCACAAACCCTATTTTGTGATTTCGCATCCCCTCGACGATTCCATCCTTGATGTAGGGATGTGCCAGTCCATAAATCAGAGGCCATAGCGGATCGTAGGTAAGGTTGAGGACGACATCGTGTTGGGTGGGATTAATCGGCTTAGACTGTGATTAGTTCCCCTCAGTCACCGTGAGGGCAAGCGTTGTGTCGTCAAAAATTTCACCTGCAAAACACGCGGTGACGGAAATGCCGGCGGGAAAGAAAGGAAGTGAGAGCTACCACATATAAACTTGTTGTGATTAAACTATCATGGGAGGAGTAGCAATTTTGCTGCAAGCTGGCCTTTTGGAGCTGAATTACTTGAGGAGAAGATGACGCGTGAATTCCGACGGATTAATCTTATCTAACACGATGTCGAACTTCGCAGTTGAAGGCCGCCTCCACTGTCGCGACCTCCTCCGATGAATCAACGTCGCGTGAATCCACCGTAGAAAGAGAATAGAAAATCGGCGAAAGGTAACTCAATAATTTACAGACTATTTATCGAGGAAAGCACAAAGAAGTCTCCAGTGTCACGGGCTCATCCGGCGAATCGACTAACCAACCCCGCCGATGCCATCGTATATATGATATGGGGGAACGGTGGTGAAAACTCATATAAATAGATGGAAATTATCTTGGAAAGAGAATCTGAAGAGTTATCATGGTGAATTTAATGGATTTAATATTAAAAATTAATGTAGAATAAAAACGGTCAAGAAATCTAAAAAAGAAAAAATGTAATCGAAAAGAATGAAAAATAAATTATCTTTTTTTTCATAAAGATGCATACGTGGCTTCACCGGGAGTAAGGAGGTATCCTCCTTTTATATATATGATTTTATGCACATAAATACATAAATTTGTTATATTTTACATATAAAATTTAAAATTTGAAATATTCAAATATTTTGTATTTTATATAATTTTATATAACATATTTATATGATTATTTATCTATATTTTATTATTTATCTCATTTCAATAGTTTCTAATAATTTTCAATTATTCTATAACCCAAATTCTTTTTAATTTGTATTCACAATTTTATAATAATAGGATGATGAGGTGACAGTATGAGAATTGAGAGATTTTGCAACGTTATATATATATTTATTAATTTACTAATTTTTTTATTTACATATATAATAACTAAAATATCCTCTAAATTAATATAAATATTTTGTATTTCTTTAGAATATTAATATTACTAATATATAATTCATTAAAAGTAATATATGAATGATAATTAATGTAGAACAAAAATAAAAAAAATACTTCATCGACGTGGAAGCTTGAAAAAAAAAGAATGTATTAAAAATCAATATTTGTTAATAATTAAAATTTGATTTTAAATATAATAAATTTAAAAACATTTTAAATATTTATATTTGTATAATATATATAGATTTTTATATTTTTATGCAAAGATGTTGTGGATATTAATAAGATAATAAAAGAGATATTAAAATATTTGAAGTCATTTAATTACATTAATGATCAATATAATAATATTTAAAAAAATTAGTTAAAAAAAGACTTGCTTAGGTGGCTTCACCACAAGACTCATTTTGCAAGAACTTTTATATGTATAATTTACATATATAATAACTAAAATTTCCTCTAAATTAATATAAATATTTTGTGTTTCTTTAGAATATTAATATTACTAATATATATTTCATTTAAAGTAATATATGAATGATAATTAATATAGAAAAAAAATACTTCAATGACATGGAAGCTTGAAAAAAAAAGAATGCATTAAAAATCAATATTTATTAATAATTAAAATTTGATTAAGTATAATAATTTTAAAAACATTTTAAATATTTATATTTGTATAATATATATAATTTTTTTTATTTTTATGTAAAGATGTTATGGATATTAATAAGATAACAAAAGAGATATTAAAATATTTGAAGTCATTTAATTACATTAATGATCAATATAATTATATTTAATAAAAAATTAGTTAAAAAAATACTTGCTTAGGTGGTTTCACCACAAGCTCCTTTTGCAAGAACTTTTATATGTATAATTTACATATATAATAACTAAAATATCCTCTAAATTAATATAAATATTTTGTGTTTTTTAGAATATTAATATTACTAATATATAATTCATTTAAAGTAATATATGAATGACAATTAATGTAGAACAAAAAAAATACTTCAATGACGTGGAAGCTTCAAAAAAAAAAGAATTCATTAAAAATCAATATTTGTTAAAAATTAAAATTTGATTAAGTATAATAAATTTAAAAACATTTTAAATATTTATATTTGTATAATATATATAGATTTTTTATTTTTATGTAAAAATGTTATGGATATTAATAAGATAATAAAAGAGATATTAAAATATTGAAGTCATTTAATTACATTAATGATCAATATAATTATATTTAATAAAAAATTTGTTAAAAAAAAGACTTGTTTAGGTGGCTTCACCACAAGCCTCCTTTTGGAAGAACTTTTATATGTTAGATTCACAACTTTTTATATATATATTTATTAATTTACTAATTTTTTATTTATTTACATATGTAATAACTAAAATATCCTCTAAATTAATATAAATATTTTGTGTTTCTTTAGAATATTAATATTACAAATATATAATTCATTTAAAATAATATATGAATGGTAATTAATGTAGAACAAAAAAAATACTTCAATGACATGGAAGCTTGAAAAAAGAATGCGCTTTAAAAATCAATATTTGTTAATAATTAATATTTAATTAAGTATAATAAATTTAAAAACATTTTAAATATTTATATTTGTATAATATATATATATATATAGATTTTTTATATTTTTATGTAAAGATGTTATGGATATTAATAAGATAGGAAAAGAGATATTAAAAAAGTTTTAAGTCATTTAGTTACATTAATGATCAATATAATTATATTTAACAAAAAAATAGTTAAAAAAAGACTTGCTTAGGTGGTTTCACCACAAGCCTCATTTTGCAAGAATTTTTATATATATAATTTGAATTTACGAATATCCATTTTTATGATTATGGATAATAAATTCAAATATTCGACGAATACAAATACAAATAATCATACAAATAATCAAATATTTATCTGTTAAAATTTATCTCTGCCACTAAAGTCCATAGTATTAAGAAAATCCCATGTATATCATTATAATATATAAAATACCATGATAGTTATATTGGGCTCAACCATTGATAAACAATAAAATTTTATGAAAATGTTTGCAAATCCCAAATTTTTATCTTTATAATATTGTTTTAAATAGTATTTTGATGGATGATGCGACTATAATTAAATATATTGAAATAATTATCATATTTAAAAAATATTATAATATCTAAATGTTTTCTCTAAAAATTTAAAATCTTTCATTCTATGTCTTTTTATCATACCAATTCTAAGTTTTTTTTTCATATATTAATACAGTTTATTTATTTTATACAATTTATAAAGTTATTCTATGCATATTAGATATTTTATAAAGGAATAAACTTTTTTAATCAAAACAATTGCATGGTTCTGTATTTTATAACACATGTAAATGCAATAATTTAGGGTCGTAGAATATATTTCTGTAACATCAAGTTGTTGAGAAATACAAGGAGCATAAAGGTGCGTGAGAGGAATGAGGAGAACTTCAAGGAGTCAAAGAGAAGAATGAGGAGAAGAAGACGGAGTCAAAAGAGGATCAAGAGAAGTCAAATTTGAAGAAAAAATAACAAGTAGGTGCGGTTGGAAAACCGGTGGGTTAGCTGAGCACATGTGAAGATAGATAAGTTAACTCGAGCAAAAGAAGAGGTTAACTTATCTGGGTGAATATCGAAGAAGTACCAAAAACAGAGTGAATACAGTTCACAGAGTTTTGAGTGTATTTAGTGAGATACTGTGAGAAAAAGTGTGAATCAGTTTAGCGTTTATTTACATCTAACTCAGAGGGAATTATCTGCGGAAATCTTTAGTACTTTGTAAAAGCGAGCAAATGTACTTGAAAGATTGGTTGGTAAACAAAGCTAATATTGTTTTGTGAATTTTAATCTCTTCAAAATAACAATTAATTTAGTTGTCTATCTACAAGTTTTCAACACATACATAAATTATTTTTTTTATCCCTTTCAAATTATCATATGCGTCATTCACATGTAATCAGCTGATTTTTTTTTTTGTGTATGCGTTTATTTAAATCAGCTGATTAGTTAGGTAGTCACGAAAAAGTCACATTCATTAAGCAAGTTTTCTACCAATCCACAAATATATAAAATTTTCATTTTAAATTTTTTATTTATTTTTATTTTATTTTCAGGATTAGGTGCTCTGTTTAGAAGACTTTCTTGCGTGATGATTAGGTGATTGTCTTTTTCTTTTCTTTTTTTTTTAATATAAACTAATTTTATGAAAAATGTAGAATCCCATGTTATTTTTATAAGATTGTTAAACCTTAAAAATAAGCGTGCTGGTCAGATGTGTTAGACAGAGGGCTTGTAGTACAAAAATTGTTAAATATGTTTTTCATCCAGATCCGAACTATCAAGAATGAGAAATAATATTTTCTTATTTTTTCTCCATTACATAGAGATAACAATTCGAAATCTAAAACTGCTAACTTACTAAAAACAAATTTCTTGAATTGTATACCCTTTCTCTTCCAAATTATAGGGATACATTTATCATTGACACCGTGATTCAATTATAAGAAAATGTGATACCATAATTGGAAAATATAGTTTAGAGCTTTATCGATCACATTTTATAATCTATACGAATTAATTTTAAGTTATATAAAACAATTATATAGATAAACAGTGTAATCTTTAAATAAAATGCACTATTTGAATTCTAATATGTGTCTAACTATTTACCAAATTAATGCCTATGACCTTTATTATTTTTTTCTCTTTCTCCTATTCACTTCATTATTTAGAATTTTAATAATAGAACAAAATTTCAGATTTATAAATATTTTTTTTAAAAATATTAAATTTTACTTATTTGTAAGTGTTTTTAAAAAAATTCAAAAATTTAAATACTTATAAATCTTTCAAACTAAATATTTAGATTATATTTATATTAAATAATATATATATATATATATATATATATATATATCCGTCTACTTTTCAACCTACACTAAACTCAGTCTAGACGCTGGATATCTGACCATCTAGGATCTAGCACTTTTTTAAACCTTAATTATTACAAACTGCGCTTTCTTAAAATCTTAGTTATTAAATCTTGCACTATGTTGAGTCATACAAATAAAAGATTTTGCAAAAAATCTATATATTAAAAGTGCAAAATTTTCTTGGCTTCTCAGCCATTCTCGCTTCTCAGCGCTCCACCTCAACCACCTGCATTCATTTCACATTCTCTCCCACCCTCCCACGATATCTCTTTCTTTCTCTCACGATCTCTCGGTGAAACGGCGGGTAGTGAAGACGAGTCGTGTGCCGGTGAAGGCACCTCCTTCACTCGCATATGCGAAACCTTATCACCTCAACATCGATCAGGTAACTGTCGAGGGGAATTTGATACCTCCAAATTATGAAAAACCCTTTAGGATGAGAAGGGAGCATGGATTCCATAACCGTCGAAGTTGGCGGGTCAAGAGACGGGTCGGACCATCCGCCGGAGTGACTCATCGGGTTAATAGGGGGTAGGATTTATGGACCTGCACATCCCTACACCAAGGATGGAATCGACCAAATGATGCATACACATCCCTACGTCGAGGATGGAATCGGCCACGAGTTGAATCAATCTTGAGCAGACCATAAAGAAGGTGATATATTTCAGATCTGGATTGATGATGGCATCATCAGGGTTAATAGGGGGTAGGATTTGTGGACCTACACATCCCTACACCAAGGATGGAATCGACCAAGGCATAATTACAAAATAGGGGTTTATTGAGGATGTGTCAATTGGTTCGTTATTGTTTGATGAGCAGTACACCCTATTTCACAAGTACGGTTATGCTGCATTTTCGTCTGGGATGAAGGTTGAAGCAGAATGATGTTGTTTCGGAGAGGGAAAAGCGACGATGTATTGAGAAGAAAAAAGAGAGGGAAAACGAAGAGGGTGAGGATGAGATGGAGCCTGAAGTGTCTTACCGTGCCTCAAACACCAAGTCTTTTTATCGCATCTCAAACTTGTTTTTTAATCTGGTTTTTCCATTTATCTTAGGGTTGTTGATATTAGATTATAGAGCTAGGGCATTGTATTTGATTTTCCCATTTATGTTGGAAAAGTATCGAGCTATACACAAAGCGACATAGAGTGTCTTACGATATTCGAATCATATCAAAACGTTTTCTTCAGTGAAAAGGGTGAAACATGGATCAATAAAAGCAACTTGAGTTTGAAGATCTTCTTCCACTACTTGCTCATATGTACCCATTGTGAGAGTATACAACAATGATGGGAGATTCAAACAATTCGAATCCATCACTAATCTGCACATTTTTTGTGTGTATGGATGGTCATATTTCCGTCTCGGTCTCTTGAAGGTTTGTTTCTTCTTTTTTCTTCATTTCCTAAACTGAATGTTTTGTATTTCTGAAACTCTGATTTAAGGGTTGCCTCGAAGTGTGTAATTCAGAGTCTGAAATGCTGAAATCATTGGGAAGCCAAGCATAGCTGTGGACAAAGGACCTCTGAGCGAAGTCATCGGTGAGGTTTTATCCTTTTTGTCTCTTGTATCTATTTCACTGAATGCTCTTTCTGGGTCTTTATGCTTTTGTTTAGAAGGAAAAATTTAAGCTTTTTTTCTCTCGAAGTCTTTACACACTGGTGAACTAATTCCTACATTAGTAGGTAGAAATAGATGATCAAAGGGGACAAAGTTAGACTCTTTTTTCATTTGATGAAGAAACCCATAATAGTTTGAGTTTTTCTTCTAGGAGATTAATCGCTCCTGACATTGGAAGTTGTTTGTGCGTGCAAACATAAGAGGGAAATCATGACAGCTTTCACAGTAGAAATGTCTGAACAAAGTAGTTTTTATTGTAAGAAAAAGCTAAGAAGATGTAATCTTATTGCTGAGCTCTGGCTCGGTGATACTCTACAAAGTAAAAGAAGGATAATATAAGTAAATTTCCTTATGAACAACCTTTCTTAACTCCATTGTGACAAGGCTTCTTTCTTGGTTTATAGAGGCTTCAACATTTCTCCATGCCTGCGAAGGCGATGTTGTGACCAAGCTTACAAATGAGAAAAATCCATATTTCAATGCCCCAATCTACCTGCACAACATGACACAGATAGGGAAAGTAGATGAGATTTTTGGTCCAATAAATGAATATGTAAGTTATTTCTCCCAAACTTGTTCCTTTACATCCTCTCAAATATTGGAGATTCTTAATTTATCTCATTGGGATTCAATCTGTTCTTTTGCAGTATTTTCTATCAAAATGATGGAAGTTATAGTAGCCACCTCTTATTCCCCAAGAGATAAATTCTTTATCGACTTGCCTAAGCTCTTGCCTCTTGCAAGATTCCTTGCCTTTGGTGGTCTATATGTCATTCAAAAAGTGTACTTTCACTATCACAATAAATATGACACTGTAGAGTTTCATGATGTATACATGCAGTAAGAGCTAAACCTTATAATCGATGGAAGAAGGTATACCATAATACAAAATATATAAACAATCAAATAGAGAGCAACAAAACAATGTGTTGTGGTAATTGATCGTGAGGAAATCAACAAACTTAAAGCTCAAAATGAACAAGGTAAGATTACTGAATATTGCTTTCAATGACGACCATGGATTCATGTAAAAAAAGGTTATAAAGGGGATCATTAAGACCATGTTTTTATTCATACGGCATATTGTCCTGGTTCATTTGTGTTTTCTTTTGATCTCTGTATTATGGCTTACTGTCTGTAGGGACCCTATGCTTCTCAAGAGGATTGGAGAAGCAACTGCCCTTGAAGTTTGAGCAACAGGAATCCCATATGCCTTTGCCCTATGTATTGCGGTGGGTAAAATTGATCCTCTAAGTTGTAATCCATTGAACATCTAGGCTTTCGAGGTCTCTTTCGAGACCATCAATCTTTCAAGGCCATTAGGCTTGTGGAGGGAGAGAGGTTTGTCGTTATAGTTAAGGTATTCTGCTATTGATGAGTTTCAAACTGGAGCTGATTTGTTGAATTTCGTGGATTCATTAGTCAAGTCTGTTATAAATGAGATATTGATCATTTAGTCGAAACCATAAGTGATTTGGAGGCTTGATCGATTTCTTTCTTTTAAAATTCCTTCTTTCCAAGCCATTGTTTATAGTGATTTGGAGATTTAATGCATCGCTCTTGCTATTGACGCTCTATTTGTGGCACTGTGAAAACTTAAATCATTTGCAAAATTTTTACTCAAGTGAAAGGGAGCTTCAAACACATGCTGGAAGATGGTAGGCTTCTCTTCCAAGTTTGTCAGTTCGGAAAATCGAAGTTTGATACTTGATTTCAAATGAGTGATATACAAATTCCTCTCAGGTTCAGTGGTGGTGATAATGCAGAGGACCCTTTACTGAGAGAAGTGGTTGAAAAGGAAAAAGCATGAGAAGGAGAGGGAAAAAGGTGTGTTCGAGGCACAGAGTCAAAAGAATGGAAGGTTTTTTCGGAGGTGAGGTGTGGTGAGTGTTGAGTAAGCTTATTGAATCTGTTTTCTATTTCTATGAGTGCAAATGTAACTTTTCAGTTCATTTATCTTGATTTCTTATATATATTCACTCAAATTTCATGAAACAAATTGAAATTTGATCCTTGATTTCACTTCCACTAGGTCACATGATTTTGTGGTATAAGTTCGATCCTTCCATTTGTTAAAATATTATCCTTCATTCTCTTTGCTTTTTCATACAATGGTTGAGAATCAAACTGTAGAATTTATATAAATAGCGTTTATTTGTGTTTAATTACTGGATGGGTGTGTTTGATTTCCTATAAAATAGCTAAGAAAAACTGAAATTAGCTCGATCTTTTTTGGTTTAAGAGGTGTATGAGTTATGCGAGTAGCAATGTGGCATAGAAATATTATGTTTTATTGAATTCAGAGTTTTATAAAAAGATAGCATTTTTATGTAGAAGTATCCGTATGTACGTGTGTAAATTGTATGATGAATTAATGAATAAAAATGTAAGAAATGAAGAAAGATAAAAAGAGTTGATTTCCAAAATTAATTCATGAGTGTGCTATAATATTTTTGCATTTCTTATTTACTTTACTTTAGGGTTTTATTAATACAATATGAAGAATCACAATGGAAAAGACGATATTTATGATAGAAGAAAGTATGGTGGAAACAAGGGTAGTATAATTAAGGTTTTTGAGAATAGGGGATTGGAGGAGGTATGAGAGTTGTCGGATGTTGAGGGTGGTAACGGTGGCGGTGGAAGAAGAAAAGGGGTTAAGATATGGCTGGAAGAGTTAGGGTTGAAGAGATATTGGAAGTATCTTGGAGAGATTTTGGAGGTATTTGAGATACACGAGGTTGATGAATAGTTTTTGCCATTGTTGACATTGGAGGATCTTTAAGAACATGGGGTTAAAGGTTGTAAGCTCTCGAAAGAAGATGTATATTACGAGTACGCGTTTTTTCTTTCTTATTGTTAATGATTTGTCAAATTTCATGGTCTTTTTATAAAATATCCATTTTGCGGTGTACATATATATAGGACTATATTATATATTGTTTTATGCTTATGTGAATATATAGATAAATTTGTTTAAATTTATTAATTTGATTTCATAGATTATATATAATATTTTTTGTATTCTATTTTTACTAATTATCTATTATACGCAATATAATATTTAAATTACACTAGGTTACAAACCCGCGCGACGCGCTGACTTTTAAAAAATTGTAATTTTATTTTTATAGTTTTATCTGAAAATAATGAATCATTATGACTTAATATAATTTAATAATGTGTATTTAAACTCTTTTTTAAGATTTACATTTATTTATTTATGATCAATAAGGAGGAAACAATTAATTATCATGAATTGATGTACTAAGAAAAATTTTATAGCATCATAAAAGAATGTATTATCTAAAACGACATTAATTTTAGAAAATATGTAAAAGATTTTGTATTATTATTATATAAACTTTAAAAAACCAATTTTAATAGCTCATATAATAAAAAAATATATGCAAATAAAAACCATATACATAAAAAAATCGATGTTCTTTTATCCGAGTATTCCATTAAAAATTGTATATCATCTAGCTTAAAAACATATTGTGTAAAAATTATTTGAATATTATTTTTCAAGAATTTTCTAATGATATTCAATCCACATAAATTTTATTGGTATCGTTGAAGAAAATGACAATGCATATGGATGTTAAATAAATTATACTATAATTAATAACCATATCAATTTTATATGAATTTTTAAAAATCATGTTTTATAAATGAGAAATCATTACTGGTTTAATGTTTAAAAGGAGTGGATATAATGATAAAAGAAATGGACATTGATATTGAGAAAGATCTTTTAACTTCCATCATATTTTAATGTTTTTTTTTTCATAAAAGAAAAAATATTTTTTAATTTTTCATAATAATATTTTATTTTTAAAAATTAAGAATTAAAAATGTGTATGTTATGTAAAACAATAATTATAACAATAATGATAACAAAATTAGTAAAATTTATTTTCTCTCCTATCTTTAATATTTTTATCCAAACATTTTCTCATTATTTTTTATTTCATCAAATTTAATAATTAAATTATGTGATTTGATCACATATTAAAGATTGAATAGAAAAGTTATATACAATTTAAAAACTAAACATATTAATTCTTCAAATCATAAAAATTACGAAAAAATAATATATACATAGATTTTATAAATAATATATTAATATTTTATTAAATATAATAAATTTAAAAAAAAAATTATGCAATATATTACAATGTTAGGTTTAATATATTATTTATAACTAAATCTCTATAAAAGATGGAAAATTTATATTTGTATATATAGATTTTTCCTATTTTTATATAAATATATAGTTATAAATATTATATTAATATTTGATTAAGTATAATAAATTTAAAAACATTTTAAATATTTATATTTATATAGTATATACATATTTTTCTTATTTTTATATAAAGATTTTGTGGATATTTATAAGATATTAAAAGAGATATTTAAAAAATTTAAATCATTTAGGTACACTAATGATCAATATAATTATATTTAACAAAAACATAGTTTTAAAAAATAAAAGACTTGTTGAGGTTTCACAACAAGTTTCCTCCTTTTACAAGAATTTATATATATATATAGTTTTAAATAATATATTAATATTTGATTAAGTATAATAAATTTAAAAACATTTTAAATATTTATTATTTTATAATATATATATATTTTATATTTTTAGGTAAAAATTTTATAGATATTAATAAGATATTTAAAGAGATATTTAAAAAATTTAAGTCATCTAATTACATTAATGATCAATATAATTATATTTAATAAAAAAATAGTTACAAAAAACTTGTTTAGGTGGTTTCACCACAAGCCTCCTTTTATAAAAACTTTTAGATATATAATTTTTATATAAATATATCGTTATAAATAATATATTAATATTTGATTAAGTATAATAAATTTTAAAATATTTTAAATATTTATATTTGTATAATATATATAGGTTTTTTATATTTTATGTAAAAATTTTATGGATATAAATAAGATATTAAAAGAGATATTTAAAAATTTTAAGTCATTTAATTACATTAATAATCAATATAATTATATTTAATAAAAACAATAGCTAAAAAAAAGACTTGCTTAGGTGGTTTCACCACAAGACATTTTAAATATTTATATTTTTATAAAATATTAATATATATATTTTATATTTTTAGGTATAAATTTTATGGATATTATTAAGATATTTAAAGAAATATTTAAAAATTTTAAGTTATTCAATTACATTAATGATCAATATAATTATATTTAATAAAAAATTAGTTTAAAAAAAAGACTTTTTTAGGTGGCTTCAACACAAGCCTCCTTTTACAAGAACTTTTAGATATATAATTTTTATATCAATATATAGTTATAAATAATATATTAATATTTGATTAAGTATAATAAATTTAAAAATATTTTAAATATTTATATTTGTATAATATATATAGGTTTTTTATATTTTTATGTAAAAATTTTATGGATATTAATAAGATATTAAAAGAAATATTTAAAAATTTTAAGTCATTTAATTACATTAATAATCAATATAATTATATTTAATAAAAAAGTAGTTAAAAAAAACTTGCTTAGGTGGCTTCACCACAAGTCTCCTTTTGCAAGAGCTTTTATATATATAATTTTCTATAATAATAAAATTTTAATCTAAATATAATTATCGTGCTGTAAAAATTAATATAAGCACACGTACATCGTACGAGATATTACCTAGTAGATATAATAGTTAACAAAGTGGACAAAAATTCCAAAAAGAACCCCTTGAAATATTTTTAGGACTTCAATCCTACCATTCCCTAAAAACATTAACTTCAATTTTACCTTTATAATATTAATATTCTCAAACCTATGACTCGTGTGATCCATGTGACCCAAACGACCTATGAGACCCTCGAAAATCGCTCGAAATCGCTCGAAATCACTCGAAAATAGCTCAAAATTGCTTGAATGCGCTCGAAATTGCTCTCAACTTCGAAATCACCTCTTGCTCCTTCCTCTCAATTTTGAACTAGGTTTGTTTCACTAACAAAAATGTCAAACCGTATGTGTTTTCACTAATAAAATATAAGGGTCACATATGTCTTTTCTCCAATTTTTTTCCATTAGGTTTATAAGGGTATACATGAAATCATAAAGTCCTACGAAGATATCTTTGATATTCTCCCAATTAAAAATTGTCTACCAAATTTTACTTCATGCGAATGGCAATTTTGATGGAAATATTGTGACCATAATGCAATATTTTTATCGGCGCATATAGTTCTGTAAATAATTCATATGATTAATTATATGGTGACTAATACAATTAATTATATGTCATTTAATATATAAATAGTCATATTTCATATCAGTATAATCTATACGTATTAATTTTATTTAATATAAAAAACTATATAGATAAACAATGTATTCTTTAAATAAAATAAACTATTTGAATTCTAAAGTGTGTCTAAGTATTTACCAATTAATGGCTATGACCCGTATTGAATTCACCTTACTGTTTAGAGTTTGAAAAGAGAAATGTTTCTTCCCCTTGAAGTATTTCATTTTAATTCTATTCTTTTTTAAATTATTAAGTTCATCCTATTTCTATAATTTTCATTATATTCCTCCATAAATTATACCTTTTACCGTTAAAGATATGTTATTTTTTCATTATATCTTTTATCAGACATGTTTTTTACCGGAGGTGAATGGATAATATTTTCACTCGATTTCTTCCAAAACTTTAAACCACACATTGGAGAAATATTTTTCCTATAAGTCTCATATATGTAAATAATGTTTTATTACATGAACATTTATGTAATATATTTTTAAAACTAAAGATTACATATCAAAATTTAATAATATATTATAATTTTAATACAACATATAATTATTTAAAATCTTTTGATATTATCATTTAGATATAATTTTATATGAAAAACGATCAATAAAATAATTGATATAACTTAATAATAATAAAACAAATTAGAGTTTGGTTTTATTTCAGTTATAATATTTAATTGATATAGCCGACCCAAACCACCGTACAGCCAATCCGAAATTAAGTGATTTAAGTTCACTTGTTATTTGGTTACAGTTTCTAAAAAACCGACTAACTTGTACCCATTATATCCGAACCGAAAACCGAAGCAAAACTCGAAATGGTCAGTCTAATCTCCACCATAGATCTACATCTAGCAGAAACAATACTATTGTTGAATGACTCAACCATATTATTGTGCACATCACTACAATAACAACCATATTTAAAAAATTTGCGACACGAGTGACTTAGATTATATTGTCTTCTAATATGTTTTTGTTTGTTTTATTTTGACAGATCATTTGTAGACATCATGTCGTCTTTTTATTGTTATTTATTCGTGAACCTATTCTAGTTGTAGTTGTGTTAAACCTTTTTGTTTTTGTTCATATTGAAGATATTTTAGTATCTTTTATAATTAAGTTTTTTATTTTAATATTTTTTTTGACCAAATATCAAAATCTGGATATAATATCCAAAATTTTGAAATGCTTTAATATTAATAAAAAATATATAGTGTTAAAATAATATATAAATTTTTAATGCGTAAATCTTAAGAAGAACATATGTTTCATTATAAATTTTAAGAGAAAAATACATTAAATTTATAAATTTCGGAGAAAGTAGGTTGTATTTACAAGTTTTAGGAGAAGATATATGAACTTATAAACTTGAGAGAGTTATATATTACATTTTTAAACTTTATGATATCTAAGATGAATTAATAAATTTAGAGAAAAAATAGATTAAATGTAAAATCTTTGGAGATAAACTATATTAAAAAGATTTAATCAAGACTTAGATTTTTAAGGGATTAAACAGGACAGAAACTATAAACTTATGGAGGAATCGAATCAATCAAATAATTTAAAAGAAAATAGAATTAAAATGAAATAGTTCAAGGGAATAAAGCTTTGTTGTTGTTTTTCAATAACGGAACAAAATTTTTTTATTATTGTGATTGTGTTTTTAGTCAAAATAAGTGCAGTGAACGAAATTATAAAACTAAAATGACCTACCATCGTCACATTTGTTATCGTCATGCAAATTCCAATTTAATTCTATTTTTTGGCAGATTTATTTTATATTAAATTGCCATTGATCGTGATATTGCAACTCTATTTCATGTTTATAGTCACCTTAATTAATTCAAGTTGAAATAATATACATTTTGTTTATTCGTAAATGATTCACCAAACATATTATATGGGAAATACAATATGAGAATACACCATTAACATTGCTATAAAGCATTCAAAGTAATTTTTGTTGTATAAGTCAATTTTTTTTTAAATTTCTCACTTGGCCCAATAAAAATGTTATATGTGCTATCTTAGGCAAACTAAATCCATAAATTTATAATATAACAAGCAATATAATTGCAGCGTTACCATTGCGTTGCATCAAGGATGAAAATTAACATTGGAAATTGCGTTAATGCAATGTTATTATTTTCAACTCAATTTTTCACTCTGATTTTTTCTTTAAATATCGATTTTCATAACTTGAAATAGTGTAACAATTTTGGACAATGTAAATATTAATATATTCAACGTATGCTAGCTTTGATAATATTTACGGATAAATTTCCTATGTTTTGATATGTTATTACATCTTGCGTACTGTTGAGTCATGCATATAAATTTTATTGTCAAATTTGAATCTCAAGGTTTTGCAAGAGAGAGGACATAAATAAGATTAGTTACCAAAGTTTTCTACCTAATTTTGCTTCATACGAAGAAATTAAATTAATGGCAGTTTTGATGGAAATATTGTCACCATAGTGCAATATTTTTATTGGTGCAGGTAGTTTTGTAAATAATTAATATGATTAATTATATGGTGATTAATACAATTATTTGTATGAAACTAATAAGACTGAATTACTATGATTAATTGTGTGAAATTAATACGATTAATGACAATGTATAATTAAAATTAATTATACGATATTTAATTGGTATAATTACAATTAATTATACAATGTGAAAATACGATTAATGACAATGTATAATTACAATTAATTAATACGGCTATAAATAAAAAAATTTCTGAAATAATTTTAGATAAGATAAAACTAAAAAAATTAAAATGAATTTCAAAGGTGAAGAGATTAAATATTTGAAAATTTTCTAGCCATCATTCCAGCCCACGTCAAGATGTTAACAACAGAAACCGATACCGATTTCAGACTGATTATTCACCAATATTTTATTGTTTCAGAGTTCATATTCTACACCTATAGTGGGACGCACGTAATATAGATTAGATCTATACACATTTTATTATAAATTGATTGTAGATATATATTGAAATTGTTAAAATAAGTTGTTCTATTGCATCGTTAGCAACCGTACAATTTTCGTCTAATGTCCTTCAACAATTAATTATATAATATGTTTTGGAATAGAGCTTTTTGTCAAAGGCTTCCATTTTTTTTATATTATAATGGAGCAATCTCATTTATTTATTTGTGACAGTGTTAGAAAATCTGTTATTTACTTATAGATATATTTATTTACTTATAAATATATCAATAATTGTGACGTGTTTAGTATAATATATAGATTTTTATAAATTTTTCGAAATAAAACCACCAATCTAAACGTTGTTATATTGAAATAAAAGGAAGAAGAAAGATAGTTTTATCAATTACGACTCTACCAAAAGGAGATTCTCTTCCACCAATTTATATTATTTTCTTTTATCAATATGAGATTTTTTACGTGGAGGATTACAATATGATTGCACCTTTAAAAACATTAATAACTATAAGAAAGAAAGACAAATGATTATGGTGTAAGGGATTATAATTATAGATTTAGAAATAAAAATGAAATCGCATTATTTATATGTAAATTCCAGATATACCTCAAAAACAAAAGATGTAGCAAAATTTACGGTGAAATTCTTAAAAGAATCATTGTACAAGAAATTAGATGGACAATACAGATTGAACTTACAAAAACAAAAACCCAACTGGATATCGAGAGATGTTATTGTAATGCTAGGAAAAAGTTCGTACCAAGGTGGTAACTTCAAGTGGAATCCTATAAACATTCTTAGAAAACATTTTAGAGGACAACACATAACCAACTGATGATAGTAAGGACCGAATTGGATGCTGTGAAGAAATTGAGGTTTCGTGGGATGATCGAGTGAAGCTCTAAATGTCTGATGTATATTGTTAAATATGGGACTGAGCCTAATTAATCTCAAAAACTAATTTAAAATTAGATTTGTTCAACACCATATACATATATATATGTATGTATGAAACCAATGTCCATACCCTTAACCGATATAGGACAATACATCACAACATATTTGTAAAAAAAGTATTGTGGGTCGTATGACATAAGTATTGGAACATCGAGATTAGAATCATTATAACTCAAGATAATTCCTTAGGCTCATTGTCACATGATATTGGATGTTGGCTCACATTTCAGGGTCGTGAAACATTACTCCAAGTGGTGACTTATCTGTTAGGGTTATGGAGATGTGACTTCAAAGTGAAGATCCAAGTTTTAGGTCATGGTGACATGACTCAGAGCAATGTTGTTACATGTGTGCGTGTGTGATGTAAAATAAGTCGTTGTCTTTACAAAATATTTCCGTGGAGGATACGCATAAAAAAGAAAAAGTATTTATTTGTATCAGTATCATGAAATACGATTATTTGCACTTATGATGATAAGTTATAGCAACAAAGAGTGAAAATATCAGATTATAAGAACAACGTTTATATAGAAAGTCAAGGATGCATGTTCGAGTTTGTCTCAATGGTTTTCTCATTTGTATATTTTATTTTCTTTTTAAATAAATGAAGTAATCATTCACATGATTTGTTTTGAGAAATGTTAATGATTTAAGTATTTACTTCTGCTATATTTGATTTTGATTTATTTAAAGAATTAGTGCTTTTGTATCAAATTATTTGTTACGTTGGTACATCTTTTTAGTGATGTGGTAAGTTTTATTCATCCTGAAGAACGAGATCTGGATATTACATCTGAAAAACATAGATAATTCATTCATTTATAAAAAGAATATACATCATATATTTATATACTTATACAAGAAATAAAATTCATAGATTTTTCTAAGGAGCAAGTTTATAAATTTTTTTATTTGGTTTTTATCTTAAAATATATTAGTTACAATAGTTATTAAATATATATTTCTAATACAAAATAATTAAAACCGATGATGATCATAAACATCTAATTTTTAATATCATTTAAAAAATCAAAATTTTTAATGATTGTATAAAAATGTTATTCCTGTTTTGAATTTATATGTCCGAAGTGAAATTAAATTAAACCAGTACCAGTAATTAAAAAATTAATTAATTCTATAATGATAAATGATGATGTATATTATATATATATATATATATCCAATTAGCCACGAAATTCACGAGTAATAAATTATTTAAAAATAATTAAAATGGAAAATTAGCGAAAAAAAGAACACAATCATAATTCGCATGGCATTCCGACCACGTCGATGAAATCGATTTCGTAACATCCCTCAAGATTATTGGGTTAGGCCCTTCGTGTTTAGTTTTTTTTTGTTAAAAACTCAACCCTCATAAATCAAAGTTACACACCGGATTAGATCTATAGTTGGGTTTTTAGAAAACGCTTTCGCCACCCATTAAAAAACCCTATATTGGTATCAGACCATATGGTCGATAATATGTGGATGGAAACCGCTCAAAAACAGTGGTTTTGTGAGCTCAGGGTGCAATGCAAGGCCTAGCAAATGGTTGCTCGGACCGAGTAGTATTGTCCGTTATATAAGTTAATATGACGGTGCCTCAAATGTGTCTGAGCAAAATCTCGAGGCAAAACTAGAGTTTCGGTGAAGCTGCGCTCGGCCGAGTGTTTTGTTAGAGATGGTGCACTCAACCAAGCAATTTATGAAAATTTTCAAAGAAGCTACCGCTCGAGTATTGTGTTTAGCAATATTACGATCTTGAAAGTTATTGGTCGAGTAAAGGTTTCTCTGACCGAGAAACTTCCGTTGTGAACCACTCGACTGAGTTGTATGACTGCTCGGATTGAGGGAACAGTTTCTCGATCCGAGCATTTCTTAAAATGTCAACTCAACTGAGATGCTTGGGTCGAGCGAACTTATAGAGGTTAATTTCTTTAATCCAGATTGGGTTGAGAAAGGTGTTACTTGACCTGAGAAAGGTGTAGCTTAACCTGAGAAATTCTCGGATAATTATTGCTCAGACCAAATATGTAATTGTCCGAGCGAAGCGTTCTTTTTGTGACTAATAAAGCGGTCGAGAATTATGATTACTTGAATAAGCAATCAATCAGCTAAGAGCACCATTGCTTAGTAATTGAGTTATAAGGGTAAAAACGTTTTGGCTAGTGACGTTCCCGTAAAAATAGATAAATTTGTTTCTCATTTATATGGAACGATCTGACTACCAAGGAGGCATATAAATTGAGATACAATGAGGGTAGCTACTACATATGATACATAGTGAGAGTTGACAATTAGATTGTACATGCATATATTATTGGTTGACAACCATGAGTGATGAGTGGACTTAACTACGCCTATAAGAATGACCTAACTACATGGAACTCATGGAACTATATAGAGTAACTAAGAGATTGCACGATTTACCAAGTTAATGTGTCTAAGAAGTGACTTCACTACCAAGGAGCTCATTCATATTACAAGTGATTAAATAACTGCAAAAAAGATTTCTAGTGCCACGGTAACATTGATTAGTAGTTAGGATTATTTGGAAAAAGTCTGTATCTTAATAATGTTATTAAGAAGTGTTCTCACATTGTTTTGTTTTTTATCTGTTTTATATATGTTTTTATTCACGAGGAACATTTTCTTCCATTTCATTTGATCGATACTAGAAGTTCACTGATTGGTAGTGACCAACTTTGATGATTGGTACCACCAATTTTCGACAGATTCTCATGCATGAGAAACTTATCGACAAGTAAGTCATGCCGACACTCGCTCATGACATGACTACTTACCTGAAGCAAGATGATGATATGATCACTACAAAGTGTATCATATTTGCATCCATGAGTCCAAAACTCTAACGTCAACATCAGGACATAGACCTATTGTAGATCATCACACATCTTAAAAAGATGTGTGATGATCCATGAGTCCAAAACTCTAACGTCAACATCAGGACATAGACCTATTTTAGATCATACCGAGCCGCGTCCGTTCTTCTCTGCGTCTCGGGCCGCGTCCTACGTTCTGCATCGCATCTCGAGCCGCGTCCCGCATCCTGTGTCCCGTGACCTACGTTCTGCATCGCATCTCGAGCCGCGTCCCGCATCCTGCGTCCCGCGACCTACTATCTGGTCAAGCCTATTTATGACCTTCGCGGTCTCCTTTGCCTTGTTCACCGCTCCAGTTCATGCATGTTACATCTAAATTTGTGCCTTGCATGTGAACTTGTATTTTTCTTGTTTTCACCCTTTCTACTTGTATAAATAGATACCTTTAGTTCTAATGAAATACATAAGAGAATACTTATTCTTCTTCTCTCTAATTCTCTCAATCTTTCGCTCGCTCTTAGTCTTTCTTTCTTGTTTCCGTTGTTTCATCTTTGTTCAACAAATTCTACATGGTATTAGAGCGGTCATCGAGTCTCGGAAATTTTTTTTATCGATTTTGTTTCTTTTGAAATCTATTCTCTTTCAAAAGTTATTTTTTTGGTAAAAGACATATATTTTTAATCTCTATTTGATATTTTGTTTCCCTTTGTTTACTCGGATTTCTCGTCATGGACTCGAACAAAAACATCTCAATCTCGTTCAATGGAAACAATTATTCCATTTGGACGAAGCTGTTAAGAATTAATTCTACATATATGAGATTAATCATATATGGATAGATTATTTCTTAATAATCTCCTAAGGATTAAATAAACCACACACAACTATATTTGGTAGTCAAAGGTGGCCGTTGGAAGGAAGGAAAGGGATGTTGCTATTTTTGAGTAATTAGAATCACATGTGCAACTCAAGAAACCAAGCAACAAGGAGTTGTCCCTTTCTCCTCTTTAACCGTGAAAGATGAGGACAAATTCATTAATTATGTTGTACTTGTTTACTTCTAATTGTAGTTTAAATTCAGCTCATGGTCTCTATATATAGAACCACTTATGTAATGCTTAAACTTATGGAATGAATTGAAGTTTATTCCTAATTCTTATTTCTATTCTCTTAGTTCTACAAACATCTTATTCTCTTCTTAAACACTCAAATTATAACATGGTATCAGAGCGGTTTTAATTTATTCTCTCATCATTCTCTTGTGTTTCTAAGCTCAAACTATCGATCTCTCTTCTCATATTCTGTCCGTTTTTTTAAAATTCAAAATAGTCCCAAAATCACTAAAATCTCTTTACAAGCAAAATGGATATGGAAGGCACAAAAATGGCTGTTCCCACAATCCTCAAAGGTCTAAGATCAAGCTGTCGTATCTTTCCTTCAAAACTCACTTGAGCCATCTATCCTTGAAGCCTATTCCTATTGTGAAAGTGCAAAGGAATTATGGGACATCCTCAAGAAGGTTTTCGGCAACATCTCCAATATAAGCCGGATTTATGAAGTGAAATGAGAAATCAACAATCTCACACAAGAAGGGATGACCTTCAACAAACATTTTGGGAGGTTTAGGTCCTTATGGGCGGAGCTAGACATCTTAAGGCCGAGCTCCATTGATCCAAAAGTTCTCAATGAGAGGAAAGAACAAGATAAAGTCTTTAGTCTCCTCTTCACCCTATGTCCCGCCTATAATGATGTTATCAAGCACATCCTTAGGTCTGACACTCTACCAAGCCTAGAGGATGTGTGTGCTCAAATTCAAAAAGAAGAAGGGTCACTTGGCTTATTTGGAGGCAAAGGCGAGATGATTCAACTAGCAAACAAGGGACATTTTCAACAAGGAGGCGTTGGAGGCTTTGGCGGCAAACAAGGATTCAAAAAATGTGTGTATTGCAAAAAGGAAGGACACACTAAAGAGCAATGTTGGATCCTTCATCTCCACCTCAAGCCACCAAGGAACAATAATTTCAAGAATCAAAGAGCTCACTTTTCCAACAAAACACAAGGAGAGCCGACCGGTGCATCTTCTTCTCAAAATCATGGGGATGAATTCAAGACTATGGCCGCCTACATGATGAATGCTCAAGCTGAGATGGTCAAGAAGTCCGACATTGAAGCACTCATCAAAGCCGGAGAATTCCGGTAATAAAGAGGGTAAAGGTTTTCTTGCATCTAAAAATACTAAACTGTTATTAATTGATTCCAGAGCTTCTCATCATATGATTAGTGATTCTAATCTCTTAAGAAATATTAAAAAGGCCTTAGGTAGTGTCATAGTAGCAAATGGTTACAAGGTTCCAATAGAAGGTGAAGGAATTCTTAATTTATTTGAAAAAGATACAAAAGCATTATACTTGCCTAAGTTTACATCAAATTTGTTATCGGTTAAAAGAACCACAAATGATTTAAATTGTAATGTGATTTTTAGTCCTAATGAGGTTTCTTTTCAGGATATTAAGACAAGGAAAATATTTGGCAAAGGAGTCACCAAGGATGATTTATACATGCTTGTAGACACCAAGTCTTTTTCGGATGTTTTTAAAATTTCGGATGTTTCTAATGCTTCTAATATTTTCAAAACTTTTTCAGTCTCTTATGATGATGTTATTTGGCATGCTAGATTAGGACATCCACATGTTCGTGCCTTAAGCTTAATGTTGCCTAATGTTTCTTTTAAATCGGATGAATGTGAGGCTTGTATTCTAGGAAAACATTGTCGAACTGTTTTTTCTAAATCTCTCATAAACTATGAAAATTGTTTTGATCTTGTGCATTCGGATGTGTGGACAGCCCCATGCCTATCTAGAGAAAACCATAAATATTTTGTCACTTTTATAGATGAAAAATCAAAGTATACATGGATTACTTTGTTACAATCTAAGGATAGGGTGCTAGAAGCATTTATAAATTTTCAAAACTATGTTATTAACCATTTTAATGCCAAGATTAAAATTTTTAGATCGGATAATGGTGGAGAATATATGAGCACAACCTTCAAATTACATCTATCTAAGCATGGCATAATCCACCAAACAAGCTATCCATATACTTCCCAACAAAATGGTGTAGCCGAGAGGAAAAATAGACATCTAATGGAGGTGGCAAGGTCTATGATGTTCCATACAAGTGTACCAAAAAGGTTTTGGGGAGATGTGGTTTTAACTGTATGCTATCTTCTAAACCGAACCCCTACAAAAGTCCTACAAGATCTCTCCCCATTTGAGGTATTAAACAAAACTAAACCTCTTATTAACCACTTACAAGTTTTTGGTTGTGTATGTTTTGTATTAGTACCCGGAGAACAAAGAAACAAACTAGAGGCGAGAAGCACAAAGGCTATGTTCATTGGATATTCTACTACCCAAAAGGGGTATAAGTGTTATGATCCCTCTACACGGCGAGTTCTAGTTTATCGTTTATTCTTTCTACCCAGATGGTCATACTTCGTGTAGACGATGCTTTACTTCTTTTCTATTGAGGGTTATTGGATCATATAAAATCGAGCTTATTTTGCAGATTAAAAGCGCACACTAACATCCGCTGTCGATAGAATTAATGCCTAAAAAGCATAATAAAAAATCGATATGAGTGCATCGACCTTGTTACTCCTTCGGTGGCTCGGGTCTAAGTGGTGGGTTGGCGATCATCTTTCTACGTCCTAAGGGCATGGCACAAAAAGCCGCCTACTCCGCTACACTCTTACACGAGATGGATGAGTATATCTAACACTCCGCTATCGATAGAAATAATGCCTAAAAAGCATGATCAAAAATCGATATGAGCCGCCTACTCCGCTGCACTCTTAAACGAGATGCATGAGTATACCGTCATCGGTAAGCTGGGTCTAAGTAGAGGCTAGATCCCTTCAAATCCGACGTCCTAGAAGCCTAGTGTGTATGCAAAGAAAAAGAAAAAAAAAAGAGAAAAAGAATACAAAAAAGAATAAAAAAGGGAAACAAAAGAAAAAAAGAAGTTATAAAAAGAAAATAAAAAGAAAAAATAGAAGAAAAAGAAAAGAAAAAGAAAGAAAGAAGCTCGGAAAGAAAGAAACAAGTATCCTCGGTTGATCTAGGTTTAGCATTGTCTGAAGTCTTGTTTGGTGGGAGGAGTTACAATAGCATGTCTAGTTTCCTTTGATTTACTTTCTCATGGGTAACCGTGGTAGACCTAGGATTAAGACTGAAAACTCGATTAGGCCGAATTGGCTCTCGACATGCTAGTTGATCAGTTAGGGTCGCTTTAGCGGTATTTCTAGGAGAAAGGGAC
>CM071863.1:45903732-45933601 GCA_036759665.1 Gynandropsis gynandra
GTCGGTTTCGGTAGTCTTGTGGTGAAATTGGATTCCTAGAACGTTTGTCCTATCATTAAGAGTCAACTCATTTATTTACTTTCAGTATTTCATTCTTCATCATATTTGTTCGTTAGCAAGTTTGATTCATAGTTCAAATCTAGGTTGTGTTGCGTAGTCTCTGTGGGATCGACACCTAAAATACTACACACGTGCCGTGCACTTGCGGGTAGTTTAGGTTATTTTATTTAACTCTGATACGCATCACCATCTAACACCAAGAAGCACCGGACTTGAGGAAGAAAGAGCACAAGAAGGCAAAACAGTTAATCATGAAGGGGGAAATGAAAATGGACAGTCCGAGGCTGACATAAATGCCATGGATGAGATGAACTTTCAAGAGGAAGAACATCAAGCTCATGATCAAGGAATTGTCGAGGTACAAGAAGTACAAGATGTAAATGAGGCCGAGGTACAAGGGGAGCCGAGGGTTGAAACACGAGAAGTGGTACAAGGATTGAGAAGAAGCGCAAGGCTAAGGAAGGTAAAAAGAGTGTATTACAATTGTGAAGCGGTAGCTCATCCAATTCAAGAAACATGCTCTCTAGCCGTGTACCCTCATGAACATCAAGTCTTCATGGCCAACTTGGATGAGGAGTACATCCCGAAGACATATGAAGAAGCCAAAGAGCATAAAGTGTGGAGAGATGCCGTGGGGAATGAGCACAAAGCAATGGAGATAAATGGAACTTGGTTTGAGTCGGAATTACCTAAAGGAAAGAAAGACGTCTCAAGCAAATGGGTGTTCACGATCAAATACAATAGTGATGGGTCCATAGAAAGGCACAAAGCAAGACTCGTGGCAAGAGGATTCACACAAGTGTATGGAGAAGACTATGTAGATACATTTGCTCCCGTTGCAAAGCTCCATACTATTCGGATCATACTCTCCCTTGCCATGAACCTTGAGTGGAATCTTTGGCAAATGGATGTTTAAAATGCATTTCTACAAGGGGAATTAGAATATGAGGTCTACATGTATCCACCTCCGGGGCTAGAACACATAGTGAAACCGGGAAATGTTTTAAGACTTAGAAAGGCGATCTATGGTCTTAAAAAATCGCCAAGGGTGTGGTACCACAAGCTTAGCACAACACTAAATGGACGTGGCTTTAGAAGATCCAAGGCCGATCATACTCTATTCACATTGCCAAGCTGAAAGGGAATCGTGGTGGTGCTTGTCTATGTTGATGATATAATCATCACGGGAAGTGACATAGAAGGCGTGGAAGCCACTAAGGTATATCGTAAAACTATGTTTGATATTAAGGATTTAGGAGAACTAAAGTACTTTCTAGGAATAGAAATATGTCGTTCAAAGGAAGGACTATTTCTATCCCAAAGAAAGTACACCCTTGATATGTTGAATGAGCTAGGTACAATGGAAGGAAGAATAGCAAGAACTCCACTAGAAGATGGATACAAAGTGATGCGTAAGGGGGAGATAGATGATAAGCCGTTTGAAGACCCTAAACTCTACAGGAGAATGGTTGGGAAATTGATCTATCTCACCATAACAAGGCCGGACATTTGTTTTACGGTGAACCAAGTGAGCCAATATATGCAAGCTCCAACAACTTATCATTGGAAGATGGTTGAACGGATCCTAAACTATTTAAGTGGAACAAAGGATCAAGGAGTATGGATGGGATGCAACAAAAACACGGAGATTGTAGGATATTGTGATGCAGACATCCATATTGCGTCCAATTCGGTGTTTCATGATAGGACAAAGCACATTGAAGTGGATTGTCACAAGGTTAGACAAATGATTGAACAAGGAGTAATTCTACCGTGCTATACAAGAAGTGAAGATCAATTGGCCGACATTTTCACCAAGGCTACAAGCAAGATGATTTGTGAGTCCATATTCCCTCGGCTTGGACTCACAAACATTCGGACATGATATGTCTAACATGGCAATGAATTGTACTCTTTTCCCTAAGTGTGATTTTGTCCCATTGGGTTTTCCCACTTAGATTTTAATGAGGCAAGGAGCCATGGGTGAAGCTTATCAATAGTAGTACACTATAGTTAAGCTTGAGGGGGAGTGTTAAGAATTAATTCTACATATATGAGATTAATCATATATGGATAGATTATTTCTTAATAATCTCCTAAGGATTAAATAAAACACACACAACTATATTTGGTAGTCAAAGGTGGCCGTTGGAAGGAAGGAAAGGGATGTTGCTATTTTTGAGTAATTAGAATCACATATGCAACTCAAGAAACCAAGCAACAAGGAGCTGTCCCTTTCTCATCTTTAGCCATGAACGATGAGGACAAATTCATTAATTATGTTGTACTTGTTTACTTCTAATTGTAGTTCAAATTCAGCTCATGGTCTCTATATATAGAACCACTTATGTAATGCTTAAACTCATGGAATGAATTAAAGTTTATTCCTAATTCTTCTTCCTATTCTCTTAGTTCTACAAACATCTTATTCTCTTCTTAAACACTCAAATTCTAACAGAAGCTTGCTAAGGCCAATCTTGGCATGCGAGGTCTTTGGGGTTTCGTGACAGAATCGGATGTGAAACCGGTAGATTCAAGTTTTTGGCAATGAATCAAATCTTAGCCATGTGTATGAGATAAAGAAAGGCCTTCATAATCTAAGGCAAAAGGGAAAGCCTTTTTAACCAGGCTTTAGTGAATTTTAAAGAATTATGGTCAGAACTCGAAACTTTAAGGCCTCATATTGCGGACCCTATGAAAATTGCTCAAAGAGCAAACTAGGATCAAGTCTTTAGCCTTTTATTCTCCCTCGATGACAAATACAACGACCTTATTCATCATATACTTCGCCAAAACATATTTCTATCGTTTAACGGAGTTTGTATGATGATGAAAAGGGAGGAAGGGGGAAACCGTCTCTTTAAAGGAATGATCGAGGAAGCTAATGTCTCCAAAAGATCCTCTAGAAATGCCACTACGATCAAGCCTTTCAAAAAGCAGTTCTCTTGTGAGTATTGCAAAAAGAATGGTCATACAAAGGATCGTTGTTGGATTCTTCACCGCCATTTGAAGAGCAGAAGCCATAATAGTCAAGGTAAGGCTAATATGGCCTCTGAGTCTGAGTTTGTCTCCAAGGCAGACCTCAAGGGGTTTTTCCAAATGATTCTGGCAGGGAATCAAATAAACAAAGCCGATGAAGAAGGAGGTAAAGTTATCTCTACTTTCTCTGCTTTTCGAAACCATATTATACTAGATTCTGGAGCTACAAATCATATGATTAAAACTCAGACTTCCTTAAAGTTATAAAACCTCATTGTGGCTCTGTTTCTATTGCAAATAGGGAGAGTGTTCCAATTAAAGGAAATGGGAAGCTTATACTTCTCGGTCATGATACAAGGGCTCTCTTCGTTCCAAAATTTTCTAATAATCTTATCTCTGTACAATAGCTTTCAAAAGACCTTAATTGTCATGTTTTTTTCTATTCTAACTCTTTTTGGATACAGGATATTGAAAGCAAACAAGTAATCGGCAAAGGAAAGCTCCTCAATGGTCTTTATGTTCTCGAGTCTATGTCTTGTGATCCAGAGTCCATGTTTTTATCAAAATCAAATTTTAATAAAGTTTCTTAGTGGCATGCAAGACTTGGACACCCTCATAGTAAAGTTCTTAGTATTATTTTTCCCGATCTTAAAGATAAACATGAAACGTGTGAAGCTTGCATCTTAAGAAAGCACGTAAAACAAGTATTTCCAAACTCTGTTTCGATTTATAAAAACTGTTTTGAGCTGATTCATTCAGATGTTTGGACAACTCCATGTGTTTCTCGTGATCAAAAGAAATATTTTGTAACCTTCATTGATGAGAAATCAAAGTTTACATGGCTTTATACTCTCTCGTCTAAAAGTAGTGTTTCTGATGTATTTGTGAAGTTTCATAAGCATGTTTTAACTCAATATGATGCTAAAATAAAATGTCTAAGGACTGACAATGGTGGAGAGTATACTAGTCTTCAGTTCCCAGGTACCTTGAAGAACAAGGCACTACACACCAGACCTCGTGTCCTTATACTCTGCAACAAAACGGAGTGTCCGAGAGGAAGAATAGACACGTAATGGAAGTCTCGAGAACTATCATGTTCGATCGAGATGTTCCTAAAAGGTTCTGATCTGATGCGGTCATGACCGCATGTCACATCATTAATAGAATTCCAACAAAGGTTCTAAAGGACAAATCACCTTATGAGGTATTAAACTCTATAAAATCTGATCTTGAGTATTTTAGAATTTTTGGTTGTGTGTGTTTCGCTCTTGTTCCTGACTCACAACGAAACAAGTTGGAACCAAGGAGCACTAAAGTCATGTTCATCGGATACTCAGTAAATCAAAAAGGCTACAAGTTTTTCGATCCAAAATCTCAACATGTAATAGTGTCTCGAGATGTTATGTTTCTCGAAGACAAGAGCTGTCATGATAAAATCAGCTGGAAAGAGATTAAAGGACTCTCAGAACCAAATGACATAGGTTTGTCCCTTAGAAACTTAGTAAATTCAGTTTCGAAAACTAACAATGAAACAGGTCCTCTCAAACGGGACGAGATTGAGCATGGAGAAGCCTCCACCCGGTCGGGTACAAGTCTTACACGATCGGGCAGAACCCACGGGGCTTTGGACAGGACAAACCACACGACTCGGGCAAGCACATGCCCGAACTGTTGCCTAGCACCCGAGCGGGCACATACCTAGCACCCGAGCGGGCGTTGCACCCCAGCCAGTAGACCACGCGGGTTACCCTAGCCGCACCCGAGCGGGTACACTCATTACCCGAGCGGGTAGCGGCCCGAAACCTCTAAAAACTTAAGTAAACTTAACTTAAAACATAAGGGAACTCGTGGGGCAATTAGGGCAACAATTGGACCGACTTAGGAGGCTTAAAAGGAGGCAAAAAGACGCCGTTACAGCAAGCATACAGAGGAGAAGAATTCAGCGAAGTTAGAGCAGATTCTTGCGAGGAGATAAGCGAGGAGCATTGGAGATCAAGCACCGCCACTTCGGTTTTGTTTGGTTTTTATGTTCCTTAGACTTTCTACTATGTTTATGTTTCTTTACAGACGCATGAGCGAGTAGTTTGTTTGTTCTAGGAGAAGGGATTAGCCCTTGGCTATCCCGAGACCGCTTTTGATCTATTTTGAATGCATCTTCCCGTTTTAGTTCATCTATTCTTTATCTGAGTTCTTGAATTTACTTGTGTTTGCGATGGCCACGTAGATGCATGTGTTAGGGGTTAGGAGAAGGACCGAAAGGAGAATTCTAGTCCTAGAAAGTCAGGTTTAGAACAACCGAGGTTAGGCCACGAAAGTAGGGTAGCAACGGTTGAGGGTGAACGGGCGAATCACAGAGTTTATGGGTTTAGTTCATGGTGTCAGCCACGAAAGTAGGGGGCAGCTTGTCTAGATCACGTGTCTATGCCTTGAGAGAGGGTAGATATTATGTTAGGATCGTCCGCCTTAGATAGCTTTAACTGGTATTGCATGATAGATAGGTTGGTCGTTGGTTTCGGTAGTCTTGTGGTGAAACCGGATTCCTAGGACGTTTGTCTCATCGTTAGAACCCAAGTAGTTTAGTTAATTTCAGTATTTCATTCCTTATCCATATTCTTTCGTTAGCAAGTTTGATTCATAGTTCGGGTTTAGGTAGCGTTGCATAGTCTCTGTGGGATCGACACCTAAAATACTACACACGTGCCGTGCACTTGCGGGTAGATTAGGTTATATTTAACTCTGATACGCATCAGGCCTCAAATCATGAGAATGAAGATCAAATCCATGATCATAACCTAAATGAGGATCAGGACGTAGATGAAGTTGAAGGAAGGATATTAATGAGATAGTGCCTCGGAGAAGCACTAGAATAAGGCGACCAATCTCGGAATGGATTCATAATCCTATTCAATGGCGTGACAACCAAACACCCTATTTCAATGGCATGGCAAACGAGCATCGTACCGAACATCCTATTCAAAATTTTATCTAATCGGAATTTATCTCTACTGATCATAAAGCTTTTCTTAGTAAAATTGACAGGGATATCGAGCCACAAACCTATAGAGCAGCCAAAGTGAAGCCAGAATGGGAGGAAGCCATGGGTGAGGAGCTAGCACCCTTTGAAAGGAATAAAACATGGGACCTTGTCCCCCTTCCTAAAGAAAAGAAGCCCATTGGAAGCAAATGGGTATACAAAATCAAATATAAAAGTAATGGTGAGGTAGAACGTTACAAGGCTCGATTTGTAGCGCAAGGGTATAATCAAAAGTATGGGGAAGATTATACTGAGACTTTTTCTCATGTTGCTAAACTTCATTCTGTTCGCATTATCTTTTCTATTGCTATTAACCTTAATTGGAGTTTGTGGCAGAAGGATGTTAAAAACGCTTTCCTTCTGGGAGAAATAAAGGAAGAGATCAATATGAAACCTCCCTTGGGCCTCCAAACTGAAAAAGGAATTGTATGCAAACTAAAGGGAGCCCTCTATAGACTCAAACAATCCCCACGAGCTTGGTACACTAGGCTCTATGATGCTGTTTGAAAGTATGGTTTTAAAAGGAGTGAGGCTGATCATTCCATGTTCATCATTCGAAATAATTCTGGTATCATCGTTCTCTTAGTTTATGTTGTTGATATTATCATAACAAGAGATGATAACAAAGGAATAGAAAGTGTTAAACGTTTTCTAAAAGACACATTTGAGTTAAAGGATCTAGGTGAACTTAAGTACTTTCTTGGAATTAAAGTAACTAGATCTAATGATACTTTATTTCTTTCTCAACGAAAATATGCTTTAGACCTTTTGAATGAGACAGGTAAAATCAGATATAAGCCGGCCAAGACCCCCATCGAAGAAAAATACAAAGACTTGCATGAGGAGGAACCATTTTATGATATAGAACAATACAGGCACCTTGTCGGTAAGCTAATATATCTCACAATAACAAGACCTGACTTGTGTTATGTTGCGAACCAGGTCAGCCAGCATATGCATGCTCCAAAGGAACAACATTGGAAAATGGTGGACCGAATCCTCCGATACATCAAGAACACTCCAGGAAAAGGTATACTAATCAGTAAAAACAACAACACTAGTCTAATTGGGTATTGTGATGCAGATTGGGCCGGTGACCGCAAAGATCGGAAATCAACGACATGGTTCTGTACCTTTGTCGGGGGGAACCTTGTCACTTGGAGAAGCAAAAAGCAATCGGTGGTCTCTTGTTCTAGCGCTGAGGCCGAGTACCGAGCTATGGAAAATACAACATGTGAGCGCATTTGGATCTGGGCTCTCCTTAAAGATCTTGGCCTCAAACCTTCGCAAGCCACGATGCTTCATTGCGACAATCAGGCGGCAATTCACATTGCATCCAACTCGGTATTCCACGAACGAACAAAACATATTGAAGTTGACTGTCATTTTGTTCGAGAGAAGCTCGAAGCTGGCGTCATTAGATTCACACACACAAGAAGCGGATATCAGTTGGCCGATGTCTTCACCAAAGCCACAAGTTAAAAAGTCTGCAAAGATCTCCATTATCGGATCGACCTCATTGATATCTTCAGTCCCAAGGCATCGCATTCAAGCTTAGTCGATCGTCCCTCGAGCTCATAAGCTGTTGTACTCTTTTTACTTTGTTGGGGTTTTTGTCCCAATTGGGTTTTCCCCGAAAAGGTTTTAATGAGGCATCATTTATGTTGCTTTTGAACGCCTAAACTTGAGGGGGAATGTTAAGAAGAAAGGGCATGTCCCGCTCTTTTCCACGTCCCGAGCTGCGTCCCGAGCCGCGTCTCATTCTTCTCTGCGTCCCACGTCCTGCATCGCGTCTCGAACCACGTCCTGCTCTTCTTCACGTCCCGAGCCGCGTCTTGAGCCGTGTCTCATTCTTCTCTGCGTCCCTAGCCGCGTCCTGCATCATGCATCCCGCCTCGAGCCGTGTCCAACGTCCTGCGTCCTGCGACCTACGACCTGATCAAGCCTAGTGATGACCTCAGCAGTCTCTTATGCCTTGTTAACCGCTCCAGCTCATGCATATTATATCTAAACTTGTGCCTTGCATGTGAACTTGTATTTTTCTTGTTTTTCACCCTTTCTACTTGTATAAATAGGTACCTTTAGTTCTAATGAAATACATAAGAGAATACTTATTCTTATTCTCTCTAATTCTCTCGATCTTTCGCTCGCTCTTAGTCTTTCTTTCTTGCTTCCGTTGTTTCATATTTGTTCTACAAATTCTACAATATTGCCCTTGGTCTTTAATCGACAGTTTTCTCTCTCCTCCAAAGAACCTCAATTTTCCCTCACTCATCTGGCGCAAATCGCTTCTGCCACATCAGTTTCACCGGGAATAGCTTCAAATTGGCATCTGATTCGTCGCGAGTAGCTTCAAATCTACATTAGATTTGCCACGAATAGGTTGAAATCATTTGTTGTCAACAAAGAAGCTTGGAATTAAGTACGTTCTGAAAAAAAACATGCCATATAGTGAGTTTTGAGCTTGAATTTAAATTTATTTTAAATTTTAATATATCAATATTGTTTGTGGGGAGATAATGGTGTTTTTCGTGAATTTTTTTGGTGAGTTGGATAACCCGAGTGAGTAGTGAGTAATATCTATAGATTCAGTTCTCTCTTAGTCAAAACAAGTCTAATATTTATATAGTTAAAACGAGTCACTAAATGAAATGGAGTGAGTCAAATGATCACAGAGTAACAGAGTCTCATCGAATTGCATAGTCATACTAGGTCAAAGAGTCATATTGAAACACATGGTTGCACTGGGTCAGAGAGTTGCATTAGATCACAAAGTCTCATCGATTCACATGGTCGCACTAGGTCACCGAGTTATATTGAAACAAACGGTCGCACTAGGTCACCGAGTTATATTGAAACAAACGGTCGCACTAGGTCACAAAATTTATCATGTTTTTATTTTTTGTTATAAGTGTAATCAATTCCGTTGATGAGAAAATCACACTGATTTATTTTTTGTATGATGGTAAATGGGAAAAACATAAATGAAGAATTTGAATGGGTTGGAAGAGTTTAGGAAAACCAGAGGTTATTTTCTATTGTCCTCCAAATAGTTTGACATACGAACAAGTTATTTGTGAGTTATGCTTAGAGATGATGGTGGAAAAAATACAACAAAGTTGAATTTAAGCTATTTGTCCAATATTTGTTAATATAGGAAGCCGACATATATATTGAATGACAAGCATCTTATTTGTTATTTGTTTGATTGAGTAAGAGGAATTCGACTTGTACTTTATGTGGAGAGAGAATCGGCAAGTATGAAGTGTTAAACGAAAATTAAGAGGGAATTTGAACCTCTAATTTTTGCTTTTTAAAGCATTGCTAGAAGAGGTGAGAATGGAGATATTGTAGATTATGAGGATTGTGTTATTGTAGGTTTAAATAACAAAAGTAGAGTTGGTAGTAATCCGACAGAAATAGTAAATATTTTGATTCGGATAATTCTGATAGTGAACATACCAGTGGGTTAAGAGAAGATGGTGTTTGTGCCATGAATATGGCAGTTCATGAAGTTATGGTTTCTGGCAGTAATGAAGTTGATACTGACGTGCCAATAGAGCATAAAGATTGTGTGATGATGGTGACAGTAAGAACGGATTGGAAATGGTAGTTTACGAGAAGCCAAATAGTCGAAATTCAGTCTTCGAGTTCGAAGATGAATTGCAACTTAAAATGAGGCAAGAGTTTGATCGCAAGAAGGGTGTATAAGAATTTGTAAGGAAGGGTTCACTTGAAGCTTCTTTTAGACATGCAACATTGAGTTTTGTTTCGAAGCTCTGGGAAGTACGATGCAAGTTTGGTGGAAGTGGTTTTAAGTGGAAATTACGCGTGGCAACAATCCCGAATTCCAAATGATTTAATGTGAGGAATATACCCAAAAATATGAAACATCTCAGCAAAAGAATTGACGACACGTGTAAAAGCAAATTATGATGACAATGTATCGTATTTGATGGTATTTAGAGGAAAATGCAGTGCTTAAAAGGTGATCGTGGTGATAAATTTGATCGTGATATGAGGCTTCCAGAGTGGTTGCACATGTTTACAGAAAGAAATCCCGAATCGGTAGCAAATCTTTAGCTGGACGGTGATAGAAAAAGCTTTAAATACCTTTTTATGGTTGTGGAAGAGACTATCAAGAGGATGGAAATACATGCGTAAAGTGGTTGTTGTGGATGCAACATTTCTAAGAGGATTATACAAAGGAGCATTGATTTTAGCAACCATCCAAGATGGTGAATATCACCAATATCCTCTAGTTTGGGGAATAGTCCACATATAAAAGGAAGAATAAGAGACACGGTTTATGTCAATGATGAGAGAAGTGATACTAGATGGACAAGATGTCGTTATGATATCTGATCGTCATAAAATCTTGATAAAAGTAGTCAAACAAGTGTACAAAGAGGTTGATCATGGTTTTTGTGCGCGTCATATATCACAAAACATAAAGAGCTATGTCAATTAAGGCCAAGGTAGAAAGTGTTTAAAGGGTGATATTATGGCAGAAATATTCTTCAAATGTGCAGTGACATACATGGTGAACGAATTTGAAGAGCTATTTAATGATTTGAAGGCCACATACAAATACGACCTAAATGGATTTTGTAACTTTTGTGGCCTTTGTAACCATTGTGAAATTTGTAACCATTGTGATCTCTATGATCTTTGTGATTGTTGTAACCTTTCTGCAGATATCTTAATGTTTCAAAGTATTTGGAGAATGAGGCAAGATGCAAATTTAAGGGTGAAAAATACAACTTATTAACCATTAATGGGTATGAGGCATTAAATTCCACGTTGAAGATGTCAAAAAGTTTTCGGTGCTAGCGCTTGTAGATATTTGTTTGGGAAAACAGTGAAATGGTTTAATAGGTATAGATTTACTTATTTTTGTGTTTTCATAATGTGTATTTGGTTTGTTTCGGAGCTAAAGAACATACACGGGACAAAGTACGAACATCGGAGATCACAATGGAGCAAACAGGACGAGAAACGAACAAGGAATGGGCAAGATGTGAACTTGGCTAGACATAGGCACGCACGGCCGAGCAGTTCAACAAGCACGACCGGGCTGAAGTGAAGAGCATAGCACGGCCGAGCAGCTAAAGCAGCACGTCCGGGGAGCAAACCAACATCAGGAGCACGGCTGATCAGTTCATGATGCACGACCGGGCTGAAGTGAAGAACCACATGCACGACCGGGCAACTAACAATGCACGACGGGCTTATTCACCAGAAAACGCCCCGTAAGTGTTTCACGGCCCAGACAACTCCAATGCTCGATCGATCACCCCTATTGAGAGTGCAACATGGTCAGGCTTGCTGTTGAGCACGGTCACACATGGAGAGAACTAACCAAGAAAACGTTATGGGGATTGGCACGCCGCTTGGATTCAAGTTTGAACAACCATCAATTAAAAAAAAAGAACGTACATAGCAGAGGACAATAGACATCATTCACCATTCTACAGAGCACTCTTGACGGGAGACACACAAGGAGATTGAAAGATCGAATCGAAACTACGTCTTGTTTGATTTCTAAGCTCGTTATACTATCTATTTCTTTTGTGTTGTTTGGTTTCAAACTCATGATTGAGTAGTTATTTTCTTCTAGGAGAAGGGATTAGTCCATGGCTATCCGAAACCTCTTTTGATTTATCAAAGATTGCAATTCTCGTTTTTTATATATTCTTTGCCTGAATGTTGAATCATCTTGTATTTACGAAGACCAAGTAGATGCATGTAATAGGGACTTAGGAAAAGGACCGAAAGGAGAATTCTAATCCCGGATGATCAGGCTTAGAACAACCAAGACTAGGTCGCGAAAGTAGAGTAGTAACGATTGAGGATTAATCTGATGAATCATAGATCGTATGAGTTTAGTTTAGTTTTAAGGTATCAGCCACGAAAGTAGGGGATAACTTGATTAGATCACGTTTCTATGCCTTCAGACAGGGTATGAATCACATTAGGATCGGCCGCCTTAGATATCTTGATTGGGAATACATGATTAGATGATCGGTAGTTGGTTTCCAAAGCTTTGAGGTGAAACCGTATCCTAGAACATTTGTCTCATTGCCAAGAACTCGTAGTTTATTCATTTTCATTATTTCATCTTAAAACAAATATTTGATTAGCAAGTTGGATTCAATTATGAGCTTAGTTTGTGTTGCATAGTTCCTATGGAATCGACACCTAGATTACTACACACGTACCGTGCACTTGCGGGTAGTTTAGATTAATTTAGTTTAACTTGGAACGCATCACGACCCATGCGATATCCTTTTAGAAATGTCTTTTTCAAAAGGAATCAACACTACTATCGCTTTTGATGCAAAAGGACTACTGTGACCTTTATGTTTTTAACTATTGTTTCACGTTGTAATGTAATTTGTGATCTTTGTGAGCTTTCCACGGTTTGTGACCTTTTATGAACTTTCTAAGGTTTTCAGGGAACATGTGGGACCCGTTGGGTACCATTCCATCATTTTGATGCCAGAATCCTATCTTTTCAAATGCCACCTATGCCTTATTTTGAATGCGTGTGTCTATGACACTCTTATCTGTCCATCCATATCTCTCTTTAAAGGTTTATAAAGTTCTCTACCTCTCATCATCTTCCATTTGAGATTGGTCCTATCTCTCTTCTCTCTTCATCTACATCTTAAACTCAAAATCATCTGAAAAATCTTTGTGACCTTTGTAATTTCGTCACGAAGGTGACATGGTGGACGGAGGGCATCGTGCTATCTTTGTGTTAGTCAAAGTTTGGGTAATCTGTGGACTCGATCTTTATGCAATCACACAAAGTCTCTACAATGTTGACAGAGGGCATCATGTTGTCTCTATGTTTCTCAAGATCTAGGTTATCAGTGGACTCGATCTTTATGCAATCACACACATCTCTATATTACATAATGTCTGGGTAATTGGTGGACTCGGTCTTTACGCAGTTACACACAATCTCTACAATGTTAACGGAGTGCATCGTGATGTCTCTGTGTTACTTAAGGTCAGGGTAATTGGTAGACTCGGTCTTTATGCAGTCACACACAGTCTCTGCAACGTGGAAGGAGTCGATCGTGCTATCTCTGTGTTACTCAAGGTCTGGGTAATCGGTGGACTCAGTCTTACGCAATCACACATAATTTCTACAATATTGAAGAAGGGCATCGTAACTCGAGGTCTGGGTAATCGATGGACTCGGTCTTTACGCAGTCACACACAATCTCTACAATGTTGACGGAAGGCATCATGTTGTCTTTTCTTTACTCAAGGTCAGGATAATCGGTGGACTCGGTCTTTACATAGTTACACACAATCTTTACAACATGGAAAGAGTTCATCATACTATCTCTGTGTTACTCAAGGTCTTGGTAATCGGTGGACACGATCTTTACGCATTCACACATAATCTTTACAACGTTGAAGGAGGACATCGTGTTGTCTCTGCGTTGTGATCTTTGTTACCTTTGTTAGATCTTTATTATTATTGTTATTTTGGGTTGTACATGTTGTTTACATCGAGTTCAATCATTATTATAAATAAATCGAGTTCAAACTTAAACAATATTTTGTCCATTCGCAAAGACATCTGCAACAATAATCTCATGCGACCCAATATCACCAGAATCCATCCGACTCATACGATCCAATATGACCCACGTGCGACCCTCAATTAGAATAAATTAGTATGATGCATATTTAAACGTTAAAAATATCTTATTTGCATGGTTTACATCCTTTCATCCTTATAAATCGATAAATTCGCCGCTTCGCGTCTATTTTATTTCTCATTATATGAAAAGGACTATTGTGACATTTGTGACCTTTCGACCCATGTGACCCATACGTGTCTCTTTAGAAATGTTATTTCAAAATTTTTGAATTGTAGATGTTTAATTAGGAATCAATATAGACGATAATAGTAACGATGTCGAAATTTGGCAAAATTTTAAATGTATTATTTTGAAATTTACTTCAGTTCCTCCAACGAGTTCTTAAAATACTTCTATCACTTTTGAAACACATTCATTCGTTCTACACTTCTTGTGACACATGGGGAAAATTCATTTTAACTATTGTTTGACATTTGTAAAGTATCTGAATTAACATGATTTACGTTCTTAAATGTATCGAAAGCAAAATCTAAATATCAAATGTAATTTGTGATCTTTGTGACATTTTTACGGTTTTCAGGGAACATGTGGGACCCGCCATTTCTGCCGATCTTTTCCCAAAACTTCAAAAAATATAACAATGTGTGTTCAAAGTTGATCACAGATTATATAGTACAACACTTTGTATCATTTCATTGTTTCGATATCAAACTCCTGTCTTTTCGAATTCTACTCTTTCTCTTTTTTCGAATACAACATACTCTCTCTAACTCTCCTCATTTTCCATCCATTTGGTTGCTCTAACTCTCATCATCTCTCATCTTCGTCTCCGTATCTAGAAAATATTTGAAAAGTTATCTATAAAAAATGTCTCAAACCCCACATTTTCCTATTTCTTTAAGTGATTCTTCCTAACTATCTCGAGCGTTACCTTGTAATCTCCTCCATCTATCTCTCTATCGCTCTGTTACATGTAAAAAATGTAGAGATATAATTTCTTTCTTTTTCTTTTTAGTGCAAGAAATTCCATGGAAGTTCATCGATGAGTATATGGAAGGGCAAACGAGGAACAACAACACATAAACTCTTAAATTGAATGCGAGTAACCAAACGTGGGAAGTCAAGTTGGACGACCCTAGATTCATCGACGATGGAAAGATTTCATCAAGGATCATGATTTTCGTCACGAAGGTTGCATGATTTTCACGTCACTAGTTTTAAAGACGATTTATGTACAATGTAATATTCATCATCATCATCATCATCAAACGCTGAAGCACGATCATCTTCTTTTTATCAGACCTATTTTACGTCAACCACCACACATTCTAATCTTTTCGTAGCTACAATGGTAAGTGACCTCAAACCAATTCACCATATATCACTTTGCTTCTTTATTCGATTTTTAATCATATTTAATGATGTAACTTGGGTGATGGTGCAAAACCTTTTGATAGGGTTTACGAGGTCGGACGATGTTATCGATAGAAGATGTAAGATAATGTTGATAAACAATTAAGGAAGGGCATGATCGTTAGATTTGAGGCATTTAAGTCATGGTGGCGTTTGCATCAAGAGAGGTTGGAGAAATTTGTGTCATGAAAATGGTCAAAATGAGGGATGTTTCCTCACATTCAAACTGGTCTCCAATGGAGCAACACATGTGCTTCAGTTTCTCCCCCCAACAAGGTCTACCAACAAAATATTTGATTTCAAGTGATTATTATTATGTTATGAAACATGTGTTTCAGTATTCATTCCCTGGAAATTGTTGTTGTAATTATTATTGTTATGATTGTTAAGTGCTAAGAAAATAAACCAAGGTCCTAGAAAATAAATCGAGTCATGCACAATTATTATTTTTAATTAGTATTGTGACCGACTTTTGTGACCATCTTGACCACTATGACCGATCTTTATGACCAATGTGACCAACCTTTGTGACCATTGTGATCGACCATTATGACCTTTGTGACCTTTGTAACCAATCTATGTGATCTTTGTGATCGACCTTTGTGACCATTGTGACAACTGTGACCAACCATTGTGACCTTTGTGACCATTGTGTCTGACCTTTGTGACCATTGTGACCGGCCTTTGTGACCATTTTTATTATTATTGTTATTGTTATTGTTATTTTTGGGTGCACACATGTTATACACTTTAAAAAACTATGAATCAAGTTTGAAAAATAAACGGAGTTCAAGGATGAGATGATGGGAGGTGTTGGTCTTCGGGTATATCAATACTTACTCTATTTGCAAGTACATCTGCAACAATTTGCTAACGAATGGAAGCAATGTTTGCCTCGCAAATCTCAGGGAACTTGTCCTTCGTTCCTTCCTGATAGAATGGCTTCTATGTATTTGAAGGAGAAAATGCGACAATCATTCGCGTTTTTATTCTGTAACAGATCTTCATAATACTCGTAATGCGATACATCTTCTTCGGAAGTCAAGGAATGAAACCCTGTGACTTGCAATATCTTGGACAAAGCTCTTCTTATAATCTCAACAACCAGATCAATATGCATCTACTTTAACCTTTTTTGGCAGTCATATACCGTGATGCATCGGCTTTTGAAATCCATTTTAATGGGTACCCAATGAGAAGGCATAAATCGATTTGTAGGTGATGGAATGTTAAGATAGAGAGCAAGCCATCGTAACCTGCCACCATATTCGACGTGTGTCTCAATGTATATCTACCTTCCATATAGTCCTTAAGAAAATCCAACAATTCTTCCATTTCCTTTTCCATCCACATCTTGAGCGACTACATGAAGATAATATCACAAACGTAATAATTCTTTAACCCATATTGCATTGGATATTTCCGGATGCGGTTATACAGCTCCAACAATGCCTCCTCTAATTGCTGCAAAACAAATTGACACACATGAATACATATGACCCAAAATGACATTTGTGATCTTTTTGACCATTGTGACTGATGGTTAAAAAATCTTACGTCATCTTCAAGCCATACACCATCCTTTAGCATTATCTCTATAAACTCTGGCTAGCGAGGACAACCTATTTTCGATTTCCACCAACGCTCTTGGCGAGGTTTCATCATAAATTTATATAGACTAGTCAACTAACAACTAATAATATCAATGAACGATAGTGTTCAGAGTATCTTGCCCTACCAATCCCTTATTCTTCCACACAAAATTCTGACTTCCTTCAGCATCTGTAGGTTATTGAACCACCTTTTCCATGGGTTATTCTTGAACGACCTCTTCTGTAGTGACAACTTTATCTACACCTTTCTTTCTCCCTTGACCTCCCCTTCCTCTTGCTGCTCTTGTTGCTGGTCCACCCTACGATTTTGTTCTCCAAGTGTTTTTGGTTATTTCGTCAGTGGCTCAGTCGATGGAGGTTCAACATATGGCTCCTATCTTGCCTTCGATGGTTTAGTTTTTGTTTAATTATCAATGGACCATTAGACTCAACCGATGAAGCTCCAACATCTGCATAAAAAATAATTCATTTGTTAGACTCATCCTTTGTGACATTGGTGACCTTTGTGACATTTGTGACCATTATGACCTTTTTGACCTTTGTGTAATTTGTGACCTTTGTGACCGTTCTGACCTTTGTAAATTTTGTGACCTTTGCGACTATTGCGACCTTTGTGACCATTGTGAATTAAGTGACCTTTGTGACTTTACATTACTTAGTTGGTGGAACTTCGACAAGAACATCCGTATCTCTTCAACTGGAACTTTTGGAGTTTCCTCAGCACCAACATCAGCGGCAACCTCTTCAACATGAACCACTGTAGTATCCTCTGCAGGAACCTCATCAGGAACACCAATTCTAACATCAGAAGCAACCACTGGAGGAACCTGTTCAGGAATGTATTCAAGTAGAGGAATGCTAGACTAAAGCGCACTTGAAGGATTAGCGGTAGGTGTAGTCTTTTCAATTAATGTTGAAATGTTTGGAATCTCCATTTCTGAGGAAACTCCAAAAGTTCCTTGTGATCTTGCAAAACAACAAATAACCGTTGTGACCCTTGTGACCCTTTTGACCAATGTGACCATTGTTACTCTTGTGAACTTTTTGACCAATTGTGACCATTGTTACTCTTGTGACCCCTGTATAATTGTTATGTTATAATCTATTATCTGCTTGATCCCCTCTACCTACATTGGGTTCAAATTGAATTTAACCCATTTCTTGCACATCCTTGGGCATGATGGATCGGTATCCATAACATAGCCATACCATCCGTTTTGTCCAAACTATGGATGGTTTCAAATGGAAGTAATTCAAACATTAAAACAAAATGATAAGAACACAGAAAGTATGAAAACATTTATGTTATTCTAATAATATACAAGTTACCATGAATGGGATCATGAAATCACCAAAATATCATTTTGGTTTCGGTTATTCCGCTAACGTGCTTGTGGCAAGTATCAACAAGCTTCTCAAATGTGTAAAGCCTCCATGGAAAGCCTTCACAAAATTCCAAGTCATCAAACATGTCAATCAGTCATGGCTAATAGAATTTTTTGATGAAGGCTAGTGATCCAAAACTTGCCACAACAACCTCACTGTTTTCAACCTCTTCTGGTCGGTGAATTCTTCGTATTCACAAGCATTTCAATCAATTGTGCGATAGTCACCTTTTCATGATCGAAATTCTTCAGCTTGAATGTATCAAACCGTTTTAACTCCCATTCTTTGGGAGATGGTCAATAGTTCAATCTGGTAATTAGTACATGCTCCACTATAGAGTACTGGATGGGAACACCATTTACGACAAAACACATCTCCTTATTATCTCGTACAACCACTGAGTGATTTAATAGGATAGATATTTGAACCTTTGTCAGTATTGAGTCACATTGGCAATGGAATATATGCCTAAATTTATGACACCTTATTGAAGTAATGTCACTCATTTTCACTTAACATTCCTCCCAAGTTCTTTATTGTTTCAAAAGGATAACACTGAGTGGAAATCTTTAGCATTTGTCCATGTGCTTGAATTCATAGAGAAACTTCGGATTTGGTGTCACCTAAAAAATGATAAATTAAGAATACATTAGATTTCTACCAACTCAATCGACCCTTGCGACTCAACTGATCCTTACGACTCAAGCGACCCTTGCCATTCAAGCGACTCACTCAGACCCATATGACCCTTTGCGACCCAAACGACCCTTGCAACTCAAGTGAATCACTGAGACTCCTAACCCTCTTCGACTCAAATAACTCACTGAGACTCCTGGCCCTCTTTGATTTAAGCGACTCACTGAGACTCATGACCATCTTCGGCTCAAGCGACTCATTTAGACTCACACCTATTTGAAATCGAAAAACAATTTCGCTTTCAACAACCTAATCACTAATATATTTCATCTGCAAAGTAAAACCTTATAAACTGATCCACTCATAGATGCTAATAAAGATTGACGCATGCTCTTTTCTTCATTACTGATCCTTGCCATTTCTTTTTTTCTTTCTCACTTCAAAATTTCCTTACTCTCAATTTCGAATTCTTTCTTCCTCACTTGGAACTCAATCCTTGCTCTCAACTTCAAAATCACCTCTCACTACTTACTTTCAACTTTAAAATAGGTTTTGTTTCGAAATTTCTTCAACCATATGTGTTTTTATGTGCAAAGTATAAGGGCACATTTGTCTATTGTCCATTTTTTTAAGCTTTAGGTTTTCGAAGGTATAAATGAAGCAAAGATGCCTTAGGAGGGTATCCTTGACATTTTACCGAGTTGGCAAATGATAATAACTAGGTTGTTGTTCCACCACAGATCATATAAGGGCCAAACATGACAGCTTAAGAGAAGGAGCTTAGGAATAGTGATCTCAAATTGACATGGAAGGACAACCAATGATTAGAAAATGACATCAAGAGGAGGCGAGTCAAGACTAGAACGTTCACCTACAAGGAGAAAAAGGCTGAGAAAAGCAAGAAGTTGGAGGTGCTAAAGGCGCTTGGCCCGAGTAGAGATCCGCTCGATTATGGACAGATGGAGCCCGAGATGCTTGCCTCGTGTAGAAACTTGCTCGACCCAAGTGAATTCTCTAGACAAATTGAGCATGCAAAAGACTGGGCCGCTCGACCAAAGCATCATGAAGCTCAACCGAGCGTGGGAGGACTAGACCGAGCATAGTCGTTTCCCGACCAAACATACTTAATTTTTATGGAATCAGGATTTAAGACTTATGCCGTGCTCACCCAGAAAAATTGCAGTGCTCGACTGAGCACTTTTCCCGTATATAATTAATTAGTTCTGTTATATTTAGTTTTTTTCTGCTATTATTTGGTCCTTATAAATAGAGAACCTATTGTATGACATTAAAACTAAGTTATAATAATTTTCGAATGTCTTTCTTTTTCATTCTTGCGATTTAGCTATTGAACTTTTAGTCAGACTTTGAGTGTTCATTCACTTATCAACACTAGATCACAAGTGTTGTGGTGTCTTTCGTTGAGTTTTGGGTTTTTAGTTGAATTGTAGTTGGGCTTTTGGATGTCTTTTCTTCAGAAAGACAAGTTCTAGGTTCTTGTATCAGGCTGCTAAGGAGTTTTAGTCAATTTCCATCTATCTAACAAAAGAACTTCGGTTTAGGTTCATATCAAGTGATATTAGAGTATTGTTCTTATGTTAGTCTATCTTTTTACCATTTTATTTTATTAGAATTTTTGTTGTTGTTTGATTTAGTGTTAGTTTAGCTAGTCATTCTCTTTTTAAAAACATAAAAGAAAAGAAAAGCAAAAAAACCAAAAAGGAAAAACCACATAAGGAAGAAAAAAAATACAAAAGGGAAACAACAAAAAAGGAAGAAAAAGAAAATGTAAAAGCATTAAAAAATGGAAGAAGAAGAAGAGAAAGAGGAAAAAATATGAAAAAAAAGAAAGGTAGAGTAGAAATAGAAAGAATTTTTAGATACAAAGAGAAGTATCACAGATTAGAAAACTTAACTTAGATTCGATGTTATACACTTGTAGCATCAAGATTTAATTTGAATTTATCGGAAACACACTTCGAGTTATTGTTTAGTTCTAAATTAAACCGAAGAGAAAAACTTGAAGAAAAGATAGATTTATGAGTGAGAAAAAATGTTTCTTAAAAAGAAATTATGAGCTCTGTTCATCTTCTTTTTCTTTAATCTTTTTATTCTTAATTTTCTGGTATCTAGTTCTGAGAACCATCACGATGCAGTGGTTGATGGACGAATTCAGATGCATGAGACAAGAATTCACTACTCTAAACCAACGACTTGGACATATGAAAGCAGTAGTACCTAGGAAACCATAAACGAGAAGACCAAATACAACTCGTAATCCATGCCATCAAGACATGGATGAGGACGAGTATGTTGTGGTACTTTAAGATGAGTATAACAATTCAATGAGTGATAAACAACGAGCAAGAGATCAACTCGACGATGAAATAAACAATAAAAAGAAAGATTGTTCATTGGTCAGAGTGATCCAAAAGCTTATTTGGAGTGGGAGTAGAAGACATATATGGTTTTTGGTTGCCATCAATACTCCAAGTTGAAGAACTAGCATGGTGAGATGAACTCACGCTTCCTAGAATGCGTTGTGGAGAGGATGCCATTAGCACTTGAGAAGAGATGCATATCATCTTCCCTTTCATTACTTCTGTCACGACGAGGGAACCATGAGATGTTGAGTTGTACCTTTTCACTATCATCGAGAGGTCAATCAATGTTTAAGGTGATTTGTACAAGGTAGTAGGAGGGTAGAAGACTACTACAAGGATATGGATTTCCTCATGATATGCACAAATGAGGATTGCGAGGCCACCATGGATCATTTTATTTCTAATCTTAATCCTGAAATTCAAGACCGTGTAGAAATTTATCACTACATGGATATGGAGGACCTTCATCATTTGGCCACTAAGATCGAGAAGCAACTGAAACACGGAGGAATGACAACTCATGGACACGAGAGGTTATATACTAGCAACAAGATCTAGCCAAAACCCGAGACATCAAAACCAAAAATGCAAGTTACCAATGAAATCCTTATGCGGTACTGTTACATAATTTAAATGTTAAGCTCGTGGGAATTAGGCAAAAGATTATCTGAATAAGAGGACTATGTTAGTACGCACAAACAGGGTTATGAGAGGACATCAAAAGAACACTTGGAACCTAGGGTTGTGGAGTGGCATGAAAATGCTGATGAGTATGAAGGCACAAAGGGTGAATTGCTCTGGTCATGTAGATAAACCTTAACCTATATGCTATAAAGGATACAATGGAGCAACGAAAAAACATCTTCTACCCACGTGGACTTATAAAAAATAATATATGTAGCGTCATCATGATTGTAGAAGTGGCATGAATGTGGTAGGCACTATGCTTCTTGAAAAGTTATGGCTCATAAATATAAACCGCTCGAAGCCATACAAGCTTCAATGACTAAACAATAGTGGAGAAACCAAGATACATCGTCAAGTAAACATTTTATTCAGTATTGGAAAAAACAAAAATCTCTATGACTTTTACCAATGCACGCTAGACACCTATTGTTGGGAAGGTTGTGGCCCCTCACACCCAACGAAGCCTACAAAGATCAATCGCGTGTACAGAACGATAAGAGATGTAAGAAACTTAGCGACCTTGAGGTAGATCATTAAAAATGAGAGGTCTTGAGAAACACCAAGGAAAAGACATGTGATAGTAAACCCGTGAGTAAGAATTTCCTTTTCATGAGACTATGCGAAAAGGTAACAAAATTTGTTGCGTCAACCAATGAATGTGTTTCTCCACAAAGAGACATACTCCCTAACAAACTAATTCCTTCTTTTTTCAGTGTTGATCCTAAGTTATTGTAGGGTTCTAAAAGTGTATTTTCAAAGAAAGAACTACCGGGTGAAGAGCTTGATCTAGATGTAAAAGTAGCAATGAAACGTTGCGACCAGGGGACAAACAAAAGGCTTAAATCACAACACACGTTATCCAATAATGAACCATTTTATATCACTTGTATAGTATCATGTGTTAGTGGAATCAAATATAATGCCTTATTTTTTTAGCAATCTACTAATTTCTTTGGGTTTACCGATTTTACAGAAAAATGATTTATTCTCCGAATGTATACATTTTCACTCATATGTTCAAAATGAGTTTGGGAACAAGATTAAAACTTTTTAATGTAATCATGGATTGACAATAAATGCCTTATGGGTATTTGATGAGACCCTTCTCCACTCTCACTACTCAACACATACAAACTATCAACTTCCTAACCACCAATATGGATGAATCTCCTCTCCATTCCCTACAAAACACCATACCTACCCAGCAACCAACCGAGACACAAACACCCAAACCTACACCAATATCCATTCTCGAACCTAAACCAAAGGACAGCATATATACCGACCACATGGTCACACGTACCCAATATGGCATCTAAACACCCTGATATGTCGTCAACGTCCATACCAATGTCATTTCAGCCCTTCCCACGTCACTTCAAAGCCATACAGGATCCACACTGACATAATGTTGTGCATGATAATTTTTTTTTTATTAAAAGTGGTGCATGGGACTTGGTTACGTGATCACCATATAATAATATAGTGCATTTCACGTGGAATTTTGACATAAGCTCTATGTAGATGACTCGTATGCTCGCTACAAAGTAAGACTCATGGATAACAGAAAAAGTTAAAAATTTAAGATTAATTGGGAGGAGACGTTCAATCCGATCGTCAAACCAACAATTTTACACATGGTCCTTGCCATTTCGATGTCGCGAGGCTGACCAATACATCAATAACACTTTTCTTTATAAAGATCTCAAAGAAATGATATATATATATATATATACATGTTCCAACCACCCATTATTCATAACACTACACACCTGGACTATGTTTGCAGGCTAAAACGATCCTTATACAACCGAAAAAAACCCTGATCATGGAACAAAAAATTTATTGATCAAGTCTTCTTTCTGGAATTCAATCAAAGCCGAAGTGACTTCTCCTTGTTCATTCTCACCGCGAGACTGAACAACAAGTGCTACTTCTCTAAGTTAATGACATCATCCTCACAACCTCGACCGATTCTCTTCTACAACACATTGTTATAGCTTTACAATCCGAGTTATGTCAAACATGAGCAATCTTCACCATTTCCTCGATGTTATAGATAAACGAAATCTAACAAGAGTTTTCTTTTATTAATCCAAATATATGGATTGCATCTCAGAAAGATTTGATATGTCTTTATGTCACACTTATATTGCGCCATGAAACACTGAACCCCAAATTGAGTTCAGATTGGGACCAACAATAAAGGACCCTACTCTATATCCATTACCAAAGAAAACATGAATATTCCAATGCAAAGTCCAATACATCTTTGCATTGACAAAATTTACCAATGCAACTCCAACCCCGATGTAATGTTGGTCACACATGAACGCTCATTACGTTGGCATTTCCCATGGTAACATCATATGCATGACAGTGCAACGTAATTTTTTGTGGCCGTGGCATTGGAACTACTAACATGGTTTTAACGCTACGATAATACAATAGTAAGGACAGTGTTGCGGACGCACTCACATTCCAAGGGTTAATTCTTAGTTAACAATAGTGGAACATAGGACTAACTCCACGCATCGTTTGAGATCGGCATTACCATTGTGTGTGCAATCTCAACGCACGAGTAGCACGTTAGTATGAACACAGTTTTTTTCTAAAATTTTGTTAGAACGAGTAACGCGAACGCAACAGCCTGGGTAATACAATTGCGTTACAGCTCTGACACAAATTTGGAATAGCTAAAATTTCACGAGCGCAATAATTTTTAATGCAATAGTGTTACTAAGTTGGCTATAGAAAAGCCAAGACAATGCTATTTTGTTATCTATAATGAATATATATGCTTGTTATCAACACGCTCTTACCTAAACCAATAAAATAATATAATCTCAAACACTTACTTATATATAACGTCTTCGAGAGATTTAGTATTTGGTCACTTCAAAGGTGGATGTATGAGAGGTTTGACACAGAGACAAACAATTTTTTTTTGTCGAAACTGAAAATGTATTAGAGCACCGCGGGTTTTGGGAATGTCGGGACATGTAATGGATGTTTCTACGAAAACATGAAATCGAATTATATCAATCGATGGGGAACTCAATCTAAATCCACTAGCTAGGGAATCAACATTACTCATCTTTCGATGCAGCAATGGAACATCTAGATGCATGAAGAACGAATAGGGAATTCAACCTCAACTATCGAAAATGACTCTCTCGATGCCTAAATCCACTACCTAGGGAATCAATATTACTCATCTCTCGATGCAGCAACAGAACATTTAGATGCATGAAAAACGATAAGGAACTCGACCTCTATTGTAGAAAATAATAGGGAACTCAACATCTATTAATGGAAATGACTTTGTCGATGCCTAAATTTGTTATCTAGGAGATAAACATACTCACATATCGATACAGTAAATCTATAACCTAAATGCATAAAGAACAATGGGAGCTCTACCTCAATTAACATTGTTTCGAAGTAGATTAACCGATTGGCTAGATTCTCATTAATCTAATTCATTTTAGGGTTAATTCCAAGAATCAAATCTGACCTCTCAGCCTAGACGAATCTCTAATCTCATTCAAATAGGTGATCAGCAAGTATGAATGCATTACGTACAACCCATCCAACCAATAGATATAAACAAAACCGAAATCAAGCATTAAGAACCAAACTATCCATTACATAGCATATGTAACCCATGGCAAAGAGAACTACTCAAAAGTCATGGAGAACTAAACACAGAAAGTATTCATCTTCCCTAATTTCCAAGAGTGGCCTCGGACGTATCCTTCGGTTCCCCAGAATATCGTCTTCAGTCGTTTGCTCTCTCTCCTCTTTCTGTCTCTGCTTCGTTCTTTTTGTGCTTGTTCCTCTAGTCTTCTCTCTATTGGTTCTTATTCAAATTCATTCTTGTTCAAACTTCATTCGAGTGGCATGCCAATTTCTATGGCAGTCGCTTGGTTAGTTCCATGCAAGTCAGACCGTGCTTAGAAGGATGCCCAACTGTGCTTGTCTCCTCTTAAAGGTGATCGACCGGGCATGGAACAAGCTCGGGTCGTGTAACTCTTACGGGGTTCTTTCTGGATAAATAGCCCATTCGTGCATCATTTTGTGCTCGCTCGTGCTTGAAAGCATGCCTGGCCATGCTACTTGAAGTCATCAGCGCCCCGGTCATGCTTGAAAGGATGCCCGGCCATGCTTTTTGATTTGCTTCTCAATCGACCGTGCTACCTGATTAGCTTGAGCGTGTGCATGGATTCTAGGAGCTCGATCGCGCTCATATTGAGTTCAGTCGTGCACTGGTTTTCACTTCAGCTCGGTCATGCAGGAGGAAGTTGCTCGGTCGTGCTCCCTTCACACGTTGGTTGCACCTTCGGGTAAGTTTGCCGCATTTATGTGTGTTTGCTTCAGATGTCTTCTTTTCCTGCACAACACGCGATAGAAGAAGCCCTCAATTATGCTCAATAAGTCAGTAAAGACCAATAATCATAATCAAAACTAAACCTAGAAATGATGAAAATACTAGGACGAATTAGGTGTTATCATTGAGCACCAAGATGATGTTTATAATAATTACAAAATGGTTACAAATGAATGTAGTTTTGATAATCATGCTCGTCATGATAGATATATGGTAATGATTATGGATGGATTTTCTAGTCATCAGATTATACATGATGGAGGCATGAATGTCTAAGCATCAAATGCTGAAACTTTTAAGTTTGATTAGCTACTTAGGAAAAACAACCTTTGTATGAAGGTTGTGAGAATCATCCAAAGTTATCAATTTCATCTAGATTGAAAAGTGTGAAGGCAAGTTACAACACACATAATATTACATGGATCAAATGTGTTAGACATTGCATGATATTTTTTCTAAAGGTAATATGTCAAAGATTATTGGATCTCTCGGAATGCGACATGAAAAGATTAATATTTGTGCAGACAATTGAATTATCTTTTCTAAAGGTGCTATAAATATTTTGAATTGTCGTTTTTTAACCTAAGAAGAAAATGAAAGAAAAATAATTATGTTGAAAGGACGTTTTAGATGCCAATTATTGACATATTAAAAAGATTACATGAATCACAACATACGACACCACACATGACATGGCCTGCGGAATATCATTCGATAGATGAAAAATGCAACATCCTTAAGACGGAAGACATGGAGGCGTTTAGTCAAGGATATATCCTCGAGTTTCTTAAGAATAACAAATACTTACTTAGTGTAATGCACATATGGTTTGCACCGTACGGTGCATCTGGTAACAATATTTGTTATGGTATGTAATTGTGTCACCATATAATTTGACACCAACGATGTATTTAAAAAATAAAATTTCTTCTAGGGATTCTCATACAGTGTTTACATCATCTGAAAAAAAAAGATTTGGTATATTTTTACACCTATTTATTGATGAGTTGAATTATATATGGAAATACAATGTTGAAGCATGTGTTGTTTAAAGGATATAAAGTTTTCACATTGAAATCGTAATGATGTAGACAACAAGCGATTTTACAATTATAAGATGTTGTGTGGTTGCAACACACACAAACGTGTTTTGCAAGATTTTGGGTGCCTTGCAATATCTCACATTCACCCGCCAAGACATACAATATATGATTTCAATAGCTTTTCTTGTTCATGCATGACCCTCGTGAGCCAAATAAAAAACCGTGAAATAAGTACTTCGATACGTCAAGGAATGTTTGATCCTGTCTACACATTTGACCATCCTAAACTACAAAACTCAGGCTATTTTGATGTAGATTTATTTGTTTGCTCCAATGGAAGATGCTCTACTCAAGTTTATTAGGACATACAAAGACTCTTCGTCTCCACACACCTCGTGATTACACTTCTCATCATGCTAGTTTCCTCGTAATCACGTTTCACATTCTTCTAGTTTGACTCTCTTTGAGCCTCATCATTTTACCGCTATCCACATCTATATAAAGAATTTTATCAATCTATTTTTGACACATCAATGAGAAATAGCTTTACAATAAGGCTCGTTGTATCATGATATGAGAGCCCGAAACCTATTTCTAGATTGATTTTGACCAAAATTTTCTCCATGCCAAACTCGACCACCGATTCTGATTCAAACCCCGACCCGACTTCTCGGACCTTGACCATGATAGGCTCCTCGAATTCGACACACACTTCTAATTTCATTGTTGTTCCACGGCGCACGATCTCACCATACAATCTTTTTGCAAGTGATATCTCGGGCTATGTGTTGACTCAGCCCCTTCTTCGACATGACAATTATGACGAATGGGCAACTAACTTTCGTATGGCTTTGGCATCACGAAAGAATTCCGGCTTCCTCAATGGCACCATCCCATAACCACCAAGAGATTCTTTCGATTATAAATATTGGTTGACGAACAACTATCTCCTCGTCATTTGGATCAAGAATACCATCGATCCTCACCTTCGCTCGAGTATCTCTCATAAGAAGATTGTTCATGATCTCTGGCTCCTTATTCAAGGATGTTTTGGGATCCACAATGGCCCTCGTGTCTAGAAACTTTATTCTGAATTGGCATCTTGCAAACAACATGGTTTGTCTATCGAGGAATATTACGGTCCGCTGACGAAGATTTGGGGAGACATGGCTAATGATCGATTTGTTCTTGCAAGTGTAGACATTATGTTTGTGATATTGCCTCGGGCCTTGAGAAAGACAGAGAAGATGACCATATCCACGATTTTCTAATGGGACTTGATGATGCGGACTATTGCGTAGTTCGCTCTAATCTATTATCACGAGACCCCTTACCTAATCTCAAATATGTTTACCATGCTTTCAGAAAATTGGATATCTGGATTGGTGGGCCGATTGACCGTGCACTCGCCGCCCTGTTGGTCGTGGCCGTGGACAAGCTAGATTTACATGCATTGGCAGAGGTAGAGGTGTCCTTCATCAGGTTCATGCCGTGCAAACATCAGAATATTCTCAAAGTTCTGTTGAGCCTTCGTATTCTCCTGTAGATACCTTGACCCTCAACAGTCTCACCGGAGACCAGCTTCAAATGCTTGTCCGTCTCCTTAATGCAAGCACGATTGGAGCAACTGAAAAATATGTCTAGTAAGATAAATACTCATCGTTGGATTTTAGATACCAGAGCTTCTCATCATGTTATCAGAAATTTGGATTTTCTCATCGATATTGCAGAAATGTCTCATGTGGGCTTACCTGATGTTCGACGGACTTTGGCCACGAACCGGGGACCATTGTCCTCAATACTAATCTCTCTATTCGTGACGTTTACTATATACCTGGATTGGGTTAACATCTGACTTCTGTGCCACAATTGATCTCTGATAGCTCTTGTGTGGTGACTTTTACTAAAACGTTTTGTCTTATTCAGGATGACACTACGAGAACGCCGATTGGAGCGGGTGAGCTTCGCGGGGGCTTGTACTATTTTACTGAGACTAGCATGGTTGGATCAATTCAGGTCAACGTACCCTCCTTTGACCTGTAGCATCAACGTTTAGGTCATCCATCTCCAAAGATTGTCACATCCCTTCTTGGTTTTGGTTTTATTAGTAGTAATGATTGTAATAAAGCATACGATGTTTGTGTTCGTGCACATTTAACTCATGATTGCTTTGCTCTTAGCGACCATAAAGCATCTGATGTTTTCTGAATTAATTCAATGTGATATTTGGGGCCCCTATCGAATTCCTGCTTACAATGGTGCACGATATTTTTTAGACCGTAGTTGATGATTTCTCTCGGAGCATATGATTATTTTTGTTAATGGATAAAAGACAAGTATATGTTACTTTACAGATGCAAGACTCATCCTCTGTGATTCTGACAATTTTCAGATATGTACCTGAATTGAAAAGAAACCTTATTTCCCTAAGAATATTAGAACAACAAGATTGATGGTATAAATCTTCAAAGGGGATATTGATAGTAATCAAAAGGTGCAGAGTAGTGTCGAAAAGAGAACTAACAGATGGAATATATGTTTTAATAGGGAAGATGGTAGTTGGAGAAGCAAACCAGATTATGAAGACTCAAGGTGAGTGACGCGATCCCGACTAGAACG
>CM071863.1:45958590-46012776 GCA_036759665.1 Gynandropsis gynandra
CATGCGACCCATGCGACTCATGCGACTCATGCGACCCATGCGACCCATGCGACCCAACCGACCCTTTGGCTCAACCGACCCATGCGACTCGACTGAACCATGCGACCCAAACCGACTCACTATGACAACCGACTCAAACGACCCTTAGACCCCCTGCGACGCTCAAGCGACGATTGCGACCCAAACCGACTCACTGAGACAACCGACTCAAACGACCCTTAGACCCCCTGCGACGCTCAAGCGACGATTGCGACCCAAACCGACTCACTGAGACAACCGACTCAAACGACCCTTAGACCCCCTGCGACGCTCAAGCGACGATTGCGACCCAAACCGACTCACTGAGACAACCGACTCAAACGACCCTTAGACTCCCTGCGACGCTCAAGCGACCATTGCGACCCAAATCGACTCACTCAGACTCAACAGACTCACTGACACTCACACCCATTTCAAATCAATAAACCATTCTGGGACTCGACAGTCTGCAAACCCTAGAAATCGACGCTCAACCGACCATCGCGACCTAAACCGAGCCACTGAGACAACCGACTCTTGCGACTCAACCGACTCACTGAGACTCAACCGACTAATTGACACTCACACCATTTTGGGACTCGACATCCTCCAAAACCCTAGAAATCGATCTACTTACACTTATTGACGCCATTGAAGATTGACTCGTGCTCTCTTCTCCACCGCTGCTGATTCTAGCCATTTCCTTCTTGCCAACTTCTAATCGATCCCTCTCAAGTTCGAAATCACTTGTTCTTTCTTTACTCTCCCTCTCCCAGAATGCGGGTTTGGCTTTTACTCTCCTAGAATGCGGTTTTTCCCACGTTCGAAAATTAAGGGTAAATTTGTCCCAGTTTTTTTTTTTTTTTCCGATTAAATAATTATTTTAGGGAAGGGTATTTTTGAAGCGTTTTAGCCCTACGAGGGTATATCTGATATTTCGCCTAAAAACGGTGGTTGTAGAGCGTTTCTACAGCAACTTTATGATCTTTTTTCTTCCTCTTATAATTCTTTAAAGGATCATTTGTTTCACCTTGTTCTAGTATCAAATCTAGTGAATAACAAGTTTTTTCTGAGACGTAAGAGACATAAGATGAATACAATATTCATTCCGAACTCATAAATCTTGTATCTGAGTTTTATATTTTTTCAGTCGATTATCTTTTTGTTGTTATTCATTGTTTTTTATAATTCCCCAAACAACCAAACACAATTTTGATTTCATCACAACAATTCATATGTTTACCTTATTAGCATAAATAAATATAATTCAAGGAATTAGCAATCCATTAAATATTATTACATGTGAGTTGAGATACATCGATAATTAATTATACATTGGGGAATTAAGCACCAGTCGGTCATTTGACTACGACAGACTTCCTGATAAATTAATTAAATATCAATATAAAGAAGATGTGAAATAAATTAAAATTATTGTATAACATTAGTTTATTAGTCAAAAGACTACCTAAAAACAGCCTACTGGAGAAATTAACTTAAGTGAGGATTTCCACAACAATCTCATATTTCATAATATTTAGCCAAACAATTTGTGTCATTTATTATTATATCATAAAACGTATATTAAATTTCTAACTAAATAATGTAAAGGAATATTTTTAAAAGTTTATCTCAATGACAGTCCATGCTATTTTATGTGTATATTCTTATGCATAGATGGAATATATAACATCATAATGTTGTGACTTTTTAATCATTTTAATCTAATAGCTAATTTTAATTTAAAAATAGAGTATAATGATAATCTCCAGAGATTATCTATTTTTTAAAAGCATATATATTTGTCCAAAAAAATTATAGATAAAAAATATTTAACATTTAAAACATTTATGTAAGAATATTTAAATGAGGAATTATCTAAAAGGAAGTGGAATCATTTATGTCAAACATTTTACAGAATACAATCTGATTTGACATTTATTGGTGTTCTTGCGAGTACAATCTCTCTCTCCCTCGCCCTCTCCTCTCACCCCCACTATATATAGACGTACATATGCACACGCAGAGGGGGAGGGAGAGAGAAAAAAAAAGAAAGATAATGGGAAAGGGAAGAGCACCATGTTGCGACAAGACCATAGTGAAGAGAGGTCCATGGAGCCCAGATGAAGACATGAAACTCATCTCCTTCATTTACAAGCATGGTCATGAGAACTGGAGGTCTCTTCCTAATCAAGCTGGTATGTATATATACACTGCATACTTGTCTTACTGCCTTTTTTTATTCTTCTGACTGTTGCCTTGTGCGTATATTAAGGGCTGTTGAGGTGTGGGAAAAGTTGTCGTTTAAGATGGATTAACTATCTGAGACCAGACGTGAAGCGTGGGAACTTCTCTGCAGAGGAGGAGCAAACCATCATTAAGCTTCACCAGCGCTTCGGGAACAAGTAAAGTCACTGCACTTTTCGATATCGCCTTGCATTCAGATGGCTTCAGAGTTTTGATATCGACGTATCTATATTTTGATCAGGTGGTCGAAGATTGCTTCTCACCTGGCAGGACGAACAGATAATGAGATCAAGAATGTATGGCATACCCATTTAAAGAAAAGACAAAATCAAAACTCAGAAACCAACCTTCATGGAGATGAATCTACCTCATCATGTTCGAGTGACTATGTTTCTCATGAAAAACCAGACAGTGGAAAGGAGGCTAAGCCTGAGGTAGAACGTTCAGAAGGTTCTTTGACCGAGAAGATCACCTCCCCAGAATCATCTCCTAATGAGTTCTCTTCAATGTCTTCTGGTGGTTCCAACATTTTAGACCCAGAAGATGTACCGATGGGCGCCCTGTTCGACTATATAGAATCTAATGGCGAAACCACTGGCATGCTTCAAGAGGTAGATAAACCAGAGCTGCTAGTGATCCCTTTTGACTCAGATCCTAACATTTGGAGCTTGCTAGATGGTTTAGATGCATCTACTCATGACAGCAGCTTAGCTCCAAGGTCCGGAGAGGGTGACGAGGATGAAGTTAAAAAATGGTTCAAGTACCTTGAAAACGAACTGTTGGAAGAGAATGAGAATAACCAGCATAAACCGCAAGCCCAAGAAGAAGAAGAATCACTCGTGAAAACATACGAACTAATGATAGACTAATGAAGCAAGAAGCTGATTTCTTAAGAGGGTGTTCATTATCATCCAAAACCTTGTATTGGATATTACTGCAAACATGGAAAACAGTGAACATGGATTATTAAATTAGTTTCTTTGCATTTCGGTTGCATAAGGCGTCATGTAGTTGTATTTTACTTTCAACATTTGTTTGAGAAAGTTATGCAATACCCTTTTGAGAAAACAGAGCGTGGTAAATTATACAATTGCAAGATTCAACCCACCAAATTTTAAAGATCGTTTCCGGGTTCACATCATAAACCAAATTGATTTGTCTTCAAGTTATTGAAGGAAAAGTGTTAAGGGTGGGAATTAGGCTAATGATCTCCATCGGATAACAACTATCTACAATTGGAAATGACAAGAGGGGAGAAATGGTTGTCATTTCAAGTCTCAAGAAGGTTATCTCAATGATGAACAAATTAAGGAAACAGAGTCATTTTCGTCACAGCTTGACATTTCTCTCATCTTTTCATCATCAACTGGGTAGGAGTGCGAATATTGGAAAAGGAATTAAACAGAGTTGAAAAGAAAGTTTATGTTCTTCCGATTTCTTTCTTTTTTGGCTTCTATTTAAAAATAATAAAAGGTTACCATTTTTATGGGTTTATCTTTACGGTTAGAATGCAAATATTGAATCAACAAATATAAGGATTAAACAAAAGTACAGGGATTAAAACAAGAGCACAAAGATTAACAATAAGTTTGAACAAATGAACAACATAACAATCTTGACTTATTTTTTAGCAAATCAAATAACAACTTTCAAGAGAATAGGTCATCTTTTAAATTAAGAGCAAACATACGCATAAAGCAAACGAGTTGAACCTACACGAGTGTTCATAATTACGAAATCATAAGTGTGTTGGGTTGATGAGTGAGAAGACTCATTTGTAAGGTTCATACAAGTGTGGTATATTGAACTAAGGGGTAGTGAACTGTGAAGTTTATGGTTGGGTATAGTCTGAAAATAACTCAGGGTAGTGAGGTGTATTTTGGACATGTTCAAGTGTACTTCGGTGATAAGTACTTGTATTTGAACATACTGCAACATAAATAAAATCGTTTACTTTGTGCAGTGGTGTAAGATCACTGTGGTTTAATCGTGGTGTTCAATTGAGTTCGTACAAATTTTCAATTGATATCAGAGCTGGTCATGAACAAGAAGAGATCAATTCATGCACGATCTATGTAACAGGTATGGACTCACGCCGATAACTTGTTTCAATTTCGGAACCTATATTATTAGATTCCACGAACTACGCCTACTAGAAGGTCAATTTGAAGGCAACAATCAAAGAAATCGATGAGGATGCTTGGACAACAGTGGAGTCAGGTTGGAGCCCCCTAATGCAACCAGACATGGATTGAAAAGCAGTTCCCAAACCAAAGTCATTATGGACACTAAAAGAAAAATGTCTTTCAACATACAATACAAAGGCGTTGTAAGTCATATTCATATTTGTTGACATGAATCAGTTCAAACAGATTCAGTCTTGTGAATCAGCGAAACAAGCTTGGGACAAGTTGCAGATTCAACACGAAGGAACGACCAGCGCAAGGAGAAATTGTCTAGACATTCTAACCTCACAATTTGAAAATATGAAGATGAATGATGACGAGAAGATTACTGAATTTAATGTAAAGATAAATGCACTAGCAAATGAAGCACAAAATTTAGGGAAACCTACAAAGAAAAGAAGCGAGTGAAGAAACTAATCCAGTATCTGCAAAAGAGATTCGAAGCGAAAAAGACTACAAGGCTACAATGGAAATTATAATGAATACTGACACCACAAGTTTAACAGAAGTAGTTGAAATTCTCTTAGCACATCAGATGAGTCTGGAGCATGACAATGAATCGAAGAGCAAAGGAATTGCTTTGTAGGTAATGGATGAGTCAAGTCGTTTGAATTCATTAGAAGAAAGCATAGCATGTATGGCAAAGGCTTTTGGAAAGTTCATGAAGAAAATGAAGACTAGAAGTACAAAATTTCGGCCAAAAATGAAAGAAGGAATAACATCAATCTAGTATCATGAATACAAAGGTTTTGGTCACTTCTATGAACCAAAGAGGGAAGCCATGTTGAAAAATCTTAAGGAAATTCAGTGCTTCAAATGTAAAGGGTATAAACATACCAAGCCAATGTGGAAAGAAAAAGCAGCAATCTTATATAATGTGGAGTGAATCCAAAACTGAGGACGAAGATAAAAAAGATATGAAAAACTTTATGGTATTCCTTGGAGAAAAATCAGTGTCCGATAGTGACAGTGATGGTAACTTGATTGGGACAGTTTGTATGAATCTTGGATGACGATAAGCAAAGAGTAACATTGAGCTGGTCAAGAAAAACATATAACTTGGATAACATCTTAAACAAAATGAAGTTCAGTTACAAAAATACAATGAAGAAGTGATGTTAATTAAACATCAACTTGAGGAGACACAAAAGCAATTACGAATGGTCAACAATGGAATGGACCAATCAGATAATCTTCTATTCATTGGAAACACATATAAGAAATATTTTGGACTTGGTTTTAAGAGAGAAACTGCAACTAAAGGACTTATTGCTGAAAAGAAAGTAACTTTTGTTACTGGAGGACTTCTGGAGGATACAACTATAGTCTCTCCGAAGAAAAATGCAGTACAGATCGCTCAAATAAAGGAAAATACATCAAAGCAAACTGCTGCACAGATTGTTCGAACTACAGAGCAACCAAAGAAATGTGTAGTACAAACTGTTCAAATTGCAGTTCAAGGAAAGAAAACTGTAGTTAAGAAATTCTCTATAGTCTGGAAGAAAAATCCTGTAAAGAGATGTTAAACTTGTGGACAACCAAGAAATCTTTAGAGATGGTGTCCTTTCTATAATAAGAGACAATTTATAGCAAAAATATTGGAAATCCAAAAGAACAAGACAAGTTTAGGTGAGAAAATTAGATATATATTAGAAGCAAAATCCGATTTACAGTGTCATATTGTCTATACTTCAGTTCACAACAATCACAATACCATTTGGTACTTTGATAGTGGTTATTCAAAGCATATATCTGCTTTTCGAGTACACTGAAAACAAAAATGGACATGTGACATTTGGAGATGGCAGTAAAAGAAGAATCATGGGAAAGGGTTACTCAAGACAGATGGACAACCACAACTAGAAGATTTCTATTATGTGGAAAGGCTGAAAGCAAATCTCATCAGCATTAGCCAACTATGTAACAACAGTTTTCAGATAAAGTTTTCAAAAAAAAAATTTGTCATGTGTCTGATACTAATAAAAATTGTGTTTTGACATGAATAAAAGGCGGAAACAAGTGCTACATTTGGAGCGGTGAAGACAACTGTCTTAAGGCAGCAAAAGTGAACTTGATCTCTCACATCAAAGATAAGGGCACATCAGTGCACAAATTTTAGTCAAACTCTCGAAATATGACATTATCCGAGAAGTACCAAAACTTAATATGAAAAAGTTTTTTACATGCAAGTCATTCTAACAAGAAAAGCAAGTATAATTCATTACAAGAAGGTAAATGACATAAACACAAACAAGGTGCTAGAACTTCTGCATATGTCCTTATGGGACCGATGCAAACTGAAAGCATTGGAGCAAAGAGGTATATTCTAGGTACACTTGGGTAAGATTTTTGCAGGAAAAATCATACACTTGTGATACTTTCAAATATTTATACTTTCACTTGATAAATTTAAAAGTAAATATCATTAAAATAAGAAGTGATCATGCATGAGAATTCGAGAATGGATAATTCGATAAATTCTGCAAAAAGCAGGAGAAATTACACGAATTTTCTATACCTAAAACTCCACAACAAAATGGAGCAGTAGAAAGGAAAAATCAACATTTCTAAAAATGCTAGAGCGATGATGCATGCAAAAGGTGTTGCAATAAGATTTTGGTCTGAAGCTATAAATACAGCATGTGCCATTGTTAACATGGTATACATAATCAAATACTCTTAAAACACCTATGAATTATGGAAAGGTAAGACTCCAAATCTTGGATATCTTCATATTTTCAGATGCAAATGTTATGTCCTAAACAATAGAGATTATCTAGGAGAGTTTGATTTAAAATCTGATGAAGCTGATCTAGTTTTTTATGACTAGATCTCTAGGTTAAGTAGAGGTGATCCTGTTTTCTTTCAACACCTCTACAATTTGATCTCGCGGTGAGGATGCCCCCACCATATCCTTCACCATCAAGGATTCCCCATGGACTCCTCCATGATTCGAGGATGCCCTCTTGAAGTTGTATACACAAGGGTGATACAAAGTCAACGGAAGTCTCGATATTTTAATTAACATCTTAACATTTTTGAAGGATGTCTCAACAATTTTGAAGGCCATCTCAAAATTTTTAAAAGATGTCTCAAGAATATTGAAAATTTACATCATAAAGGATCTCTAAAAAAGAGGTACAACCTAATTTAATTATTTATGATGACTGTGAAGAAGAGGTTCGAAGGCCTCGATCGAATACTCCTAAAAGGCAGAAGATACTCCAGCCATCCAAGTAGGATGCCATACACCATAAAAAAAACGTTGAAAGAAAGGTGACGTTGGTGAAAAGGAAGATGCAACAATCATGAAGCTGGAGAGACAACTCTAGCAAGGGAAGATCTGAATAGAAAGCTCCACCATTACTCTTAACGGGGAAGTCCAATGATGTGCAACCACTAAGCTTGGTGATGTATGCCATGAAGGTTTCTATTTGTATTGCGAACTTTGTTAAAATTTCAAAGGTTTGGACTTGATGTTGGAGAGAACCAGGGTTCGAAGTTTCTTTTATGTGTTGATGACCCAAACTAAAGAAATTTAGAGCGAGGTATAATATATTATTTATTATTTTTGATTTTTTTCCTTTTTTTATTGTTTCCCCCAGTAGACTAACGGTGTACCACAACATTGTACCATGTATATGATAGTCACAATGTTGTACCACATGTTGTACAACGTTATACCACATGTTGAACCTCAACACTGTAAAACATTGTACAATTATGGTAGTCACACGTTGTACAATGTTGGTCAACTCATCACAACGTCGTAAACCTAATGTCATTTTTTTCACCATCTACATCATGTTGAAGTGATCCTTGTGATGCTGAGAAAACATCACTCCAAATTTTCCCGTAAGGATTACAAAGCCTTCATCATCAATGAAGTGTTCTCTTAATAGTTGGCAGCTTTTTTGAGTTGTTCAATTTGTATCCCGATGTCTACAACAAAATATAGGCTAACGTAGATGTGGTGTATTTCATTGCAAATACTTGAAGCCTTATAAACAATAAACCACTCATTGGACTGGTGTGAAGGCATTATTAGAAGCCTGGGATCTCCTTATCTTCGATGTTTCAAGGCAAATCTATAACAACAAGCATATGGACGATAGTATGAAGCCTTATGTCCATGGTGTTCCTCGGATCCAAAAACAATATGGTATACCACGATTTGCTCACTTGAAGGATAAATCGTGGAAATACCACCACATCAAAGGTAAGTGATGAGGACATCGAACCTGAAGTGGAACCAAAAGCGGGTCACATGAACGAAGACCTAACTCAAGGACTTGAGTGGATATAATCTTCCCAAGACCTACTCACACGTGGACGAGCAAAGAGTTTGCGGAACAAGGCAGTCGAGATAGTGAAGGAGACATGGGAGACTCTTGATCTAAAACAAAGGATTCGAGCCAAAATCAAGGAACTTCTCGACGGTTTTCTACATTTAACTGGGCCTTAAGCCACACACCTAGAACTAACGAGCTTGCATGACATGGATAAAGAAAGGCAGAAGAGAAAGATCTTTCATTATCCTTTCCCAACAGCTAGGAAATATTTCCAATGGCTAGTAGACTAATTTGTTATCTTTCATTTATGAATTTTTCTTGTTGTAATGTGGAGTCTCTCCTCCATTGCATTTGTAACATTAGACTGATATTGTAAAGATATAAACTCTTTGTGTTTTCATTATCATTTCACAAGAATATGATGTCTTCAACTTGTTTTGAGAACAATTAAATTAATTTCCGATTGTATCCAGAGGCTTTTGCACCTCCTATGGTGTCCTTCATCCCGTCGTAAACCACATTTATTCACTTTCTTCCACTCACGAAACTACCTTTGCCTCCTGAGATCATAACCTCCACCGTCATCCACCATCAAATGACTCTTAAAGAGATCATCCAACGTCAACCACCCTCGTCCACCGTCAATGGAAGAATTCTTGAAGAGTGCCCTTCGGCGAGCAAGATATACTCAATGACTCGACGAATTCTACTAGAGCAATCAAGATTAACGGATTCTTCGTATGCATCTTGAGATCCAACATCTAAGGCATGTATCAATGTGGTAAAAAAATAAAGTTAATGGGTAAGTTTTGTAATTTTTATTCTTACTATATTATATATTTTTTTTATATGTTATTGAATAAGTCTTTTATTTTATTATAGGAAAATATTATGGACCATTGTGCATATAATTCATTCAAAATGAGTTGTTCGGGAGACCACTTGACAAAGTCTACGATGACAACGTCTCAGACCTTTATAATCAGACTTGCATGTGACATAGTTTTTAATGACAAGGTTTTGTAGTTTGTAAATTTGTAAATTTTTTCAGTTGTAAATTTATAAATTTTCTCATTTGTAAATTTTTATTATATTATGTTATTTTGTATTACACTATGTATTAAACAATAAAAGGAAAAATTAAATAAATGAAATTTCGTGTGGTACAACAAAATTACGTGATTCGAAACTTGAAGAACCAATAATAAACATTTTGCACAAATCATGGTACAACCTTTGTACTTGGTTTGGTATAACATTGTGCACAATGAGTGCTACAATGTGTTTGTACTTAGCACAAACATTGCTTATAATGTGTAATACATCGTGCTTATACGAGATATTAATATTATGCACAACATGTGGTACAACGTGTAAAATATGTACAACACACATTTTTTAAACTTATTAAAATCCTACTTATTGAAATTAAAAGATGTTCGTAATTTATTCAAAACAAAAGAATGTGGAGGATGTTCAAACAAATTTTAATTGATGAAAATATTGAATCATTTTAAAAAAATCTAGTCGTATCATGGTTGTACCTTAGATTTTTTTGCTTGAACCTTAGTTATTAGTAAAATTTGACGTGTTATTCTTTATTTGTATCAAATCAAAATTTAGAATTCGATTATTATAATTATTAAACGTCAACAATAAGTTAAGACACACAATGCATAGTATAAGGTTATGTACTAGTTACTTGTTTCATCACACAATATATGGTTTGTTGTTATAAACAATTGTAATATGTCTTTTTGAGTAAAATAAACGAGTACTATGATAAAACTAGTCATGATAAAATAAAAATTTAATAAGACAAATCCAAAATTTTGAAGTTCAACCAGGGTACGAGCCATTTTACCAATATTCAATTTATTTTGTTTAAATAATTAAATATTGAGAAAAAATAATGCTCACACATCATTCATTTGTACTAACAATATCTTCGTAAACTTGAATACGTTAAATCTGAATCATTTAATGCATGCACCTTTTTAAGCAACAACACAACATCGTCTTTGCATGCAAATTCTTGACCCATGTTAATGTCTAAAATTTTCTTCCTAAACAAAACTTGAAGAATCAAGAATCATTCAATCATCAAGGCACACTTCATTTTTTGCTTCAACATGTTCTTCATTATCAACTTCATTTTCGAGATAATCAAGTTCTCCATTTACGGCTTCATTACGTTCTCAATTTTCAACTTCATTTCTGGGTTCATTACGTTATTCATTTGAACATGAGCTTTTTCAAAATATGTACAAAAACTATCATCTTTATTTTCTTGGATTCCGTCAGTGATCTCCACATGTAAGAGCTTTTTGCATCCATCTCTGTCAATTTTCAACAAATAGCCAATAAATATTCATCATCTAAGATGTGTGAAGGCTTTTGTGGCCCAAGAATCATCGCTACATAGCTCAATCTTATCTTTTTATACATTTATCCATATAAATCTTCCTATTGATGTGATTAAAAAGATTTTTATATTTCACACTTCGCAAACATTTATAGAACACTATTGTATAAACTTCATTCTTTTATAAAACCCACTGTATCCATTCACAATTTGGGATCTTATGATAAACCCTTCATAATCAAAATGAACTTTTAACCACTCAATGCCTCTTTCAACATTCATCAAACACAACGAAATATCACAAAATTCATCAATCAACATTGTACAACGTGAGGTAGAATGTGTACACATTGGTATTTTCTAATTTTTATCTAGTCTTAAGTTTTTTATGGTATCAGAGTCTGGATACAAATAAATTAGATTCTTGATTCACTTCCGCTCAATTCTTTTTTTCTCTAAGTCGTGTGGCTTCCTAAGAAGGAGAATGTCGAACATTGTTCAAGAGAACATCCAATCGTTTTGAATGGTGATGACTACATTGTATGGTTATAGCTCGGCAAATCTAACATCGGGAGTCGAAGTTTATGGAAGTGTGGTGAAGCAGCCACAGTCTTCATTAAAGCCCAACAGGAAAGATATGGAACGTGTGGTACAATGTTGTACAATGCGTTAATGAATGTTGAAGGAGCTAATGAGTGGTTATTAATTCATTTTTATTATGAGGGGTTTTATTATAAGAACCCAAATGATGAATGGGCATGGTAAGTTTCAGAAAAGTATGAAGTTCATACAATAGTGTTCTATAAAAGTTTGTGAAGTGTAAAATACAATAATCGTGTTGATCGCATTAGTATGAAGATTGATATTGAGAAATCTACATAAAAGATAAGATTGAGATATGTCTCGATGATTGTAAGACCAAAGAGCCCTTCTTATATCTTAGATTAATGTTATTGGATATTTTTCGGAAGTTGACAAGGGTCGATGTAGAAATGTCTTACATGTTGAGATCAACGACGAAATCCAAGAAACTAGATATGAAAATTTTCGTAGATTTTCTGAAAAATATCACATTGAAAAAGAACGTATTGAAAATGAACAATGTTTTGAAGCCGAAAATACAATTGAAATTGAAGAACGTGTTGAAGTTGGAAATGGAGAACTTAATGAACCCGAAAATGAAGTTGAAATTAAAAAGTATGTTGAAGCCGAAAATGGAGAACTTGATGAACACAGAAATATAATTGATAATGAAGAACGTGTTGAAACAAAAAATGTTATGATCCTAGATCGATGTTATATTGTTTGGAGGATGGATTTGAAATAAAACCTACTAGCAACATGATAGTTGAACCTAGAACTTGTACCTCGAAGAAAAGACGCCTTAAACCAAGACTGCAAAAAGACAAGAGAACCTTAAACGCTGCAAATGACACCACAAGTGATCTAGTTCAATAAACAATCTCGGAATCTTACTAAGGATTTGATAATTAAATATCTGGGATTAGCAAGAAAAAAAGACAACTTTATTGATAAAAAAACTTAGATAATAATGTCATACAAATGGTACTCAATTTATAGGGATTAAAAAATGGAAACTTAATCAAATAAGAAAACTTAACTAAACTCGGCTAAGATGCTCGGTCGAGCACCATTTAAGTCTTAACCCTAATTCTACAAAACCTAAAGTACGCTCGGTCGGGTAATTACAATGCTCGGTTGAGCTCTCCAATGCTCGGTTGAGTCCTTTAGTGCTTGGGTCGAGCGGTCAATCCTTCACATACCCCATCTCCTTTAAAAGGGTTGGTTCTCAAATTCAGTCCTACGGGGCCAAGTCAGTACGATGAAGAATAGCACCTATAATGTGCTTACCGGGGAATGTATGTTGTAATTTAAGCCATTTGTTCGTACATTTGTCGCTAGGTGCCATTGTTGCTTTCACTTCTAGCCCCTCACTTGGTGGTGCTTTCTTTGGAAATACATCGTGGGAACCATGCAACAATTTATAACCAACATCGGAGAAGGAAGAAATTAATGTGTTATGTAGTATCGCCTCATTGTACACAAGCATATTCATTGGCTGAAATAACAAGATTATTGGGGTCATTTCACTCGCTCTCATAGAAAGGAAATTCTTTCTCATGGATTTACTCTCAAAGGCCTTTTTCTTTGTTTTCTCAAAACCTCACTAAATTGGTGATCTACCTTACAATCACTCATTCTTTTACGTTGTTATCCTTCTGTAGGCGCAGTTGATCTTCGTTGGCTTCATTGTATGAAAGGTGCTAAAGATTTGTTTCTCCTTGAATTTGAATGTGTATTTGTTATTGAAAACAATAATTTTGAGCTTGTGTATCAAATTATCACGACATTCCTAGCAATAAGTGTCTAGCTTGCATCAGTACAACATCACATAGAACATTATCTTTCAACTTGTCAATACTGAATGAAACATTTACCTGATGATGTACCTTACCCTTCCACTGTCGTTTAGCCGCTGAAACTTGTATGGATTTGGATGCTTTGTGGAAATGAGCCCCAACTTATTAACAACCACAGCACTTGCCACATTTGTGCAACTTCCATCATCTATAATGATGTTACACACCTTCTATTTTATAAGCCCCCGTGTATAAAAGATGATTTCTCATTGCTTCATCACGTCTTCTACAACATGTTAAGGGCTCGCCACACAACCAGCAATTTACCCTTTGCGGCTTCATACGTTTTGGCACTTTCATCTAACTCTGCAACGTTAGGTTCCACATTCTCATATGATGTTATCTCATATCCTCCGTCCACGCGTATGACCATAGACCTTTTGTTCAGACAAAGAACTAGTGTAATGTCCATATCCTTAACATTTAAAGCATATAATGTTACGGTTACACATAGGGTTTTTATGGGTGCCTTGCGTTTTTTGTTTTGACGCCTCAGGTTTAGGATCGATTTTGATGCCTCGCAATCCTCAATGATATTGGCACATATCATAAGGAAATTCATCTTCCTATAATAGTCTTTCACTGTTCTATTACCTTGTACCAATCGTCTCAACGTTGATTGACCTCTTGATGTGGTGATTGCACGCTCTCTAATATGCCTTCGAGAATACGTGAGCTGATCCCACCACACTAGTTTGTAGTCGATGGACTCGGTTGTTGCCAGTTTCACCTTCTTGAGCTCGGAGTAATGATGACACTAAAAAACAATCTTTATATGTCATTCTAACTACAAATAGGCTTCAGGATCACTCCTCCCGATGAATGTAGGAATCTCCATCTTGATGTTGATGATATCATCACCGAATTGAGCTCATGCACGTTATTTGTTTCTCACGGGGCGGCCATACCCTTCATCAAGCACCTCGACAAACTCGTCTTCATCCATGTCTAGAGGGTATGGATGATGAGCTACATTTGGCCTTCTATGTGGTTGCTCTAGTTGATTCCCATGAGTTGCTTTCTCCACCCGACCAAGTCATTGGTTGACGGTAGTGATCCCTTGCCTCATATGCCTGAATTCCTCTATCAATAACTGTATCGAGGCTTCTCTCTCATCGTAAGGTGTTTCATCGCATTGACTCCCAAAACTATACATTACAAAGTTTAAAAACATAAAAGATCAATGAAAAGATGAACAAAATCTTGGCATTACATGTCATGATCTCTCTTCTTCTTCTTCATAGTCATCATAAAGATTTAAATCAGCTAATACCTCTTTTTGAACATTATGTGTGATGCAATTTGCAATATTCTTATGAACATTATGTGTGATGCAATTTGCAATATTCTTATGAATTGTTTCAAAAATTTTGAGATGTCCATCAAAACTGTTGAAACGATCTCCAAAAACTTTGAGACCTCCATTGACTTCTTGCATCACCCTTGCATACACAACTTCATGGATATAATATTTGGATCATGGAAGAGTCTGTGGGGCATCCTGAATTGTGGGAGAGAATGTATTGGGGGTAGGGATAGTTTTTATGTTGGTGATTTAGAATAAAGTGCTTCAGGAATTCTCATTGCGAGGTCAATTTCATAAAGGTGTTGAAACAAAATAGGAACACCTCTACTTAACCTGGACATCCAGTCATTAACAGATTGATCAACATTGTCCGAGTAGAGATCTGTTGTGTAAATGATCTCAGATTCGTTGGGGGTGATGATAATTTTGATGTCATGAAAGTGAAAAAGAAGAAGAAGTGTTACATAAATTAATCGACCTTGTACACGTTGTACCACAATTTTGTTAGAAATTGGTAACGATTAGATTAACCTTTGTATCCCCCAAGTTCTTCGCTTAAATGGTGCAAGTCATATTCATGCATATTTTTCAGTTTGTACATTATCTTGCACATCCTTGGATATTTGGAGAATTGCTCATACATAGAGATCAATCGGAATGTGCACGCTAGTACTAAAACATTCTCATATATAAAAATCTGTTAAAAAGTTTTAGACAAAAATATTATTGAACTAGCTAACAAAGTGCAACTAATTAAAATTAAATGAATTTACACTTACCTGCAAAGGAAAAATAATTCCAGAAAATGTCCAGATTTTCTACACGTCGCCATTAAATTGTTGAACATACGGCGAATCTCACAAAGAACCTGAAAAACATGAACATCCCTTAAAGAAATTGGTGCAAGCTTCTAGATCATCGATGGGTCCATCGAATCTATTCTTGCCTCCTATGACCATTTCCAAAAAGTACAACATGACCATCTTTAATCAGTCTTCGCATTTAGACAATGATAACACATTGGTTCTCACATCGTTTGTGGTGATTGACTTTTGGTTTGGCCAATATCTCTCCTTGAACCCATGCCGCGAAGTCTTAACCAATTTTGTAAATATTGGTCACATTTGAGTCCATATATGACGTCATGGTATATCAATGAATACTTGATATGCGCACCATTGAAAACAAACCAGAATTCATTTCTTTTATTTTTTATTACAGCATGGAAAAGTAGTGACCACATCACCACGGTTTTGTTTTGTTTCATCCTCTCCATGTGGAATATGTACTTGAATTTAGGATATACCACGAACCATTCCAACTCTTCCATGTCCAAGAATTTTTTCAATTTTCCAATCGTCTTGAACAGAGAACACTTTTTGTTGCAATTTTACAAGATTGTAACAACTTGCTAGGTTGGAACTAGAATCATCTTGTATCTACATGTTCACTTGTTGAGGCTTATCAAACAATATGAAAAAAAGGATTAACATAATGGTACAACATGTAAATCAAGCATGTTGTACCACACATTGTACCAGCACGTTGTACCACACATTCAATAAGTTGTCCTATAACATACAAGATGAAGGTTATAGGATCGAAGAGCAAAAGGAGAGTGGTAAATATGAAAGGAAAAATTCGGACAAGTGATGAAGGATGAATTTTTTTGTGTGAAGACGACGAAAACCTAACAATGTGTGGTTCAACGTTTTATCAGCACGTTAACCATACATACTCTCACACGGTGTACCACATGTTGTACAATGTTTGAGACAATATTATGTTAACCCACAACATAGAAGGAGTAGAAGTAGAATGGTTAATATGAAAAAAATCCAAAAAAATAGTGAAAGATGAAAACTTTTCGTACGAAACGACAAAAACCTAACGATGAACTTTATCGTATATACATTTTCTGACAATACCATGTAATGATCATTCGATGAGGATATTGGAGATGTCGAGGATGATGAGATTTCAGAATTTTGAAACATTTTTCGACATATTTAAAGAATATTTCAAAGATAACTCATTTGAACTCGAATACTTTTGTTTCAAAGAGAGATCATATACGAGAGATTTTATTTAATACGAAAACTTGAAAACTAAAAAATTTTAAGTTTATAAAAGATAGAATGATATCTTTATAATATTTGTATAAAATATATTTTAAGTTTATCAAATTAATAATTTATTTTTCAAAAGCAAAATAAATATTTATTACATTAATTTTTAAAACAGTTCAATTGGCTACAGTCAACTTGTAATTTGAGATGGAAGCCAAAAGAGGGCCCGAGCAGGTAGTGACCGGGTATAGCTCGACGGGTTGGGTCAGTTCTGTGAAATTTGCGTTCGGTCGGATTCTGTAGGGCCGTCTCTCGAATGATCTCCCTCTGCTATTAGAAATTCTTTGTTCTTTCTCTGGAATTATCAAGTGGTGGTTTTGCTTAGCTGATCGGTTTCAATGGAGAATTCCACTGGAGAATCCAGTGGTTTCGCCGGAAGCGCAAACGGAGGAGTTGATGGCGAAGCAGAGAGAGAACAAGTTTTCGAACAATTGAAAGGTCTCTGCTTGGAGCTCCTAAACCTTTCGCAAAACCCTAAAAAGGATTCCCCAGCAATCCCGGCGCTCCTTCAGCTCCTCCGTTGCAGTCGACCGTCTGCTCTTCAGTTCTTCTTCGAGTAAAATGCCTCCTCACATGAATTTTTTTGTTACATTTGCTTTTAACCAATTCTATGACGTCTCTCTTTGAGAATTCAATACACGGAGAGCATTTTTTATGAGCTTTTCAATGCTTGGGTTTGTTTGTGAAGTTCGAAAGGAATGAATGCGGGAGCATACATCCAATTTGTGCAATTTTTTTGCCGTTCTTTCATTGTTGGGTGAATCCATGTACATGCTCACTGAAGCACTTTGAATGTATTATGTATGTATGTTTCAGCTATACGTTATTCCCGTTGCTGCTTCTGTTGGATGCTGCAGTTGCGTGCAGAAATAAGGAGAAAAAGCAGCCAAAGGAGAAACTTGAAACGTATGATGTTCCCAGAACACCATATAAAGTGAGTGATAAAGTAGCTGAAGGTTTAGTCTGTTGTCTTGAGGAACTTTTGAAGAAGTGCCGTATCAGATCCGTAGATCAGGTGAACTAATTTGAAAATTTATCTTTGTTTTACATTTTTCATAAAGCTTTGTAACTCGTGGTAAAGTTGCTTTGATTCCTGCACCCTAGTTTTGCTAATTTATACCTTCCAGTTTAGTTTATGCAAAAACTAATGCTCAGAATTTTCTTCTGCAGATGGTTGTAATTCTCAAGAAGTTAACCAGTGCTGCTCTGTTAACATCATCTGAGGCTGCAGAAGAATTTCGTGAAGGGATCATAAAATGTTTCAGGGCAATGATCTCTGGTCTACTTCCATGCTCTGATGATTTTTGCTCATGTAAACACTCTGTTGGCTGGCCTCTACTGTGGGAGAGTAGAGATTCCCATACTCAACTCTCAACACCTTTCAAATATGATCTAGAAACTGGAGAATGTTTGCTTGCATTTCTTCAGTCGCAGTCTGCCTCAACCGCTGTGGGTCACTGGCTCTCCATTCTTCTCAAAGTACATATCAGTCTCCTTCCTTGTCGCTTTCCTTTCTCTTCTGGAGTTACATAGTTTCAAGTTCTCTTATGAATTACTTTTGGTCATCGTGGAAAGGCTGCTGATGCTGAGGCTGCTCGAGGACAACGCGGAAGTGTGAATCTTCGTGTTGAAGCCTTTATGGCTTTACGTGTACTTGTGGCAAAGGTAATTTAAACAGTACTTATATATTTTTTACATTACATGCTTAAAACATTTGCTACCAACAATTTTTAAGGATGAACTAATATGTACTTATTTCGCATTGTGCCTGTCGAGTCAAAATTTACATGATAAGTGAAGTACTTTACCACTTTTTGAAAAGGTAATTACTAGGAAACCGTAGTAAAAGCGGATCTTTTTGTAACCCTTTTATGGGCGCTTTTGGGGAAGAATGAGATGAGGATTCTTGTTGTAGGTTGGTACTGCAGATGCGCTGGCGTTTTTTCTACCTGGTGTTGTTAGCCAAGTAGCCAAAGTTTTGCATGTTTCGAGAGCAATGGTAAGCGGAGCTGCTGGAAGCGTTGAAGCGTTGGACCAAGCCATAAGAGGGCTAGCCGAATATCTAATGATAGTCCTAGGGGATAAGGCTAATTCATCTGCGCTTGGCATTTCTGATGATGTTGCTAATTTGGACAAGCATGAATCTGCATCCTTGGTTTTGGAACAACTTCGTTCCTTAACAACAAAAGCTCAAAAGCAGAGTGAAGAGGTGACAAAAACTACAGCAGAAGAAGATGGTGAAATTATCAAACAGAGTCATGGATCCAACATGAGCCTGAGTTCTGGATCCATCAGAACTGAATCCCTATATGTTGAACGTACAAAGAAATGGTTACAGATGACTACATCTCACGTGAATAAACTGTTGGGTGATACATTTCCTCACGTAAGTTCAATTGATTGTTATCGCACTCGAATCATCGTTATTCCAAATCCTTGTATAGCCGCGGTGGTGAATCTCAACAATTTTTTTTTCTTTTACAGATTTGTATGCACCCAGCAAGCAAAGCCAGGTCAGGACTTCTGGCAGCAATACGAGGATTATTATCTACAAGCCCTCTTTCTTTGAAGGGAATTAGATTAGTGTTACTGGTACTGATGGCTACTTGTGATCTTGATTCTAGGCTTAGTTAGACTCACTTATGACAGCCATATTCTCAAAAAAGCTTTGATATACCATCATATATATCTCGGATGATTTTCTAATTGTGATGCAGGAATGTACATGTACCTTGGCAGTCGATGACTCGGATGAAGTTTCTGCAGGGGCCCAAGAATATCTGGATGATTTATTCTCGGGACGTACAAATTATCGCATAGAGAATGATGTAATCGAATTTTTTAATAGGTATATTCCCTTTGCTGTCTTATTGTTTCATTGCTTTCAATTATAGTATTCAAATATCTTAGAACTTTTACATGCATACTTCTCTCTTGGCTTTATCTCTTTATCAGGCTTCTTGAGAGGCTTCCAAAAGTGGTTTTCGGAAATGTTGAGCACTCTGCACTTTCAGTGGCCAAGCAATTACTTGTTATCATATATTATTCTGGTCCTCACTTTTTGGCGGATCATCTTCAGTGTCCTGTATGTAATCTTTCCTGAAACATTTATATCTTATTCGTATCATCACCAGTTCCATAAGTCAAACATGAACCAGTGCTTGTCTTGAACCTTTCTCTCCGATGTCAATATTATAGAGATTGCGTCGCTATATATGATGGGCAGTTCTTGGCATTGTCTGTGTAGATAACAGCTGGCAGATTCCTGGATATTTTCGCCCTCTGTCTGAGCCATAATTCAGCATTCACTGGTTCTCTTGAGAAGCTTATTGTAACAAGGCCATCATCATCAACAGGTTACCTTCCATCAATCACAGAATTAAAAGTGGGGTTCCAGGAGTCCAGTCACAACAACCGCACTGTTCAAATTACTACTGAATTGGAGAAAGGAAAAATGGAGATGGGGCAGAGTAATTACGAGTTACCTCGTATGCCTCCCTGGTTTTCACACGTTGGCAGTCAGAAACTCTATGAGATGCTCGCTGGGGTCCTTAGGCTTGTAGGTTTATCTTTAATGGCAGGTCAGTTTGATTCCTTGGATATCAATCCTTTTACTCTTCATTGCTTCTGGATATGTTATTTACTGATAATAAATCTTGCCTTTTTGGTGTTAGACTTTGAAAGCCAAGGGCATTTAGCAGTTATCCTGGATATTCCACTGCGATATTTTCATAAGTTAGTTTCAGAAGTTCGTCGGAAAGAGTATAGTGGAGAGGATTGGCAGTTTTGGTCTAATCAAACAGGTTCAGGACAGTTGGTTCGGCAGGCAGCAACTGCTGCTTGTATCCTAAATGAGATTATTTTTGGTCTATCTGATCAAGCGAGTGATACTCTCTCGCGAATGCTTCAAAAGACAAGAGTGAAAAGACAACACATTCAAGAGGCTTGCGAGTCTGAGGACAAATCGCGCTGGAAAATCTCGTGGAACAACTGCGGAAAATCTTATTTGATCGACTGTGTAGGTAAAATCTTGCACGAATACCAATCTTCTGAAGTGTGGGACATCCCGGTAGGTCAAAATACAATCGGCGGGAGACCTGATACTGAAGTTCAGGATATAAGTCTGCATTTTTGTAAAGACACCGCAATGCTACACCAGGTTATCATTGAGGGAATAGGCATCTTTTCGTTGTGCCTTGGGCACGATTTTGCTTTAAGTGGATTTCTTCATTCGTCACTTTACCTTCTGCTTGAGAGTCTTATTTGCTCAAACTTCCAAGTTAGGAATGCTTCTGATGCCGTCTTACATCTCCTTGCCACAACATCGGGCCATTCGTCAGTGAGTTATATGATAATGCACTTGAGAGTTTATTCACTACCATTATACCTTTTCTTTCATTATAATCTTGATTTTTGCAGGTTGGGCATCTGGTTCTAGCAAACGCGGATTATGTAATTGATTCTATCTGTCGGCAGTTGCGTCACTTGGATATTAATCCTCATGTTCCTAATGTTCTTGCGGCCATGCTTTCTTATATTGGAGTTGCCCGGGAAATACTGCCTTTGCTGGAGGAACCAGTAAGATCATGACGCATCCAAACATTTTTTTGGTCTGGGTTTCTTTATATGCACACATCATAAAGTTTGTTTGCCTGATGTCAGCGCATCTCATGTATCTTCCAGGACATATTTTAGTGAATTAGTTCTTTTTTTCTGGAACGTATGCAGATGCGCTTGGTCTCACAGGAGCTGGAAATTATCGGCAGACAACAGCATCCAAATCTAACTTTGCCCTTTCTGAAGGTACATTCATTCTTTGTGTTTTCTGAATGTCTACTAATTGCTAGTTCTCCAAAAAGGAAACATAATCTCTGTCAGTGTGTAATGGTGCCCCTGCTAGGCAGTCAATGAAATTGCAAAAGCATCAAAGCGAGAGGCTTGCCTGTTACCAGACCAAGCCAAGTCATATAATGAGCATGTCATGACCAGAGCATCTGATGTGATGAGATCGGGACATGACAAAGGTTCAGATTCTGATGATGAAGTGGACTTGTCGCGTCTGGACCCGGGTGCGATATCCATTTCGGCCCTCCCTCGACTTTAAACTCATTTAACTACATATTTCAATAACTTCAGTCTGGTCAACCACCCAAAAAGCATTGTTTCCACAGTGTACAAAAGCCAGTCGATTTGTTGCTAAAGTAACTGTTGTTTCCAAATGCAGAGGAATGGGAAAACATTCTGTTGGAACTGAACCGTTGTAAGCGATACAGGCGAATAGTCGGATCGATTGCTTCTTCATGTTTATTAACTGCTACACCTCTCCTAGCATCGTTGAATCAAGCAGCCTGCTTGGTTGTGCTGGATATTATTGAGGTATGGCCCTTCACAGCATTTCTCATCTTCTGAATTTTCTTTTTTTTTTTCTCAAACATGCGACTAAAATCACTTCTCTTTATTGTCATAATCTAACAATCTGTTAGGAAGGAGTTCTTGCTCTAGCCAAAGTTGAGGAAGCTTACCGCGGAGAGACAAAAACCAAAGAAAGAATAGAAGAAGTCGTCGATGCTGCTTCACTCTATCAACTTAAAGATGCCATGCATACCACTGATGATGTGGCCGATGAGAACAGGCTGCTTCCTGCGATGAACAAAATCTGGCCGTTCTTCGTTGTTTGCGTTCGCAACAGAAATCCCGTGGTAAGCAAATTGGCTACGTAATAATCCATAATCTTTCAAGATAGTCAAAAGCTGTATTAAAGTTCATGCTTTGGATGAGATTTTATCTCTGGTGACTGAGAGAGAGTATCCATACAGGCTGTAAGGAGATGTTTGAGCGTGATAAGCAGTGTCATTCGCATTTCGGGAGGTGATTTCTTCGCACGCCGATTCCGCAACGACGGCCCTCACTTCTGGAAGCTTCTAACCACATCGCCGTTCCAGACCGGGATGCCAAACCTGCGAGAAGACAAACCCGTACTTCGACTCCCCTACAGAACCGCTCCAGTATCACCTGAAGCTTCCATGGCCGAAGTTTCCAGCTTGAAAGTCCAGGCTGCAGTTCTCAACATGATTGCTGATCTTTCAAGCGACAAACGCAGCGCTTCAGCATTGGATGCCGTCCTGAAGAAAGTTGCCGGCCTCGTCGTTGGGATCGCTTGCAGTGGCATCACAGGCCTCCGCGACGCTGCAGTGAATGCGTTGAGAGGTCTTGCGCGCATTGATCCTGACCTCGTGGATTCTCTTGAATGCGTTGAGAGGTCTTGTGCGCATTGATCCTGACCTCGTATGGATTCTCTTAGCCGATGTGTATTATACTCTGAAGAAGACAGACTTGTTGCCTAAGCCTCCATCTCCGGCATTCCCAGATATTTCTAGGGTTTTGCCATCGCCAATGGAATCTCCACCGAGGTTTCTCTACGTTGAGTATGGCGGTCGGAGCCATGGTTTTGACTTGGAGTTCAGCTCCGTGGATATTGTCTTCAAGAAAATGCATGCACTTGCCTTCTCTGACCAAACATGCTTGTGAATATTTTCAAATATTGTTTTTTGTTATATTTCTGTAAAATAGTTTAACTAATATTAACAAGAGTTTTGGACCCCAGATTTCGAAATTTTTATGGTTTTCATATGAAAGTAGCAAGGTATACAAACGGAATAACTACGGGTCAAAATGTAATTAGGTAAAACTAATAGGGTTAACATATAAATTATGGAATGTTATGGGCCAACCTGGAGAAAAGAGAATATCAGATATCTTCGTAGGATTAAAGTGTTTTGATGAAAACAAATACAGTTTTGACTTTTTGTTAGTGATAGGAGGGAAACAAAACCTATTTCAAATTTGAGAGGAAGGAAACGAAACCTATTTCAAATTTAAGAGGAGGGAAACGAAGTTGAGAGGGATTTCCTTCCATTTTCGAGCAATTTGCTTCTATTTTCGAGTGATTTTCAGCAATTTTGAGCGCTTTCAGTAATTTTCGAGCGATTTCCAACGATTTTTAGCCATTTTCAGTGATTTCCAACGATTTTCAGCGATTTCGAGCGATTTTTAGCGATTTCGAGCGATATCTGGCGATTTTTAGCGATTTTCGGCATTTCCGGTAATTTTGGGTCGCATTTGGTCGCAGGGTCGAACTGGATTGTAGGATCGCAGGGTCGGGATGGGTCGTAGGATCGTTGGGTCGCACGGTCGAACTGGGTGGCAGGGTCGCAGGGTAGGGTTGGGCACGGGTCGGGTACCCGGATTATTGAGTGTATCCAAACCCAAATCCGAACTCGGACGGGTAGGCATATTCCTACCCGAACCCGAGGGGCTCAGGTGCCCGGGATTCGGGTACTCACCAAATGCACCGGGTACCCGAGGGTACTCGAACCCGTGCCCACCCATACACACAATCAGCCAAACGAGGGGAACAACAATGGAGAGAGAAAGAGAGAATGGGATGTGTTGGAGAAGATAGCGGAAGGGCTTAGGGTCGAGCCTTGAGACAGACTGAGCAAGCTGGTGAAGTACGATAACAATGAGTCATGTCTGAGGCTGAACCATTATCGGGTGGAGGACACGACGGCGACTGTCGTGGGAGGACAGGGAAGGGAGATGGTGGAATTCGGAGAACACAAAAAAGAAGCAAGTAGGGTTGGGGAAAAGGGAGGTCGGCCAAGAGGTGGTCAGCAAGAGGGAGGTCGGCCAAGAGGTGGTCGATCGACATGAGTAAAACGAGAGGAAAAGAGACAGAGGAAAAGAGGTCGGGAAGGAAGAAGAGACGAGAGGCGGTGTGGAAGGAAGAAGAGAAGAGAGGCGACGTTGGGAGGTCGGCGGTGTGGAAGGAAGGAGAGAGGAAAGGGAGGGAGAAGAGGGGAAAAATGAAGAGAGTAATCGTGTGTGTTAGGTTTAGGTTTAGGTTAGGATGACATTTTTGTAAATAAATCTAAGTATATGTCTAATTATGTATATATATATATATATATATATTAAGACTCGGGTACCCGCGGATACCCGTTTCAGTTATTTTAAAACACGAATCTGCGGGTAATGAGATTTCATTATCCAAACCCAAACCGAACCCGCGGGTTCGAATAATTTTTCGCGGGTTTAGGACGGGTTTCGGGTCGGGACGGGTTTTTCGGGTAATTTGTACCCTTATCACAGGGTCGTAGGGTCGCACTGGGTCACAGGGTCGCTAGGTCGAACTAGGTCGCAGGGGTAATTTGAGAATATCAATATTTATAAGGCTATTTTTGAAGTTAATTTTTTTGAAAGATATTTTTGAAACACTTTAGCTCTACGAGTGTATTTTTGAACTCCCTAAGTGCTTTCATAGATAATTTTAATGGATATTTTAATCTGTTCTATTTTGGTTGGCTTTTAAATCTGGAGTTTTTTTATTTTTTATTATTATAATGTAAATCTTTAAATATTTTTAAAAAATCATTATGATTGGAATAGTATAAAATGTATCGGTTATCTTGGTTTCTAAAACCAAAAGTAGGGCTGTGCAAAATATTCAAAGTATTCGTATCCGATTCGTATTCGAACCGAAAAATTTGAATATCCGCTCATACAAATACAAATACAAATAATAGAAATCGGATATTCGATAAATACAAATACAAGTACAAATAGTAGACTCAATTATCCGAACTATTCGTATCCGTAAATACTAAATAGAAAATTTAGTTAATATATAGATACATATATAAAAAATTGATTTGAATGATAAAATTGGAAATAAAAACATTACTAATCTTATTTAAACATTTATTATATAAATATATAAACAAATATGCAATATATTTATGATTGGAGGACTAAAATATCAAATATTTTAAAATAAATAATATTGTTGAAGATTTAATTTAAACTCAAGATTGATTTAAATCCAAATGAGTTGCATAATGTTAAATCGAATTTGGATTTATTTTAGTTTCAAATTGGTTCTATTTTTTAGAACATGAACAATCCGAAAATACCGAACCCAACAGAAATCCACATAATTTGGATTGATAAACTTGTCAACCGATTGTGGTATAAAGTAGTACTTGACATAACTCGAAAAAATTTGGTACAACTCTTATTAACTTGATACAACTTAATATAACTACACATTATTTGATCCGATACAAAGTTCTATTAAATTGTATCAAGTTATTCTGAATACAAATTTGGTATAACTACATGTGACGATCTTATATACCAAATTATGAACTTTGGGTACTCAAGAATGAAGGAAAAGATAAATAATTCTTATTACCACACCTTTCATGTTTTCGTTGGTTATATTTATAGAATACTAATATTAGCTAGAGGACAAGGGGGAGGAATCTAATTCTGCAGTGTCACAGGTATTCTGTAAGAGCAGAGTAACGGTTCTACAGGAAAATGATAGCTTTCTGATAGTCGTTGGTTGCATCGGATTTGTCGTTGGCCAAGAGGGCATTTGGAGGCATTGTGGGCAGAGCTGTTGGTGAGTCTTGAGGCTTTGTTGTGGACCGGTTCATGCTTCTGTTGTTAGTTTCTGTTTTTTATCCAGTGAGGCAAGGTGTCTCTATTTCCGGACCAGTGAGGCAGGGGACTGTGTTTAAACCAGTGAGGCAGGGGAGAGTGACTTTATTCGCATGAATAACTTGTGTAATGTTTTCATGTTCTTCGTCGGCCATGATTGTAGTCGTGATTTCTGCGATAGCTCTTTGTGCTGGTGTATATACATTCCCCTCAAACTCGTGCCAATAGGAATCCCAAGATCGAGTTTGTTTCGTAATTCATAGAAAATGTAATCTGCCCAAGGACGTAGTAAAAATGTCACCAATTTGTAGAGTTGCGGATATATGTTTTATAATTATAGATCCTAAAGCTACTTTTTCACGAATAAAATGATAATCGAGTTCGATATGTTTTGATCTTTTATGAAAACTCGGATTTGTTATTAAGTGTACAATAGATAAGTTATCACAGTGTAGTGTAATTGGTTAAGATAATGAAATACCAAGGTCCCGAAGATGGAAAGAAATCCATTTAATTTCAGCAGCCAATGAGGGGTTCAAAGCTAAGCCGATGGGATGATAAGGAGTTCACGACTCATTGTATATGTCTGAATTTGGACCATAGCCATGTACTCTACTTCGATGGAAGAACGTGATACAGTGGGTTGCCTTTTGGCAGGCCAAGATATAAGATTACTGCCTAAGAATATGCAAAAACCAGTGGTATATCGTCGTGTTGAGTGACAACCAGCCCAATCACTATCACTATATGCATAAAGGTTGAAATAACTGCGTTTATGGATGTATAAACCAAGAGATATAGTCCCTTTCAAGTATCTAAGGATGTGTTTGAATAGTTTAAAGTCTCCAACACTAGGGTGAATTCATTTTTTGGCTAATGAAGTTGATAGCAAAGCTAAGATCTGGTCTTGTAAGGGATAGGTATTGCGGGGCTCCTACAATGCTTAAGAAGTGAGATGGATCAGAAAATTTTTTATGATCATGGGAATTTTTATGTATTTTTTATGGAAGGGGTGTAGTAAGAGATTTACAAAGCAACATGTCAGCTCTAGCTAAATATCTAGTGCATATTGGTGTTGATGTAAAAACAGACCTGTAGACCTGTAGGATGATATTGAGTTTGAATGCCTAAAAAATAGTGGAGAGATCCCAAATATTTCACAGAGAAGGTGAAATGCAGTTTGGTGACAAGATGTGCAAGTAATGTATTCGTGTTACCGGTGAGTATGATATCATCGACATAGAGTAGGAGGACTAGAATTTCAGAATCTTTCGGTAGACAGACAAGGATGGATTTGCAACACTGCAATAAAAACCAAATTCAAAGATAAATGAGCTAAAGGTGTTAAACCAAGCTTTAGGAGTCTGTTTAAGACCATAAAGTGACTTCTTCAATCGACAAACATGATGAGGATGATCTTTATTAACAAAACATGATGGTTATTCTATGTATATAGTTTTATTTAGTCTGCCATGCAGAAATGCATTACTAACATCAAGTTGACGAATAGACCATTGTTAGGTAACGACTATAATCAAGACTAAATGTATTGTGGAGGTTCTAACAACAGGACTAAAGGTATCAAAGAAGTCTACTCCTTCTGTTCGGTGGAAACCTTTGGCAACTAATCTAAATTTGAGTTTATCTAATGTGCCATCAGGTTTGAGTTTGACTCTAAAGATCCATTTGCACCCTACGACATTCATATGAGACTCAAAGGGTACTAGATCTCATGTTTCATTGGTTTTTAAGGCTTGAATTTATTCACACATAGAGGAATACCAACCTTGATGTGATAGGACAGTTTTGACAGTTTTAGGTGTGAAAGGTACATATGAGGTTGTAACGAGAGCATATTTAGGATTAGGTTTTATTATCCCTACTTTGGATCTTATTGTCATTTAATGAGTGTTGTGGTCTGTTTGAGGAGGTGGTGATGGAGACTCAATAGTCATGCTTGTTTCAGATGTGTGTTGACTAGTAACACATGAGGGATTGACTGTAGGATGAGTAAGACTTGGTTCTAGGATTGTAATTGGGGTTTGATATACTGGTTTTCGTGTTGTGTGTGCAGACGAAGAGTCAGAGCAAGATACAGGATTCCCTTTTTTCCATGCTTGTGTTAATGCAAACTGATATTGTGGCGCTAAGAAGTTGTATTCAGAGGAGAAAGGAAAAGACTTTTCATTGAATACAACATGTCGGACAATATAGATCTTACCAGTTGGAGGATAGAGACATCGATATCCTTTATACTTGTTGATGTAACCAAGGAAGACACAGTGTAGTGATCTAGGATCAAACTTGTTAGAAGCATATGGTCGTAAGTAAGGAAAACAAGAGCAACCAAAGATTTTTAAAGAGTTGTAATTAGGTTCTAAGCCAATCAACTGGATGTAGGGGATTTTCCTTTGTAGAACAGTGGAGGGAAGCAAATTTATCAAATAGGTTGCAGTAAAAAAGGCTTCAACCAAGTAAGAAAGATGTACCTTAGCGTGGAGCATCATAGAAAGAGCTAGTTCAATGATATGTCGATGCTTCCTTTCTGAAACTCCATTTTGCTCAGAGTGTAAAGGCATGACATTCTAAGTGTAATACCTTTGTCTATTAGATGTTTTAGGAATATTGTGCTGGTGAATTCTCCTCCTCCATCACATTGGATGGCTTTAATACATGCATTTAGCTGCAACTCAATAGACTTTTTAAAGGCTATATATATGTTGTAGAACTCACTCTTAGTTTTTAAATGGAATATCCAAGTAAATCGAGAATAATTATCAATGGAAACCACATAGTAGCGAAAAGCCTTAAACTGAGGTTACAAGAGAGGGTCCCCATAAATCACAGTGCAATAATTCTAATGGTTCAGTGGCATGAAATAAATTGGAAGTAAAATGAAGTTTGGAGTTTTTTTTACAGTAGACATGAATCACAAAAACTTAAGGAACAAGAACTAAGTTGAATTTTTCCTCTTGAATGGAGCTGATGCAGAACCTCCCTGTTGGCATGACCAAGTCTGAGATGCCAGTCATCTTCAGTTGTAACCTTATGCCTCATAGAATAAAGTGCTTGAGCAGCCGAGGTGTCTAGTGTATAGAGACCATTAGTTTTGTGGCCTTTGGCTAGAATGGCCTGAGTTGTTAGGACCTTTACAAAGACATTGTTAGCATCAAAGACTATATAGCATGGATAATCAGAAGTAAGTTGAGATACAGACAAAGTGACTTATGGAGAGAAGGAACCAACGAAACATTATGGAGTGGTGGCGTACCTGCAATAGATGGTATGGAGCTAGATCTGATATAAGTTATGGGAAGATAAGAGCCATCACCTACCATAACGTTGTATGTTCCTGTGTAAGTCTGAGGTGAGTGAAGGTTGTTGGTATTATAGGTCATGTGTGAGGTAGCTCCAGAGTCTGGATACCACTCTGAGCTAGAAACATCAGAGGTCATTTGTGTGTGAAGAGCTTGAGGAATGTATGTGTCTTGATCGGAGTTGTCGAACCTATGCTAGCATTTCAGGGCATTGTGACCAGAACGTCCCCAAATCTGCCACTGTAATGGTGTAATAGAATTTTGGTTTGGAGTGTTGTTGGAGAGGGGAGGTGAGGCAGAGTAAATCTGCTGTGTAAACCCTCTTCCTCTAGACGTGGAGGACTGTCTGCCTCTGGAGTTATAGGTTTGGTTTGAGCCTCTATAGTATGGTCGATAACCTCTCTGGTTGAAGTTTCTGGGTTGAAAGGAATAAGATTCGAGTTACATATGGTGTTTTTGGTGTCTGAGTTTGAATGTTAAAGGCTTGGTGATGGTTGATTTCAGGTGGTTTATGGGTTCTGGATTGCAGTGTTATGCTCATAAGTTGGCTTACTACATCCTCGTAGGTTGGAAAGGGAGGATGATGCATTGATGTATAAAAAACTGTGGTGAATGATTCATAATCTTTGCCTAAACCTTGAAGGAGTCTAAAGATCTTCATGTTTTCTGGCACTGATTTTCCGATGGAATGCAAATGGTCACAAACTGTTTTGAACTCTCTCAAGTACTCGAAGATAGTTTTGCCTTCAATGGTGAGGAGTTGCAAGGAGGCAAGCAAATCAAACTCTCTTGAGATAGACATCTCAATAAAATTCTTTGAAAGAGCTCTCTAGACATCAAAGGAGTTTTCAAACCCTATGACAAATCCAAAAACATCTGCTGATAAGGTGCCGCACAGCCAAGATTTAATGAGTCTGTCAGTTTTTCGGCATGAAAGATATAATGGATTTGAAGTTTCAATGACAATGTTTCCATTTGTGACAGTGAGTATGGGTGGTGGTGGAGTAACTTCTCCGGTGATAAAACCCATAAGGTCTTAAGAGTGAGGAGTGACTCAAACTGAATCTTCCATTGAAGATAATTGGGTTCATCTAGTTTAATGGCGATAAAATTTGATATTTTGAGATGAATTGGGGAAGAAAAATTTTCTGGCTCTTCCATGGTTACGAGAGGAATGACCTATGGCTCTGATACCATATGAACTTTGGGTACTCAAGAACTCAAGAATGAAGTAAAAGAAAAATAATTTTGATTGCCACACCTTCCATGGTTTCGTTGGTTACATTTATAGAATACTAATATTAGCTAGAGGACAAGAGGGAAGAATCTAATTCTGCAGTGTCACAGATATTCTGCAAGAACAAAGTAATGGTTCTGCAGGAAAATGACAGCTTTCTGATAATCGTTGGTTGCAGTGGATTTGTCGTTGGCCAGGAGGGCATCTGGAGGCATTGTGGGCTAAACCGTTTGTGAGTCTTGAGGCTTTGTTGTGGGTCGGTCCATGCTTCTGTTGTGAGTCTGTTTTTGATCTAGTGAGATAGAGTGTCTCTGTTTCCGGACCAGTGAGGCATGGGACTGTGTTTGAACTAGTGAGGTAGGGGAGTGTGACTTTGTTCGCAGAAGTGAATTGTGTAATGTCTTCATGTTCTTCATCGACCATGATTGTTGTCGTGACTTCTGCGATAGCTCCTTGTGCCGGTGTATTTACACAAATCATATGAAATTGTACTCAGTTATACCAATACCAAGTTGTAATGAATACATTTCGGGATACATAGGTAAGTTTAAGAAAACCATTGAAAATGATTCATACTATCTCACTAAACTTTATTGTATTGCTTGTACAAATTAAAAAGAAAAAAGCAGTATTCATACCGCTATTATCCAATTGGAGACACCAAACCTTCAATTATGAATGTACGGAAAAATTAAAGTTTTTTGGGGTCATGGCTTTCTACGTCCCTTCATGTAATTTCCAGTTTTGGAGCTTCCCAGTATCCTTCGAGTCATTACCGGTACTTGTAAAATTATTGTCCTTCCTCCTCTTTCATCGCCATAACAACATTAAAATCAATTTTGGTCTTCATTCAATATATTTATCTCATCCTGGATAATTGCAAGTTATTAAAGACGTTTGCATTGTATTTATCAATATGTTCCATATTTCAAGACCCACCCTTGCCCCGACATCGCACTATCAAGATGATGCCACCACCCCCGACATCCCAAAAGGTCATTTCAAGAATCCCCACCAACGACACAACGTTCGACAAGAAGATCTTGTCCGACCAATCTCCAAGAAGATGATGCATTAAATGTAAATCTTATGTATTTATCCAAAGGTTTTTTCTCATACCACCCGAGAATGCACTAGAAGAACTGGGCATGCGCTTGGCATCAAGGGTCTGGCCGTCTGAGTGTGTTTTACACGAATACTTTGATCAAATCACGAGATACAAAATAGCTAAATACGAGGTTGATTCATAAGGGTGAGAAGCTCTGTAACCTGAGTACACAATTATACCCCATCATAACAGAAGCCTAATTCCACTAGCTGCTCATAAACGCTCAGATTCAAATCCCACTGACCAAACTACAAACCACAAGTTCCAGTACATCGATACTTAGATCAAGACAAACCGCAACATGTCTGAGCCATGTGAAAGTTACTCGACTTCAGCCAAGTAATCATCGATTTCTGCTGGTGTTAGCACCCTTCATTGTCACCAAGAACCCATGAGTATATCAAATTCCAGACATCAGAAGATTGCTTTTGTAACATGTCATGTAAGATAAATGACAAAATAGTATCAGGGACACGTTACCTGAATATTTTGTCCGCTCCAATCTTTCCAATCTCAATGTTTTTGCTCGAGATCTCTCCCTCAAAACTACATGATCAGCAAACCAGACCAAAGACCAATAAAAAAGACCATAAAAAGTGTAAATATTCCACGCGTGTAAGAATAAAATCGTAAATCTTAAGCATGCATCTTCATCGGTAATTAATTAAGAGGAATACCACAGGTGGTTTTATTAGTAATACATGTGATTCCATTTAAATAGACGAGGAATATAATATCGTTCAATAATCCCAAAGTTAACAGGATTGGAACCTTTGAACACAAGACAATATGAAATGCTTACCCTTCCTTCAGTGTCAATATGGCAGTGTGAATGGCATCATCAAGTTCCATGTCCTCTGTGTACCTGCAAGAAATACTCGATATCACTGGTTACTTCAAAAATCTATCCAAATTTACATATTTAACATGACATTCCACTGCACTTATATTCATTCAACATATTCTCCACCATGTTATTTGCTTTTTCAGTGGAGAAGCATATCAAGCAAATCAACCCCCAATAGCTTATGCTATCAGCACGGTTACGGAAGACACAGGCATATACAAACACAATCTAGTATATGTTTGACAATGCTATGACATTATAAAAGCAATTGCAACAGATATATGAGATTTTCTTCCAAATATCATGCATTTACTCGATTAATAATACTTGACTATCAGACTAAGACGACATGACATGCTTTCTACTGAATGGAACACGGATCATGCCAAAGAAAAAGTAAACGATATTACCTCTTCTCAAGAAACGTCTTTGCATTTGAAACATTTTTACCCATTGCTGAAGCTTTCCACGAGAAATATGAGCCAGATGGATCCACCTAGTGAAACACAAAATATAAGATGCGTAAACATGGAAATTGAAGAACTCCAGATAAGGTATTAATGGTGGTGGACAAATACCTGATACAGTTGTGGACCCTTGTCGTCGTAACCAGCCACCAATAGAGAAACCCCGAAGGGTCTAACACCACTATTCACAGGAGAAGGAAAGATATTTGGAAGTAAGAATCATCAATCTAGATTATGCCCATAACTTCCTAAATATATGTATTTTCCATGAAATTGCAATATTAAACCATTTAATTAGGAGTTCATAGACGCATTCTAAAGTCGCATTCTTTACACGGTTAAAACATTTAACTAATGGGGATGGGTGATGGAGGAACAATATTAAAGAAATGAATGAACCCTCAAGTTTGCACAACAATTTACTTTACCCCGATTGAGTAAACTCCTGCATTACAGTAGCAGTTTCCCGTACGAGTTGGGTAACTGGGATGGGTTCCTGCAAATAATAAAGTCTCATAACATGCCAAATCATGTGAACTAACTCAGTCACTAAACCTTATGAATGAGCAAACAAGACAAACAGAATGGAAACGTCACTTAGTATTCCACAAACCAATCAGGTTTCAAGTCGCTTACACAAATGTTACCAAAGGCATCCTAACGATAGAAATATATGAAAACTTAAGAAGGGTAATGAAAGATTACTTTGTACAAGTGGAGATACTGCTCAGCCTGCTTCCTACTTTTCCGGACTAGAACTCGAAAATCGGGACCCATGCCACTTCATTGAAGAAAAATAAATAGTTAGCACTAAATAAAGGAAGCTAGAGCAAAAAGTTTCTTAATCACAAAAGAAAAAGAGATTCCTGTAAACTATTATAGAAGTACTCAAACTTCTAAAGGACACATGGAAAAAACACATTATTGTTATATCTTCAATTGCCATTCAACTATCAAACAACATGCACGAGCAGTAGAGAGAAAAACCTGTACACAACTCCAATGTTGGGGGTCAAATGCTGAATCTTTTGAACCTGAAACATAAAAAAGAGACGAACTAATTCCACGAGAACTCTCTAAAGAATGTAATTCAGCTAAGCACCACATGGAGGGGCAATAAGTAGGGGTACAAAAATCTTATAATTGGAAGAAAAACAATTAAGATATCTGTCTTCTACAAGAAGCTAATTAATTCTACAGCAGAAACATAAATATGAGAGGCTCAAGAATGTTAACCATTGTAGCAACAGCATAAACAGACACAAGGTAGAAGACGCAAGGTCATGCACTTACAGATGCTTCATCAACCAAGATAGAAGGCAGTTTCTTCTCCGTTGCAATGACGACTCCATTAGCGGCTGCAGAAAAACACCAAAGTCATAATTTAGAACAGTGGAAACAAATTTTGAAAGATCCACAACCTTTTTACTTTGATCTTTATCAAGTCATTTACAAACCTTTGATTCCCAGGGATGTTTGGCCTAATCCAACAGCTGTTAGAGCATGTTCTATCTGAACCAGCTTGCCTGATGGGCTGTTTCATGGTCACCGGACAAATTAGTCCTCAGGAAAACAACATACAAAACAGAAATGCTCTAAAGTAATGTGCTTTTTTTTTATGATTAACAAGATCATACCTGAAAGTGGTAAGAGAAAACGAGTACTGACTATCCCCCATAGCACTTCAAATTTCCGCAAAAACTGTAAAAATGTAAAACGAATACATCGAAATGACGCATCTACTAAAGTGAACACGAATACCCAACAAACAAGATGCTCGATTCCAATATTCAAACTTCGAACAAAACCCAATTGATGGAGTTACTTCTTAAATCGAAATTATAACAAAGCACGAATCTTAAAACCATTAAATCTGCCAAACCGCAGATGAAAAACAACGAGAATCAAGGAAATGTGGCAACGCGATAGAAACACAGTGGGATTCCGAACAAGATACAAAGGCAAATCGAATCCAAATGCTTGCTAGTACACAACGATCAACTTTAGAGTCAGCAAACAAAATAGTCACAAGTCATGTCAAGTGAAAGATAAGTATATAATATCTTACCTTCGATATCGAGATCGAACAAGAGATGGTCTAAGAGGGAGAGAGATGTACGAAGTATAGAAATAGCTTTAGGTTTCTTGCAGAACGGGTCGAAGCGAAAGCTACTGAGAAGAACCCTTTTCATTTCACAAAAAGAAGAAACAAAAGGAAACGGAGAAAGCTCGAAAACGACGCCGTTTACAATGTAGAACTGGTGATAGTTTTGTAAATCATAAAACGTTCCCGAAATTCCTACATCTTTACACTTTGGACCGCGGCATGCCCTGCCCTCCCTCCTTGATTCGCTCTAACTCGTTCGAACATAGATTGTCCATTATACTGTGCGCTGCTCTCTCTCGCTCTCTCTCGGACACACAAATTACTGGTGCAAATTCGAAGATTCTCCGGTTGTTGATTTAGACCTTGTAGCGTAAAGTTCTTCACCCATGGCGGTGAGTACTCTTTTTTTGTGGTAAAAAAAAAAGAGTAATAGAATTACATATTTTGTTGTAGCTATTTACGTTTGGGGAAAAGAGGGGAGAAACAACTGAAATCCATGGTTCGGTGTTTGAAAGTTCTTCAATTTGTCTCCTTTATTCCAGTTTATTCAACACAGTATTGTTGATTCCTTGATTTCGACATCGAAATGCATCCGAAGGGGAATATTTTAGCCGCTATCAGATTTGTTTTGTCGCGTACAAGCTTGGAAAGGAATCTAATTGTCAGGAATCCTTTATTTTTGAGTACTGCCACAAGGTATTCGACGGTATGCCTGAACGAAGTTGCAGGTGAGGCCTTAGAATGCATCGACAGTCCAGAGGGATTTATTGAATCGTTTAGGAAACCGAACAATCAAAATGAGGGTGAACAAGTGCGAGCTAGTCAAATTAGTGCCTTGGAAGTTCTTCGGCAATGGGGTTGTAACGAGGATGAAATATCGCAACTTTTGTTGCGTAGGCCAGTTTTGCAGAGAGCTGATGCTGCCCTGCTGGAATCTAAATTAAGCATTCTTGGACAAGTAGGCATCACATCATCTGACCTAGTGAAGATTGTAAATTGTCGTCCGAGGTTCCTGAGCTGTCGATTTGACCATTTCTTTGATGAAAGAGTCAACTATCTCACAACCTTTTTCGGGTCAGAAGAGATGTTGCGTAAAGCCATCATCAGAAACCCGTCACTCATGACATATGATATTCGTGAAAAGATCAAACCCGTGATCGAGCTTTACAAAGGGTTGGGGTTGAGCCGAGAGGATCTGATCCCAATGCTGCTATCACGACCCACACTGATCCCAAGGACAAACTTCAACAGCGAGAAAATGGAGTACATCCATAAAACTGGAGTCAACAGTGAATCCAAGATGTTCAAATACGTTGTGTCCCTCATTGGCGTCTCTAGGATGGAAACAATCAAGGAGAAAGTCGCAAACTTGGAGAAGTTTGGGTTCTCAGAAGAAGAGGTTTGGTGTATGATTGGTAGATCCCCTCTCTTTCTGACTTTATCAGTCGAAAAGGTCCAGAGAAATATGACTTTCATCATAGCCTCGTTGAAACTCCCAGCTCATTCCGTTCTTCAGCACCCATTTTTGCTCTATTGCAACCTGGAATCTCATCTAAGGCCTCGATTGCTTCTCTCACAGAGAATTGAGGAAATGGGTCTTGAACCGCAGGTAAAAAGACAGGAAGTGTTGACAGTGCTACGAATGAAGGAAAAGCGGTTCTTAAGGGCTTTTGTTATGTGTCATCCAGAAGAAGTCGCTGTGAAATTGATGGAGTCTTACAAGGAATACAAAAGCATGAAACGATTGGGTGAGGAATCCAAGAAGGCCGAGCGTAAAGGATTTCCATTCTGAAGACATTCTTTTTGCCTCTTCGAGTATCTTTGACAGATCAGAGCTTTGTTGTCTTTGATTTTGTCAATGGAATTACCTGAATGCTATTGATTTGCGACATCCAATTCTGTGAGTTTCTGTTTTTAAATGATCAGAATTTGCATTTTTTAAGATATCTTACTGAACATTCTGGTACCGAAAGAGTTGTCTAATCGCAAATGTTATTTGAAGCATTCTATGATCTTACTGTTGTGCAGGATTTTGAATACTCTGGGTAAGGATCACATTCATTTCAAACTTTACTTTCAGATATTTAGTATGTAAGTAGCAAGGTTCAATAAAGCCTTCAAGCACTAGGCGGGACGATTATTTAGCGTCTAGCGCCTAGGCGGAGTTTAACGTATTAGACAGATTTATATATATAAATATACATAATCATAATCCAAATTTTTAATTTAAAATATTTATAAGTTTTTAATTGTTTCAAAACATATATAAATAAATAAAACTAAAAGAAATAACAAAAACAAATAACATTTGAGATGAGACAAGCTGAACCAAAAGACAAGAAATCAGAGGAACCAAAAGACAAGAACTCAAAGGAAGACAAAATTAAAAAAAAAATTAACAAAAACAAATAACAAGCTGAACCAAAAGACAAGAATTCAGAGGAAGGATGATAGATGAAGTTCACAGCAAGAAGAGACGCAAAGGAGTAGGAGACACCTCGGAATCAGCTTGAAGACTTGCACCAAAAACACATGTTACAGGTTGCCTATTTTGTTGTGGACATAGAGTTCACATAATAGTCAAATGTTCCCTTATTTAGTAATTAAAGGGACAAACTTTGTAGTGTGGTCCTGAGGCTCATTTTGTCGAGTTTTGTTATGCCATTAGGCATATATGCACGTTATGAAAGTAATTTGAATGGTATTGAAACATTTTCAGAAACAGATTCTTCGTGTGTTCATCTTCATCACTTCTCTCTTTCATTTCTTACTAATCTTTTTCATTTTGAGTGAAACACTTAAGCAAGATTATACTTTACATTTGTGTTTGCACAACCAAGGAAGAATGTGGGGAAAGTGAATTAAAATGAGTAACTTATATGTTGCTAAAGTTCACTAATAAACAATAGTGGTATCAAAGTCTCCTAGTTCTTATGGTCAAGAGGTGCTCCAAGGCACTAGTTTGAAGCACAATCTACATCACTATTGAAGCACAATATTAAGCACAAAAGGAAACAAGAGAACATCCAGCAAATCAACAATTTTAGAGGTTGCATCAAGACATTAGAAGGTCAAGAATGCATAACAATCCACTAGTTCTCATATTTGTATAGGGAAACCGAGAGTAAAACATGCAGCGGAAATACAGATTTTTTCTCGGTTTCCCATTTGGTGAGATCTTATTTGGAGATAGATATGATTAGTGTTTCTTAGTACGTACCTTGGTATGTGCTAAAGCTTGGATCTGTGAGTCACGAGCAGCAGCGAATCGCTCATTCCTCTTTTGGTATCCACAAGGACGGAGGAGAACTGGAAAAAAGTCGAAAAACCTAGTTGTCAGACTAGGATTTCGGCCTCTAGATTATATTGGACGAAGTGCATTTGTTTCTTTTTTGTGTTTTCTATCTCATTGAGAACATAGCTTAAGCAATATATTTATAGGGAAAAAATGGTTTAACCCTATAAACCTTAATTAGGCTTTTGCCCAATTAATCCTAATGGGTCGAATTAGGCCCAATTAAATTGAATTCACAATTCAATTAGAATTGGCCTTAATAACTCAAATTATTCTCAATCCTATTCATAATAGGATTGGTCCAATTACATGTCCAGCTCTATTCGTCTTTGTGTACGACCCAATAAGTTCTCATTGCGTTGATCACAAATAAAGAGCGATGTCTAGCAACACATCATTATTTTCTAAGCAATGAAAATGTCTATGACTAGACATTACCAATCTCGTGATTTATGTATATTAATCCTTTTGTCTTTCATGTCAAGATTAAACATGAGTCATGAAACGTATCATACTCATCTAATTGAATCTATGAGCTCGTGACATCATTCATGTTATATAGGAGGGAAAAATCCTTATCTCGATCAACCAACGTCTTACTACATAAACAGATTGCATACCCAATCACTATCTTGTTCGTCCACCCATTATGAGTGACGTTTGAAAGTGTCAAAGCATGCAATTGCTCATGTTAAGATCTTGGCGATCTCAAGTCATAGGATTATATATATCATACTCACTATGAGAATTGCTATGGTACTCATGTAACAATCCATGTAGCAATCTCATGCCAGATCGTCCAGTACATTGTTCTCTAACATGTACCTATGTATTAAATTGATATCTCATATCAATTTACACATACTAGTCTTAATGCAACACTAATATCTTTATTCTCAATGATGCTCGACTAGGGATGTTTTAAGACTATCTTAAATTATATTTCTAATGATATTATTTCATCTATTTATATACGCAGACAGTAGATGAATTATACATCAGAAATACTCAAATAAGAATCATCCAAATGATCGGTCTCTAGAGCATACTCCAACAATCTCCCACTTGCGCTAAGACCAATCCGACCAATCGGGTATATCTCTAATACCTAATGATCTAGTATGACGATCATGCCTATGTTGTGCCAGAGGCTTCGTCAAAGGGTCCGCGACATTATCATCTGTTGGTACTATGCATATCTTAATGTCTCCTCTCTCCACGATTTCTCGAATGAGGTGGAAGCGTCTGGGCATGTGTTTGGATCTTTGGTGTGATCTGGGTTCCTTAGCATGTGCTATGGCACCATTATTGTCACAATAGATCTCAACATGATCTTCTATGCTAGGAACCACCCCAAGTTCAGATATGAACTTCTTGATCCAAACCGCTTCTTTAGTTGCTTCTGATGCAGCTAAGTAATCAGCCTCTGTAGTAGAATCAGCAACTCTAGCTTGTTTAGATCTTTTCCAGCTCACAGCACCACCATTTAGGCAAAACACAACACCAGATTGCGATCGATAATCATCTTTGTCTGTTTCAAAGCTAGCATCAGTGTAACCCGTTACAATGAGCTCTTTTTCACCTCCAAATACCAATAATGCATTCTTAGTACTTCTCAAGTACTTAAGAATATTATTCACAGCGATCCAGTGACTTTCACCGGGATCACTTTGATGCCTACTAGTCATACTTAAGGCATATGATATATCGGGACATGTACATATCATGGCGTACATGATAAATCCAATAGCAGATGCGTATGGAATCTTACTCATGCATTCTCTCTCTTCTTTTGTCATAGGACATTGTTGTTTAGAGAGAAACTTGCCACTTACCATAGGCAAAGTTTTTTTCTTAGAATCTTGCATGCTAAAACATTTTAGCACTTTGTCTATGTATGTACTTTGACTTAGGCCAATCAGCTTCCTTGATTTATCTCTATAGATCTTTATACCTAGTATATAGGTAGCTTCACCTAAGTCCTTCATAGAAAAACAATTTTCTAACCAAGTCATTACAGACTGCAGGGTAGGGATATCGTTTCCTATGAGTAATATGTCATCTACATATAACAAAAGAAAAACTATGGTGCTCCCACTAACCTTCTTGTAGACACAAGGTTCATCTTCGTTTTTGATGAAACCAAACCCTTTGATTGCTTCATCTAAACGAAGATTCCAACTCCGAGAAGCTTGCTTCAATTTATAAATGGATCGTTGTAGCTTGCAGACCTTATCAGCATTTTCTAGATCGACAAAACCTTCAGGTTGTGTCATGTACACATCCTCAAGAAGCGTTCCATTTAGGAAAGCTGTTTTGACATGCATTTTCCAGATTTCATAATCATGGTATGCAGCTATCGCAAGCAAAATCCTTATGGATTTGATCATCGCAACTGGTGAAAAAGTTTCGTCATAGTCTATACCATGAACTTGTTTAAAACCTTTTGCTACCAAACGCCCTTTATAGGTATGAACATTACCATCCATGTCGGTTTTCTTTTTGAAAATCCATTTGCAACCTATGGGTCTCGCCCCTTCAAGTAGATCAACCAAAGTCCATACTTGGTTTGTATACATGGAGTCCATCTCGGATTTCATGGCCTCAAGCCATTTCTCAGAATCTGAGCTCGTTATGGCCCCTTGGTAGGTCGTAGGCTCATCATCTTTCATGAGCATTACATCACCATCTTGAGTCATCACTTGGGTGGGTCTCAAGATCTTAATGGGTTGTTTATCTTTTGAATCATTGACATGTATTCTTATTTGTGCAATAGACACATAATCTATCTATATGCATAATCATGGCAATAATCTTTTCATTATGGTTGTGCAAATATTGAACATGTTACATTTCCGTCTCACTTGGGTGGGTCTCAAGATCTTAATGGTGCTCTCTCTCTTCTGTCAAATGCAACATCATGGGTTTCCTTTGAATCAAGATGTGTTTCCATGGATCATCACCTCGTGAGCAACCTCGAAACAGAAACAAGCCACACTGTCACTCATCATTCGAAAACTGGAAAACATATATTCAAGTGTTAGAGTCAACAACTTCAAATAGATACAGGGAAAGCCAGTTTAAGCTCCTCAAAGAACACTGTAATGAGAGTTATGTTTACCCGAATAAGTTCAACTGAAGGTTATGTCTCCTTTTTGTCCCTTGCAAAGGGTAAGGTAGGTGATTTAAAAATCTACGGATTCTGAGTTTGTATTGATCTAGTAGTGTTAGGTTCATATATCATCTGTGGAACTTAAATTTCAGATTGTTGTTTCCTCCATTATTTTTCTTGGGAAAGAAAGAAAAGGCTTTAGATAAAAACTTTAATGGTTACTCCTGCAACCAATGTGTAACTGATCTAAGATGTTGTAATGGTAAGGCAAAGTGTTCTTCTGACGTTATCAATATTCTAACCCGACACCATTATAGAGGATCAAAGTTGATCATATGAAGGGTTCTTATCCTATAAAAAGTGAAGAATCGACATGGAGTAGAAGCCCATCGATACCATGGATTGATCTTAAATGTGGTATACAAATAGAGCAAGTCATGGTAGACCAATGTACTTTTTTATTATATTTACACATATATACATATATATTGTTATAAATACTAATTTTTGTTAAGTAATTCTATGATTCAAAAAGGGTGTGGCAATAGAAATAAAATTACTTATGAAAATAACTTGTTTATAGGGTAAAAAATTATAAATATAGATGAATATAGATATATGATGTTTCAATCACGATTTATATAATGAACATTATAGTTCTATAAGAAAGATTTCAACATCTTTATTCATTTGTGTTTCATCCTTAAATATATGAAGAACCAAAATATGGACACATTGACTTGATCAACAACAAAGAAGAAATGCCAAAGAAATGTCTATTCTTAAGGAATGACCTATTTTTTGAGCGAGACAAACTCGTCCATTTATGAAGTACCACTAGCGTCAGCCACTACTTCTATTCCCCACGTGGATTACTCGATCACTGGTTCAGCTACTACCGGTACCGCGGGTTTGGTCTTCATGTTCAAATCGGTGAGTCGTTATGTAAAAGGGATGGAGTCGTTGGTCTAATTTTCAGAGATCTTTCATCAATAATTGGGGAAAGAGATGTTGTCTTACAATTGAAACTTTCTGGTCAACCATTCATAACAAGAGCCTTTCTTCATGAGTTTTCAATATTGTCTAATGTTTTCGTATAGTCAAACCGACTTCCATGAGGAGATACCCTATGCAAATACAACCACAAAAGTAAAACGAGCATTTGTCACCATGAGGGAGCATTATGCTTATCAGATACAAACGTGATTATCAGAAGGAACTACAATCATTAAAGATGTCATTTTTCCAACAGTATGTGGTTGATGCATACATGACCATTGAACAATAACAGATTCATTGGGCTCGAAACAATCAGAAAAAACTACATTTTGATATATAATAATGTATTTGATGCAATTGATAAATGTGATAGAAACGATAAATTTATAGGCATAAGAATCGTATTACCTCCTTCTTTTATGGGAGGATCAAGATATATTGTTGAAAACTATCATGATGCACGACTCTATGCAAATGGTATGATAACCTTGACCTTTTTATAACAATGACTATTAATCCAAAGAGACAAGAAATACTAAATCATTTGGAATTATATGGGGAGGGCAATGCAAATGATAGACTCGATATAGAATGTCGGGTATTCAAAATTAAACTATATTTGCTTTTGGAAAACCTTAATGCATGTGTGTTTTTTTCCAAATCCTATCTCAGGTAACACACATACATCTTACTAATTTCATTAGAAATGAATATTTTAATTACAAATCTAAGTCTTCATTTTCGTATTATACAAATCAAAATCTAAAGACACCCAACTGTAGGGTTGATTTCAATTGCGGAAGCGTGTTTTTATCAACCCGAATTTAGATCTAGTCATGTTCGGATTAGTTGTACAGATTTCAACTGCGAACAAATATTGAAACGGTTTCAGTGATACCTGTTGCGTTGAAACGGATGATCGGATGTGAGACTTGATGATGCAAGTCCTCTACTCGTATCCACGCCGAGATCGGGATTGCTTTGATGCGGGATTCGGAAGAACGAAAAACTGTTTTTCGTTCTTCGGGTTTTTCTTTTACTGGCGGCTAGGGTTTTTTTCTTAGAATAGTATGTATTATGAAACCTCGTAAAGCGTTTATTTATAATTATTAACTCTGTAATAATTACAACTTAAACTCATAACTATTCAAATATTACATAATTGGCATAGGACTTTCACCAACAAGTTGAAACAAAAATAAGTTTTAAAGATTCTAAAATTATGTTCATATATCAATAACTATTTTTTTAATCATATTATAAATTAAATTTAGTCCTCAAAATTTACACAGTTAGTAAAAATAATAATGCAAAAAACTCATATCTAATTCTTGCAATCACTTTTCCCGAAAAATTAAGTTTTAAAATTTCAAAGATATTATGAACAAATTGTAGTGTTAGTTTGCATTATCTTAAAAATCTATTGTTTAAACTTTTACATTAAAAATTAGAATTTGTATGTTTTAATTGGTTATTACATATACCAAATATCATGACAATGTTTGAATTAATAAATTATGTATAATATTTAAGAAATATACAATTTATTTATTATAAAACTGCGCAACGCGCGAATATCATCTAGTTTTTTTTAAAGTAAGTCTTTGTAAAGGAATATGATTAGTTTTTAATCATTTAAAAAAGAAGAGTTTCGAAAACAAATATTATCACAAAAATTCATATAAACTAATGTTGATGATATACCATTTTATTCATTTCTCTAATATGAAGATATATTTGTAATAGGTTAATTCTAACTATATAATAATCTTGCACATCTCACATTTTTTTTCTAGTATATTTAATTTCTTATAATTATAATTTGAAAATGAAATCAAGTACTAAACATAAAAAATGCGAAGTGGGTTGTCAATCTGCAAGTTGGGTCTGATCTAAGCCATATAAATATAGATTGGTTGAGTTTTACAACCCATATAAAAACGGGCTCATGAATTGGATCAGAATTTTAGTCGATTTATATGGGTTAACACATATGGATTACAAGTCAGCTTAGAGCTAAATTATAATTATATATATAATTTATATATAAATTAAATACATAATAATATATAACTATAATATTTTAAATTTTTTTAATAAAAATAAAATATTTTTTAATATTTTTTTTGTTTATACGTACTTATATGGAAAAATATGGAAGTCAAAATATAGTTACAATCTATCCATGAAGATAAAATTTAGGTTTTGAAGTTTTAACTTCAAAATATTTAATTAAACACATTTATTTAAATTATCTATTATTTATGAATTTTAGACATTTTTATGGATTACTTATTATATAATGTAAATAATTAACTAGCAGGTGAGTCCATATAACCTATTGGTTTTGTGAGCTGGACTTGTTCGAAAAATTTTAGCTCATATTAAATATATGGGTTGGGCTAACCTAAAATAATCCAACCTGTGATGGACTAGATTAAACCAACACACTTAGTATCTCTAACTAAACATGAGAAACAATATGAATCGATTCACATATTGAGTCTAGAGGAATGATGGATGGAGTGATAAGAAAAAGTTGAGCTTCGAAACAATGTCATAAAACATGTATGTAACTATAATCATCGACAAGTTTAATGTTATCAATGTTATATTTTTCTCATGTCTCTCCATTCATTTATATGGTTATTGTCTAGCTTCAACACTATTAGTAATTAACCATTTAGGGACTGAAGAATTTGTCCCTAATCCAACCCTAAACATATTTAAGGACATATTAGGGACGAAAAACAATGGTCTACAAACGCGCGTCGTCAAACAAAAAACGTCTGCAATTCATCCAAAAATACGGACGAAAACGTCAATCCGTAAACCGTCCGTAATTCCGGACAGCAAGATCGTCTGCAAATCGACGGATGGACGCGCGACCCGTTCTTACACTTTGCGAACGCGACCCAATTCGTAAAGTTTAAGGATGGTTGCAGCCCGGTCCGCAAAGTGTAAAAACGGGTCGCGCGTCCGTCCGTAAAGTTTTAGGATGTGTATGAAAGGTTTTGTCCATCCATAAATTTTTTTAATAAATAAAAAATAAAATTTATAATTACAATTACAATTTATAAATTTAAAAGATAATATTATATAATTAATATTTATATATAATTAACATATATTACAAATTTTTTTGGTGGTATTTCCGAATTATCGTCATCACACGCATCCCAATTGATAGAAGGCATTTGTTCCTTCGGCATGCTCATCAACAGTTGATGTCGTCTTTCGGATCGTTGATGTCCTCTTTCATATTCTTGTTGCAATTGATATACAATATTTCAAATCTCGTGGTTTATCGTTTTGGAGGAACTTTCATGGTGTGATGTCATTCCTCCAAGACCAAAAATACAACCTTTATACGGTGTAACTTGCTGTAAAAGAAATATCGAAATTTAATTACAATTATAAGTAACAAAATTATATTAAATTTTAATAAATTTACCTCGAGATACCACTCGTTGTATTCTTCCTAACTTAGAGAATTGTGTTCCATCTTCTCTTGACAGAATTTGGGACACTGGTTCCGATGTCATATTTTGAACATCGACATGAACACGTTTTGCTCTAGCATCTACCCACGAACCGTCAGATTTCTTAATGTGTGTACGTTTGAGCAATTCTACGTATGACAGTTCAGATCTCTTCTCTTTCGTCTAACACAAATTTCAAATATATATTTTTAGTATTAGTCAAATGTCAATTGTATAAAATCCTAAAAAAAATAATAAATCTTACCAAATCTTCGTAAACTTCCGCAAAAGAACGAGAACCAACGGTATATGCACTCATCCCGTATCCTTCTATATTAGAACAGTGAGATTGACTTGCTCGCTCGCTTCTTTCTTAAAACTGGGATCATCCCAATAAGCGCACATTTATTCCCAGATATTGTCTATCATCCAAATGGATTTCCCTTTCTTCTCTCGATTTTTTCTATCATTTATGAGAGCTTTAAGACGAACTCCCGCAACCCGTTCAAATTCAGACTTTATCAGTCCTGTAATCTCGGAGTTCCAACATAATTTTGCTGAAATAATCAAATGATTATTTTATTTAAACTATTATTTAAATTTTTTTTAAAATAAATATGATTAAAAAATGTACCACAAAAGATTAACACCAATGTTCCTTAATATCGAGGTCGGTTCACGTCCAATTATAACATGGACAATCGTAATAAGCTTTCATCATCTTTGTTATATAACGATAAAGTTGATCGTAACCAAACCTATAAATAAAAAAATAACATAAATTAACACTTAATTAACTAATTATTTATAAATTTACATTTGAATTTAGTGATATGTACCATTGTGCACCGTTTTTATGACTCAGGTCTAAACGATGAAGTTTACACTTTTCCTCATCCATTGATAGAATTTCTTCCACCATGTGTCTGTGATTGATCTGAGGCTCGTGATGCATCATTGGCTCGACCGGTGGTGGTATCTGTTGATAATAAGGATACAACATATATTATGTTGATCTAGTGCTTGGGAATAAATTCGGATTCATAAAATCCAAACATACCGTATCAGATTGTCGCGTGTGTTGTGGATGAGATAGACCAATAGCACTTTCCTCCGAAATAGAATGGTTTCTCGCTCATAACTTGAATGCTTAGCATGTCATCTCATGCTGCTTGCGGTCTTCTCAGATTGATACAATCTTTTTATTTTGTCTCTAACTGGTAAATACCACATACAACGATACAAAACTGATTTTTCATTCCTTGTCAAATATGACCTATCTTTTCTAAAAAATCAAAAATTACTCAAATATGATTTCGCTTTCCAAAAAATCATACAGTTTCCTTGACAAACATCAATCTTTTGATATGACAATAAACTCAATGATCTCATCATCTTCTTTGTCTCATACTGCATTATTATCTTTAGGAAAATAATCTCTTACTAATTGCGATATAGAATCCATGCAATTCTCAGAAAGATTATTTTTAGTCTTCAAATTCATCAAACAAACAACTATGAAAGACCATTCTACAACCATCATAAAGGTGGATGCCTAGCACTTTCTAACATTTAAAAAAAAAACTTTTCACTTCTTCATTCGGATCTTCTTCAATATTTTCACCTTTGTTTCTTTCACCGAATACATTTTTCACCATTTCCACATAAGTTTTCATGTCTACATCTTGAGAAGTCTCAAACACTTCATGATGTACAATACCCCTACTAAAATCTTCCACAATATTACTAGGTCGTGGTGCAAAATTCTATCCATTAGATAACCACATGAAAAAATTTGGAGTAAAACAACTTAAATAAAATGATTCCAAACGGCTCTCTCATTAACAATTTTTTCTGTTTTGCATTTGACGCATGGACAAACCAACTTATCGATTTCTTTATAAACATGTTGATTTGTCGCCATCGTCTTAAACTGTGTAACGCCTTCTATAAACTCCTTTAATACACCATGAGTTTTTGGATCAATTCTTCTATATATTCATTATCTAGAAACAAAAATATTCGATCTCGACGACGATACCATTATAATAAAAAACAATAAGAAGATATGTAGTGAAATATATGAGAATTGTGTATGAAAAACAAATGAAAGTAAGAAGGGTTAAATAGATAATTTCTAGATTGATTAAGAACGAATTATAGACTAAGATAAATATTTGTCGACGAATCGTCCCGAAAATGTCCATAAATCCAAATGGCACCCCCACAACCGTCCGCAAATTTGTGGACGGTCCCTTAATCGTCCTTAAAATTTGCGGACAAAAACAGGCACTGTCCGTAAATTTGCAAACAGTCAGTACAATCGTCTGCAAATTACGTACGGGTTTGGACGCCGTCCTTAATCCGCAACGTCCATCGAATCTGTATTCAATCCGTCCGCAAATACGGACGAGTTTTGGACTATTTTTCCTTCGGAAAATTTGCGGACGGATTACGGACGAATTTATCTTCCAGTGCCTATTTTGTCCTGAATCCGTCCGTATCCGTAAATTTCGTGTTGAATTTTTAAATTTCTTTTAGCGCAGGATACAATTTTGGTGGCAGAAAATTGGAGAAACATCCATTAAAAGGGTTGTTCAATGATGTCTATGATTCCATATGACTAATCTTTATGAGCAAGTATAGTGTTTGAGGGAGGTAGTTGAGAAGTGACAAGACTATCCTGTTGGATTTAATCCTTTAGTATATATTTTATTATTAAAAATTTATAAATATAGTAAAAATATTGTATTTTAGAAACTGTGTGAGTTTAATATTACATTGACAGTGAAATAAAGAAAAGCAATTCTAGAAAGTCGCCACAATTATTTAAAAAATGTAATTTTATTATTTTTTAATTTATAGATTTAATATTATTATTAATTGCATTCGTACAACTTATATATTGTAATGAAAATTTTAAATTTTTTATATTTTTTTATAAAATAATGACATATATATGCAAGTACATATTCAAGAGTTTTTGTTAATGTTTGACTTATGATTTAATTATAAAAGTTATTTTTGTGTTTGTTTCACTTTGTTGATAGTCTTGGAAAATGAATTTGATCAAAGTTTGTTGAGAGTGAGTTTGAATTGACTTGGTCACGAAACAAATTTGGTGGGTTAAAATCTCAAAAGGGTTATTCTTTGATTCTCGACAAGAGACAATGGTAGCTGAAATCTCAGAAAGATTGTTTCTAGATTCTTGGCAAGTGTAGTTGAATGCGACCATAATAAAATAAGGGTTGTGGAAGTTTGGAAGAGTGATCAAACATTATGTGAATTGTGTGATATACTCTTATAGATAGAAAAAGATCCTTAGAGAATTGTTTGAGTGTGTGATGGGGACTGGTAACACTGGTTGAACGTGTGTTTTTTAACTTAAATTTTTTGTATTCATGATCTATCCCATGGGGAGTTAAATGCGATATTCTCGAGTACATTATAAGAATGATATAAATGTACTTGGATATTGATGCATGAATAAGAATATAATAGTTCGATGAAACACAATTCCTTGTTTATATTTTTATTATATGTTTTATCTTTAACATTTTCAATTGGTATTAGAGTTGATCACCAAAGCTAGATATTTTATCTAATGTTAGGTGTAAGATTCTAAAGACAACATAGAAGGTCTAGGAGATATGTATTCTTTCGGAAAAGTAGTCATGTTTGATGCATCCAATTATGGATGGTGGAAAGTGAAAATGCTTGTAAATATCAGAGATATCAATGAATATGTGTGGAGTGATATAAAAAAATGGATGGAGTCAACCCATAGTGATAGATGAACATGGAAATTCTAACTAGAAACCATCTAATCAATAGACGTCAGCGAGAAAAGAAATTCAACTTACAATGTTAAAGAACTTGCAACAGTTTTCTCATCAATGAATACGAACAAGTTCAAACAAATTCAAAGATGTGAATCTGCAAAGGAAGCGTTGCGCATACCAGAGACCATTCATGAAGGTACTTTAAATGTTAAAAGAACTCATCTTGATATCTTAGAACATCAATTTAAAAAAAATAGAGATGGTTGAAAATCAAAGCGTAAAGGAATTTAATGGAAATATGAATGCATTTGAAAAATGAGGCAATTGTACTTGGTCATGCATATGAAGATAAAAACTGGTAAAAAAAACTTTTGAGGTGTTTAGCGAAAACGTTTCATGCTCAGAAGACTGCAATGAATATATTTCTTAATACTAATACGATGAGTTTCAAAGAAATTGTTGGAATTCTTGCTGCATATAAATTAGAGCTTTAACTTGAACAAGATTCTAGAAACAAAGATATGTACAAAGAAATTGTTCTCTAAGAAACAAAGAAAATTTGAGGATGAATAATTTTGAAAAAAATGTGGCATTGTTAGCTAAGAAATTTAGAAAATTCATGAAGAAACGAACTTGAATGAAACACACAAATACTAAACTGCAATTGCCTAAAAAAAGGAAAATCGTGAATTTAATGTCCCGAAATGCAAGATATTTGGATATATTAAATCTGAATAAAGCATTCTCACAAGAGAAAGTGTGTTGAAGAATTTGTATGAAATCTAATGTTACAATTGTAGACTATGTGGACACACTAAAAATGAATGTGAAAATTCCAATTCTAAATATGAAAAAGCAATGAAGAAGAGACCATAAATTTTTTGGCTTTCACTGGAATAATTAATGAAGATGAGAACACGATCAAAGAACCAATTGATAGCGATGATGTAAATGTTGAAACTCTATATAACGAGTGGTTGAATATGAGTAAATTTAACGTTGAGTCAGTCAAATTTAACAACAAGTTCGAAAAATAACTTCAAGAGATTTAAAAGAAATTATCACAAAAGGAGGAAGAATTTATTATGACTCGAAGACAACTTGAAGAAACAAACAGACAATTGAAGATGCTCACAAATGGAATAGAGAAGCTTGATCGTTTGCTTAATATGGGAAAGAAAGTACCTAATCATCATGGAATTGACTATGTTGGAAGCAAAGAAAAGTTGCAAATAAAATTTGTTTCGGGTGGAAATGTTACAGATATTACAATTACAAGTTACTTGTCTTCAAGTGTACCTCGTTTCATTAGAAGAACGTCTCGAGTTAAAGTTGATCTTCGCTAAAATAATAATATAAGTCGTTATTACTGTGGGAATTTGGGACATAAGGCGTACAAATGTTTTCAAAATCTCAGACATAGTCTATTTAAGTATCCTAAACTCAAATTAAAACCAATTTGGATTAGAAAAAGTGATATTCAATGCAAAGTTACTTACATTTCACTCAAAATGATAAATCAAATACATCGTGCTTTGATAGTGGATGTTCTATATAGATGACAGATGACAGAGCATAAAGAGCTTATATCAACTTTTACTAAAAAAGTGAATGTTGGAAGTTTTATGTTTGGTGATAGAAACAAAAAGAAAATGATTGTAAAAGGAGATCTACAAATTCGTAGACAATCCATGTTAAACAAGGTTCATTGTGTGATTGGTTTGACTACTAATTTGATTAGCATTAGTCAATTGTGTGACAGTGATCACAAAGTACAATTTACACAAAAAGAATATTATGTAATGAATACTGATGTGAAGTGTATTCTTTTAGGTATGCAATAATCAAACAACCGCTATGAGTAGAGAGCTGAGCACATGAATTTTAAGGTCACACAATATGATATGTCCTTGAATCATAAAAAATAAGGCATATCAATTATCGAACCTTGGTAAAAATTGCAAATTCAGGTTTTGTTCGAAGTATTCCTAAACTAAGTCTTGATGATGTGTGCAAACCTTTTAGTTAGGCAAATAAGTTAAAACGAATCATTTTTTAGAGAAAAGGCTAAAAGAAAACAAATGAAAATCGAATATGTGGCTACTGATCATCGATTGACTAAAATCTTTACAAAACACCTTGATTTAAATCGTTATATCTGTTTAAAAAATCACTAGGAGTCTATGAACTCTAAAAAATTACATTTATTAGGCTTGACTATTTGAACTAATTTAAGATAGATTGAGATTTATGCATAAGAAATTGTATATAATTTTTTAGAGCTAATACATTTTTTATTTGTACTTGGTTTATCAAGGTCGATTAAGCTTTATTGAAGTTCACATGCGCTAGTAAAAATACTTTCTGAGATTTAATGTTGAAAGTAAAGAAAAGGTTTTAGCTCTCTTTCTCCTATATCAGCTAGATGGTCTGTAACTTTTAAATGAAGGAGGAAAAAATAGGTTGTTGTGAGTATATTGTTCGGGTCAAAGTTAGAAGACATTCAAATCCAGTTTGTAACGCCCTAAGGTATAAAGCTAAAATAAAAATACTTTGTTAGTATTCAAATGGAAAATAAGAGTATACTTACAAAAAGGAGGTTTAATCACTGTTTTTTAGATCAAATGTGAAAATATAGATTTTTTGAAGGAAAGACATGTAATAACACCCAGTGGCGGAACCTTGTGCAAGAAAAATCAATAATCGCTATTTAAATTGGTTCATATTATTTATGTGACTAATCTTTATTGTTTTGAATGTCTGAACACACAAACAAAGGGAAAAAAAGAGGTTCTAGCATTGGACATAGTGTGATCAAATCATGAAGAAATGAATGAGTGACCTTCCAGCTGAACTTGTTATTTTTATTACACTACATGTATGAAATTTGAGAGATTACTTATGATGATTGTAATTGATTATTGTTTTTATATTTTATGCAAAAGTTTGTGTTTGTGTGATCAAAAATTCAAATGAGAGATTTTTAATGATTTACTTATCTTTTAACTAGAAAGTTGTTTTGTATTTATTTTAGTTTGTTAAGAGTCTTGGGGAATTACCTTGATGAAAGGTTGTTGAGAGTCTATTGGAATTGATTTGATCATGAAACAAATTAGGTGGACTGAAAATCTCATAAGGATTGTTCCTTGGTTTTTGGCAAATGCACTCAAATGGATACATGGTGGTGACTAAAATCTCGAAAAGGTTGTTCATGGATTCTCGATAAATATGGTTGAAGGGGACCACAATAAAACAAGGGTCATGGAAGTTTGGCAAGGTAAATAAGTATTTAATAAATTGTGACATATTCTTAAGTATAAAAAGTATTTGGAGAGTTGCTTGAGTGGGTGACAGAGAGTGTTAGCACTGGTTAAATATGTGTTTTTGAATTTGGATTTTTTTATATTTACAGTCTAACTCAGGAGAATTAATTGTGGTATTCTCCAATGCATTGTAAGAGTGATACAAGTTTTTTGGATATTTATACATGAATAAAAAATACAATAAATTCGTTAAATAAAATTTTTTATTTTTATTATTCTACGTGTTATCTTTAATATTTTTAATTTTAATAGAAAAATAAAAGAAAATAAAAAATAGAAAGTGTTGTAAAGAGGAAGAGGTAAAAAATGGACATATAAAAAAAACATAAAAACTAAATTATAAAATAAATAATACAATAATCAGATATTAGTTTTAAATTGGGTAACTTCAAAAATACCCTCGTAGGGCTAAAACACTTCAAAAATACCCTTCTTGAAAAAGAAAAAAATTTTAACTTCAAAAGCACCCGTATAAATGTTGATATTCCCAAAATACCCCTGCGACCTTACGACCCAGTTCGACCCAGCGACCCAGTTTGACCCTGCGACCCTTGTCCCTCTGCGACCCTTGTTCCTCTGCGACCCTTGGACCTCTGCGACCCTTGTTCCTCTGCGACCCTTG
>CM071863.1:46020284-46044128 GCA_036759665.1 Gynandropsis gynandra
TCCAGACCAGAAAGTAAAACTTCCTCTTCGTGTTCAGCACGATGAATATATCCTGAAAAACAAAACATAACCATTATTACCCTCTGTGACCCTTGTTTCCCTTTTGAACCCTGTGTAATTGTTACCTTAGAATCTCCAATCTGCCTTATCACATCTACATACTTCGGGTTAAAATTGGATTTAACCATCTTCTTGCACATTCTTGGGCAGGATCGATGCGCATCCACAACCTCAACATACCATCCATTTCTGCCCAAACTAAGGATGGTTTCAAATGGATGTAAGTGAAACATTAAAACAAAATGATAAGAATGCAAAAAGTACGAAAACATTCAAGTTATTCGAATAATATATACAACTTACCATTAGTGGGATCATGAAACCGCCACAATACCATTTTGGTTTCGGTGATTCCCCGCTAACGTGCTTGCGGCAAGTATCCACAATCATCTCGAATGTGTACCGACCCCATGGAAAGCCTTCACAAAATTCCAAGCCATCAACCATGTCAATGAGATCATGGCTGATAGAGTTTTCTGCTGAAGGCTTGTGAGCCATAACTTGTGCCAACAACATCAAAGTTGCGAACCTCTTCCGGTCGTCGGAATTCTTCGCCTTCACAAGCTTTTCACTGACTTGTTCGGGGGTCACCTTTCCACGGCCGAAATTCTTCAGCCTGAATGTGACACCCAACATACCATCCTATGGGATATGGTCCGCATTTCAATCCGGAAATTAGTGTGTGCTCCACTATAGAGTAACGGATGGGAATGCCGTTTATGACGAACCACAACTCTGTATTGTCCCGTATAATCACAGAGTGATTTAGTAGTACAGACATTTGAACCTTCGTCAATGTGGAGTCACATTGTAAGTGAAATAAATGCCTAAATTGTGACTCGTTCTCGAAGTAATGCAACTCCTGATCATTTAAGATTCCTCTCAGCATCCTTATTGTCTCGTGAGGATAACACTTCGTGGTGATCTTTGGAATTCTGTCCATGTGCTTGAATTCATACACAAATCTCGGCTTTGGCGCCACCTGCAAAATGACCAATTACGAATAAATTATACTTCTACCGACTTAAGTGACCCATGCGACTCAACCGACCCATGCGACGCAACCGACCCGTGCGACCCTCAACCAACGCGTGCGACCCATGCGACTCAAACGACCCACGCCCTTCAAACGACCATTGCGACCTAACCGAATCACTGACACTGACACTCACCCGTTTCAAATCAATAAACTGAGTCCAAGATGGTCATGAAACTACCGCGACCCTTGCTACTCAACCGACTCACGGAGTCGAAGATGTTCATGCAACTCCTGCGACCCTTGCGACCTAACCGACTCACTGACACTGACACTCACCCATTTCAAATCAATAAACTATTTTGTGACTCGAAAGCTTGCAAAACCCTAGAAATCAAACTATTTACACTTATTGACGCCATTGAAGATTGACTCGTGCTCTCTTCGCCAGTGATGCTGCTGATTCTAGCCATTTTCCTTCTCGCCAACTTCAAATCGTTCCCCCTCAAGTTCGAAATCACTTATTTCTTTCTTGCTATCAACTTTTAAACAGGTTTCACGGCGAAAAACTGTTCGGCTTTCTCGTTTTCAGCAGTTTTTCACGTCGAAAAACTGCCGAACTTCCATTTTTCCACGTTCGAACATTAAGGGCAAATTTGTCTTTTCTTCAATTTTTATTTTTTGGATTTAATAATTATTTTGGGGAAGAATATTTTTGAAATGGTTTAGCCCTATAAAAGTATCTCTGATATTTCGTCTTTTAAATTTTTCTTAAAAGTGATAATTTCAAAAATACTAATAAAAGTACTACATATAGAAAATTTTTCCGATCCAGGAATTTTTTACATGGAAAAGAAGTAAAACGTAAACGCAGCTGTTAAACCGCGGTTTGTGTAAACCAAACACGACTTTAGCGTTTCTCGGCCTCTCCAGTACGTGGCGGCTTCAGCATTAGAGTACACATATATATAATAATATTCATACCTAAGACACGCATGAAAAGTTGGGACCTTTTGGGTTGACATTATCTGCGGACAATCTGACACGAAGGAAAAAATTTGGCGTCGTTAACTCCGAGCCATCGTTTTCTTTGTGTTGTTGAGGTGATATGGCTTCGACCCTTTTCTCCAGAACTTTCTCTGCCGCTGGTCACCGCTTGATTTCTCCCTCACTGTCTTCCCTCCTTACGCAGACCTCCTCTAATCTCGCTCTCATTCTGAGTGTAAGTCTGTATGTTATTTCTCAACTGGGTATTCTCTGGGTTCTTCCCATTGATGTCTGATTTGCCTGTGATCGAGGCTTCGATAGATTTGGCTTTGTACCAGAGCTTCATAAGGTTTTAGCTTGGAAATAGAGCTTGAAACTGTTGGTGTCTGATGATTTCTGGTGTCAATTGGGTTTTCTCTTCAAACTTGTTGAATTCTCCGCATTCCATTTTTTCCAGATCGAAACTAAAATCTTTTATATTTGGGTAGTGGTTTTGGTGTATTTTCTGTTTTCTATCAGGTAATCTTCCATGGTTCAGGTGAGATAAGGTATTTGCATTTATTTTCAGATATTGTGGTATTTAAAGACTCAAGCTTTCATTTTTTGTTTGTTGATAAAACTATAATCCGTTTAGCTTCTTCCCCCTCATTCATATTACCAAGTTTTTTTGAACTGTTTTCCTGTTGTTTGAGCCGAATCTAATGTAATTGCAGACAAGGGCATTCTACTCACAATCAGGTTCCACCTGTACAGACTACAAATCATTTGCTTGGGCTGGTCGAGTTATGGATTCTGCAAGAGTTGGTTCAAAAGCTGGTTACTCGACGTCCTCCATCCCTACCAATGAACCTGTTGTTTCTGTTGATTGGCTCCACTCTAATCTCAGGGCATCTGACTTGAAGGTGAATGATGCGTAGTACCATCTCCATTTTAATGTTAATTTTTTAGCCTTTTTAAGCATATATGCAGGGCATAGTTAAATGGTGCATTTCTCAAGAATTTGCTTGCCATGATTATTATCTAACTAATTTTAGTGTTCCTCCTCAGGTATTGGATGCCTCTTGGTACATGCCGGAAGAGCAGAGGAATTCAATACAAGAGTATCAGGTGAGTATGTGAATAATTGTTGTGTGGACATGCATAAGTTTGTACATTGATTAGATTATACTTGTAACTCCTTCAATGAACTTGTGTTCTTTGTTGAACCGAGATCGATTCATTAACCTTATATCTTGGGATTTCATGTTGATTTACACATTGTTTTTCCTTATGCAACAGGTTGCTCATATTCCTGGTGCTCTTTTCTTCGATTTGGATGGAGTGTCAGATCAAACAACAAATGTGAGAATCCTATTGTTTCTCCAGAGAAGATGTAATTTTGTCATTTAGTTATAAGCTCTTGATTTCACATTGCTATAGCTTTTTGGGATAAGAGTAACATGATTTATCACTATGTAGTACAGTATCCTTCTTTGCTGCCATTACAAAATATTGAATGCAACTTAATGCTTCGAGGGAATACATTGTTTTCTCTTTTTCATGTCAGATGAAAATTCCCAACCAGTTGCTCTTTATGTCTTCTTATTTATAAGTTTTTGTTTGTGGGACAATTCGCATTACATATTTAGATTTCCCTTCCGTATGCGCCTGGCTTGCTTGTGCTTTATAAAGCCAACCATCTAAAAACAGATGTATGTTATTTCAATTAATTGTAACAGTTGCCCCACATGTTGCCATCTGAGGAAGCTTTTGCTGCTGCTTGTTCTGCTCTTGGAATTGAGAACAAAGATGGAGTGGTTGTTTATGACGGAAAGGGAATCTACAGTGCTTCTCGTGTGTGGTGGTCAGTATGCTCTGATTCCATTGAGGTTCTTTTTTTTTGTGTTAGATGTCTTGTTTAGATCTTATTAAACTAATGGGTGCTCCGTATATTTGATTTATATAGGCAGTTCCGAGTCTTTGGGCATGACAAAGTTTGGGTGCTTGACGGTGGCCTACCAAGATGGCGTTCTTCTGGTTATGATGTGGAATCTAGTGCTTCTGGTGATGCCATTCTGAAAGCCGGTGCAGCAAGTGAGGCTGTAGAAAGAGTTAATCAAGGGCAAACTGTAAGTTTACATCAGTAGTAATGAGTTTCCATTTGATGTTTCTGCAGATCTACGAAGAAACTTCTATTGTGAAATGAAGAAATAAAAAGAAAACACAAGCTGCCAATTGAATCACCCTTAAAGAATTTACTCATCCATTTATTCCATCTGAATCATTTTCTTTGTTGGTCACACAGGTCAATCCCATTACCTTCAAGACAAAGTTTCATCCTCATCTTGTGTGGAATCTTGATCAGGTTAGTTTACCGAAAACAGTTTGACTTTCATGGTTGTGATCTTCGATAGGTGTTTCATGTTGATGCCGACATTTAGTAAGCTAAACAAACAAACCTGAAGTCTACTAATGCTGTTTATCCCCAACAAAACAGCTCTAAGGATACATCATGTTCTTATTGTTTCTCCAAATATTTTTAATAATCTTAATAGTGTTTCAACATCCGTCTAGTAGTATCCATTTTCATAATCAGATATTGAAAGGAGTTAATGAATTTTTTTTATATTGCTTCCATATTATGGCTCAGTATCTTGAGTGATTTGATGCACACATGTATCTCAGTTTTAACATTTTTGGGAGGTTGAAAATCCAATGAATTCTCTCAGTTCTTATTTCGGGTCATCAATGAATTTGCAGGTCAAGAATAACATGGAGGATAAGACTTACCAACACATAGATGCCCGTTCCAGAGCCAGGCATATTATCATCCCTATGTCATTAGTTGGTTTACAACATGATGATGTTTTAAAACCATAATGATGGAATTCTTCAACGTGAAGTGTTTGATTCACATTAACCGCTTTTTGCAGGTTTGATGGTACTGCTCCAGAACCTCGTAAGGGAATAAGAAGCGGTCATATCCCTGGCAGCAAGTCTGTCCCCTTTACTCAGGTAGAAATGTCCTCGTATCCAAAGACTTTCATGTTAAAGGTGTCGGGAGTCATATATATGATGTAGTTAAGATTTGTTCTAAAATAATTTTCTTCCTCTCTCATTGCATTGCACCTCGAGTTTTATTGAATGTTCACTGCTTTAGTTGAGGCTAACAAGCCAGAGTGTGTGATAACCCTTCTGCAGATGCTGGATTCTTCACAAACACTATTGCCCGCGGACGAGCTTAAGAAACAATTTGAACAAGAAGGTAGCCAAATGTGACTTGTTTGCATTTTCTTTGGTTTTCTTCATTCGACCCTCATGAATAACGAAACGTGTCTTATATATCTCAATCTGATCAGACAATTTCTAGGGAATCCACTAGTTGTGACTGAACCTCCTGTGCAGATCTAAAACTATGCCAATGCCTATAAGCCACTGAGTGTCACTGACTCTTAATAACAACTACAATGCAAATACAATCTCCCTTTTTTCTTGAATGCTGCGGCCACTATGTGCAGATGGTCTATTAGTGTAGTTCAAGTACATATGTGGCTGCTCTCAGACCCTAGCCCCGGTCCTTTTCCTGCAGGTGTCTCATTGGATCGTCCTATCATGGCTTCGTGTGGCACTGGTGTAACAGCATGCATTCTGGCAATGGTAAGTCCTATCATTTTACCCAGCGTTTATAATCCTCATGAGACTGAGATATCAACCCTTTTTATCACTCAGGGGCTTCACCGTCTGGGAAAGAGTGATGTGCCAGTTTACGACGGATCCTGGACAGAATGGGCATCGCAACCCGAGTTTCCATTGGAGGACTACTCTTCATCAAGCGCATGAAAAAGCAACAGGATGATAAGCTTGCTGCCATATGATATAAACATTGAGGAGTCATGAAGCTTGCTCGGTTCAACCCAACTGCTGAATGGAAATGGAGGGTTGTATCTGTGTAGACTTTCTGGATTTTGGTTTCATATGTTGTGGTTAAACATGCCATAACTAGCAACATTGTTTTTGTCCTCTTGTTGGTCACCATTTCATTGTTATGAATAAGTATTGCATACATCTTCAAGCCTACTTGTTGTAAATGGCTGGTTGCTGTTAGTAGATTGGTCCGTTGAAATTTTTGTATTGGAAAGTACCGTTGAAATTTTTGGTAATGGAAAGCAATGAATATCGTTGAAATCGTTATCAAATATAATATTGTTGCATTTAGATAAAATGCGATCGATTATCAATAAAAATACAAACACAAATATAATGTTACAACTAATTGCTCCAATAGTCAATGTATATGTGGGCTGACATTTGCACTCTGATTTGAGTAATATTTAATCCAAACAAAAACTGGGTTCATAGGTTAGATTTGTAATAGATTAATATTCATGTCGATTATACGATAAATATATATATATACATATATGATTGTAAAGATTTTAATACTTTTAAATTACAAATGGAGTTTTTCAATACTATTTTTTGTTAATGAATATCTCTGGTTTAAGAAACGGTGTAAATTGTCTTTATACTTTTAGTTAAAGATAATTTTAAAAAAATATCTATATGACCATTTTGGATTTAACGATGATAACTCGTTTTTCCTTTTAGTTGATCGGTCATCAAAGTCATATTTTTCAATTCCAATACGACATCTTTTTGGATATTTCGGGAAAAATGTTAGATTTAGCATTTTCACATCAAATGACCACTGTCTAACTTGCCTCCCTCACACAACTGTAGTCACAACTCACTTCGTTGTCGTCGCCATCTCCTTTTCATTGTCAACTGTTTCGACATTTGACTTCGCCGTTATTCCCCTCTCCTCTTTCATCGGCAAATGGGTTCAAACAATTTTTGTAGCACAAGACCAAAACATACAAACTTTTTTAGTCTCTTACTCTTACATGACCTAAATTGATCTCTCTATATCTATCAAGATGTTAGGCACCGGATCATTTGGCCTAGAGCTTTTTGACAACATGGTAAATATCTTTTTATTTGTAATAAATTTTTAAATTTAAATTATTAATTTTTTTTTTACTTTTTTATTCTTAAAATAGAATTACACGTGCAATAAAGATAATATTTATAAAGTAAGCAGTTTTTAACAGGTAGACCGCGTGGCCTAATGGATAAGGCGCTCGCCTCCGGAGCGGGAGATTGTGGGTTCGAGTCCCACCGTGGTCGGTTTTTGCCCTCTTCTTTTTACTGCCACTCACTCGATTCTGTATACAGTAAAAGAAAAACTTATCATATACTTTGTACATTGCAGTTAAAATAATTTCATGTGAAGGAAAAGGGGATGTTCACTTGCAGCCAGTGTTCTAAAAATCCCTTTAGGTCCCGCCTAGGCGCTAGGCGTTTCCTGGCCGCCCGCCTAATTTCTAGACGGTCTTTTTTTTAAAAAAAAAAAGAATAACGTCAAAACGACGTCATTTTGGTACTTAAAGAAAAAAAACTAACAATGATATCTATCCATGCGTTAATCTTTTATCGACTTTGACATCATCATTTCATTTGTCTTCTTCTATGTATTCCATCGTTTATTGTCTTTATCTAAGTCTCTTGTCCTCGCATTTGTATCTAATCCTCGTTTTTGCATTCATCCTTGTTTTCTTATCTTCTATCGTCTCTCGTATGTTGTCATCATCTTCATCTTTTGTCATCGCCTTCATTCTCATCTTCATCTTTATTTCATCTCCACCCTTAGCTTCATCTCTCGCATTCGTCATCGCCTCTCACCTTTGCCCTTGTCTTGGTCTAACATCGTTCTTACTCAACGTCTATTTTTTATATTTTGTTTGTTTTATGTTATTTGTCATCGTATGTTTGATATTGTGATTTAATACTTATAAATATTATTTATAAATACTAAACTTTATTTATTTATATATGTATTTATAAAATTAAGTATTTTATAATTATATTAAATAAAAATAAAATATATATATATATATATATATATCCGCCTAGCCCGTCCAGACACTGCCTAGGCTCCGCCTAGACGCTCTGGGCGCTAGGCGTTGGGTGTCCACCCGCCTAGCGCCTAACGCTTTTTTTGAATCTTGCTTGCAGCAGAACAGAGGCCAAATGCTTGCAACTCTTCCATAACATTGGTTTCAATTTGCAGTCATTGTCAATGATTGGTACTAGGGGTGGCCAATCAAGGGTTTCGATCCGGATTCCTCGGATTTCGATCTGGGCTAAGATTTTTCGGGTTTACGAAAACTGAATCCGAATGTTTTTCTATTTGGTTTCTTTGGGTTTCGATTCGGATTCGGGTTATTTGCGTTTTAAAGCAGTGAACCCAAAATAACCCAAATTAGATTCGAGTATCATGGGTTTTTGGGATTTTTGGATTTTTCGGGTTATTCGGTTTGGAGCCAGATGTTTCTACCTCTCAATGCAAAAGACAAACTTTTCGGTCACCTTCAATTTCTTCTCCCACGATACCTTCCCAATGTATTCCTTCTAGATAAATAAATTATTGTCTATAGTTTATAGAAAATGGTGATACCAGAAAAATCATCTCTACAATACATAACCCTGATAGGTCAATTGGACAAGAGAATAAGCTTAAACCAGACAATTAGGCATAAAGATGGACATAGATAATACGCCGCATTGTGCATCATGGTCGCTAAACTTGTCTATGAGAACTCTTCTCGTATCCAATACGTCGTTCAAGATCATTGGAAGGTTCGTATATTACACGTTCGACACACACACACACACACACATATATATATATATATATATCATATCCTACTGTATATTACCGAATACGTTTGAAAATTAAGTGTTCGTGTGGTACCCATTTTGCAGAGGAAGTTCTTGGACTTCGAAGACTACTAGAACGGTGAGTAAGCACATAATTTAGCTTATCCACTCACATTTTTATTTATATGAGGGAGATGCGATGATGAGGGAGACACGGTGGGTGAGGGAGAAGAGTGGAGTCTTTGGTCAGGCGGCGTGATGAGGTGAGGGAGAAGAGAATGGAGATAAGAGTGTAGGTAGCGGCAGACTGGCTACAGAACACTAAAAAAATAAACCCTAACTTAATTCGGTTGTTCGGGTTCTTCGGATTTAATCCGAACCCGGATCGAACCGATCAGAACCTAAACGGGTTCTAAGATTTAGACCCATATAGATTTTTATGGTAACCCATTTGTAAATGATCCGGGTTTTTCGGGTCGATCCGGGTCCGTCCAATCCGGATAACCCAGAGTGTCCACCCCTAATTGGTACAAACATAAAAGTTGTTGGCGTTTGCATTTTTTTTTTTTTTTGCGATCCCGGGTGAGACCATAAATGATTGCCTTTATCGCTATCGTAATCAAACCTTATCAAAGGTACATTATTAGGTTTTAACACAATAGTTGAACATTTATATATACTTAAACAGGTACATTATATATATACACACATATTTTCATACTCATAAAAGAGTCCATATACATAAATATACAAAAGTATTTAACCATTGCTTATTTATATGTATATGTATACATATACATATACATATATGTATATATACACACATATTCGCATATTTATGTATATACAATATATATATATTACACGTACGAACATATAAACATGCATATAGATTATATATATATATATATTTGTAATATATACACATATTATGTTGTGACTAAACTGATGCGATGTCGAGTAGAAAAAAGAAAACCAATGATGAGGATGAGAGCACGGGCAAAGCACACAACGATTAAGGGTTGACCATGAGAAAGCTTTAGAAACTATTCACTCAAATGATGTTTGAGAATTTCGCAGCTAAAACATTGGCAGGACTTGGAGACAAAAATGATCAAGCATTCGTGATCCTTTTCAGGGTAGACTGAAAATGGAGAATGGCCGATCGAGCAAACATTTGCTCGCCCCAAACAAATTAAGGTTTGAATACGAACTTATGACTTCTTAATCATTGTGTTATTTTTGCTTGATTCTCTAAAACCTTTGCACAATGCTCGATCAAGAGCCTAAAACATTTTGTTTTTGTTTTTTGTTTTTTTTTTTTGCCCTTTTTAAGCCTATGAGATATCATTGTAAACCCTTAATCAATTTTTTAATTGAGAGAAACTGCATTCCATGTTATTCCTTTGAAAATTGCATGGAATGGAATCCAATTTTAAACGTATTACCAGTACTAAATCACAAGTGTTATGGTGTTGTCGGTTACTTCAGAGTTCTTTCATCGAGTTGTAAGGGGATTATAGTGTTAGTCCATCAAAGCACAAGTTTCACATTATTTTATCGATTTATTAAAGGGTTTTAAATCATTGATTTATCTTGCTAACAATAGATTATCGATTTAGAGTCATATCAAGTGGTATCAAAATCCCGCTCTTGAGTAAAGATTATCTATCAGTCCTGTTTGATTCTTTTAAATTATCATTTTCTTACAATAAAAAAATAGTGCTTAATCGAAAAAACGAAGGTTAATTTCAAGTTTGTGTGTTGTTTTTTTTGTTAAACTTCATTATGTTGCATTGTAACTCTTGTGGTATCAATTTTTTTAGTTTGATTTGTTATGATTTGCTTGTGAATTTTAGACTTTAAGTTCTCAACTATATCGAACAATGAAAGCTAAGAAAAAGCACAAGAGTGTGAATGAAAGGTTTTACGCGCAATTTAACCAATGACTTCATAGGGTGGCAGATACATCATGGAATGTTTGTCAAGAAAATACTAAGAGGGCGCCACCTGCAGCTAAATATCCATAGCCCACGGATATAGACGATGATGAATATACTGAGTTTACGTATGATGAGGACTATTAGATACCATGACCTAATGAACAAGCGTGAAATCGGACTGATGATAAAGTTTGTATCATCAAAATGGAGATTTCAATTTACTGGTGGGAGTGATGTAGAGACATGTTTGGAATGAGAAACAAAGATAGAGATGATCTTCGATTTAAATCACCACTCCAAGTTGAAGAAGGTGAAAGTAGCGTATGGTGATGAGATAAAGATTTATACCTACCCCGCTACATAAAAACATTCAATTTTCAACAGTGAAATTCGTTGGAAATGACACCTTTTTTTCATTAGAAATGATAATTTCCAACTGATTACAACAAATTTCAACCCATTGGAAATTGACTGTCGAAAAACCTATGCGTTGTAATTTGCAACGACATTTCAACGGACAGAATCGGTTGGATTTATCAAGGCATTGCAACGGATAGAGCCGTTGGAAATTGCGATAGATGCCCGTTGGAAGTACCAACGACCATCCATTGCAAATATGACTAGGAAACTAACTGGTATCGTTGATAAATTGACAAATTTTTATTTAAAAATAAAAATAATTTTTTTTTATACATACAAAATTTAAAATCGAATTTCCTACACATCATTTAAACTGGCACTGTAGTCTTCATATCTGCCTTCTCCAACCCCTCGAGAAAGGATTGCGTCAGAGTCGATGATCGGTTCTTGTCTGGACGATGTTTTCTCAATAGATGGTGGAGACTGATACACTTGACCGGTTATCAACTCAATGATGCTCTCCATATGATGCATATGTGCTTGCGTTTCTCGAACTATAGCCACGAGCTACTTGATTCATTGTTCTCGGGCATACGGCTCTTAGACCGTGGGAGCACTGTCGTGGCATCCTCTACAATATCTTTTTATAGAGAACTCAGACCATATAGACACTCCTTTATACAATCTAACAGATGCAATATCAAACAAATTGAAGTTAGTATGACAATTAATTATTTTTTATATAATGAACATTATGAATTAGTAACATTATTTACCTGTAATTAAATTTTTTCATTTTGTAAAGGACTAAAGTTCATCAGGAAATGAACCAACGGCTTGTGATTGTTATGTGATCTTCTCTGTCACAGCTTTCACCATCCACGTTTCCTAAGGGTCAACAAGCTTGGATTCTTCGACCTATTTCCCGACAACGAGCTTCGTCTTGGCATAAGTCTCAACGACCAGCTCCAAAGCAGTCAGTTCTCTTCCCATACTTTGCATTTGTAATATTTAAATAATGACTCAATAAAAATTTTGCAGATAAATAAATTTAAATTATAAAGAAAAATTTCTAACCAACTCTTTCTTTCTTTTGAGGAACGACTTTGCTCCCGAGGTATGGCGATGCAGACCATCCCCGAGAACATTTTCGTCGTACTAATACTTCTTAACCTTTTCATGTTTAGCCTTCAAGTCCTCCGACTCCTATACTAGATGAGTTAGTTGAAAACCTTGTACGTTATCCATGTTGGTTTGACGTTCTTGTTGTAGTAGTTGCGTTTGACGTTGTCCATCATCAAGCGCAACCGAATTTATATATCCCACTTCTAGGTAGTATACACAAATTCAATAATAATATTAAATTAAATATAACACTTACAATAAAAGTACACCACCATCGGGGGCATATCACTTTTGTCGTCACTTTCTAGGAATAGTACAATCATCTTGAAAAAAACATTGGATGATTTTGTTATTCATGTGTTTAAGAACATCATCTACATCAAACCTACACATGTAAACGAAAAACGTTAGATGATTTTAAAAATTAAAATAAATATATAAGTGTAAATGAATAATAGTTTACCCTAACGTCTCGTTAGGACGTTCAAGATCGATGATGGAAATATTTGAACAATCGTCGAAGGTATCAAACAAAGCATCGATATCCACCATATCATCTTTGTCATCAAATATCAATGGTGTCGATATAGGTGACGAAGGATGGTATGATGGAGGGGCTTGTGCGAAAACCGCCAACAATCCAATGTAACCGATAAATAGTCAATGTCTCATAATGTTTAAGGGTTTAGGATTAGTGTTTAAGAGAATTTTTTGTTTTGGTTTTAAGATTGTGTTGAAAATAGAATTTGTTTACCGAGTTAAATACCAAAATTTTCAAAGGATGTCCGTTGGAAACAACGTCCAATCAACGAACGTCATTTATCGATATGACGATAGATTTTCCAATGGATATCCGTTGGAAATTCCAATGGATTCCCGTTCGAGATTATGTTTCCAAGGCAACGAATGTCATTAAGCAGTTGTACATCTTCTTTTTAGCGAACATCCGTTGGAAATTCCAACGGATGCCCATTGGAAAGCATGTTTCCGATGCCACAAGCTACCTAGGCAGAGCATAGATAATCTTACCTATTCCAACGGATGTCCGTTGAAAAAAGCCGACGGATTTCCGTTGGAAAGGGCTAACAGATATTTGTTGAAATCTTCCAATGAATGATCATTGATACGGTGTCATTGAATTCAACATTCATTCGTTGAACATTCAAATGAATACCCGTTGAATAAAGGAAAATCGTGAACTTTTTCTAAGTGTGAACAAAATTTTACGATTCAATGGGTGTTAGTTGCAGTTTCCAACGAATGCCTGTTGAAAGTGGAATACATGAGTTAAAAAAATAAGTTACAAAAAGTTTGATACTGTAATTACATAATTCGCATATCTTCTTCTGTGTATTCTTCAATTGGTGAGTCTTCCTTCGATGGTGCATGGGATTCTTCACCATGTCCATCTTCCGCATCTTCCGGTTCAACATCTTCATAATCGCCGATGTGTTAGCAATATATGTCTGTCCTTGTGAGAATCTCTTCATGATTTTCAGTGGCAACTAATCGTATGGGCTAAGGGTATTCGGTTTGCAATGTATCTTCTTTTTATTTGTGTTTATAATGCCACACGGTTTAATCCTAACTACAACCCACCATTCTTTTCTTCGACGTTTCATTGTTGTTGGATAGTGCACGTAACATACCTTATTTGTTTGATCTGTTATGCTGAATTGATTATACTTTGCATACTGTCGTGACGGGTTGATGACAACTTCTCCCCATCTATTTTTTCGTTGACCACAGCCTATGGTTGGGTCAAACCATTGACATTTGAAAATATTATCTTCAATCCAATTAGACCAAGATATTCGACCTATAGGAATTGGTCCAAAATGTCGTTGAAATTATTATCCTTTATTTGACTATTGAAGCCGTAATTGAATGTGTTTCTATGTTTTTCGTGTTCATATGTGTGGAATGTATATCTCCGAGTAACAATATTAGCCAACACAATACATTTCTTACAAGACTGTTAATCAACACTTAACCAAGTAGGATGTCTCTTATCGCAACCTTTAACCTTTATATAAAAATAAATAATTACTCATAAAGATACTTTATTTTAAATATATATGGAAAGACGTGTACTTATGTAATCTCTCAACCACAAAACATAATATTAAACTTCTATTTTGTTAAGTTTATCTACATTTAGAAGAGGATATGTACCCATTACTTCTTCATCAAATATCTCGTTTATAATGAAAATATGTTAGCGCACACACACACACACATAGGTTTATATATATATATATATATATGTTTGTAAATTAAAATATCGATTGTCATCGTTTTGTACATTTAAAAGGTAATAACACTTGACAATATAATATATATATGTGGACGTGATTATACTCCTCTCTTGTTAGCAATATTCTTCGAATTTCCCACCGACTCTTGTAAATCTGCCATCATGTTTAATCGTTAGTATAGTATTTGTGTACATGTTTGTATGCATGGTGCCTCTTCTTTCTGTACCACGGTCTTTCGAAAATATATCTTATGTTTTTTGAATTTATATCCAAGGGAAAAAATCTTCTATGACAATCAAACCAATATAGTTTCTTCCCATGTACTAGACGAAACTAATATGTATCATCCATACAATATGGACATGCCTATTGATAACACGTAATGTGTGTTAGTTTTAGGCAAGGCATTTACATCATTTTTTCATAATTTGCATAGCACGAGTTACAAAATGGACACAAACGTTCTTTATGTACTCATTTTTGTTTATTTTCAGGTTTTAAGGCGACAAGGCCTAACCGAGCTTTAGAATGTTAATTCCTGGATTCAACCGCACATACTGGAAGCTACAAACCATTCGGAGCAACTTCAGGCCACGGAACCAAACGGAACACTAGAGCATCGAACGAAAGGAGCGAAAATAAGAAGTTAACTCAGCCCACTCAGGCTTGGAACAAGCCCCGTGCGGGCTGCATGCGGAAGAACTTTGATCCCGACCCGTGATGAACATCAACCCGCTCGTGCTCCATGGGATGACATGAACCCACGCGTGTTGTCACATTAGTCCGCGCAGGCAACTCTAGAAAATTTCACACGCCTCGGGCTGGAAGAGAACCAGTTCGAATTGGACAAACATGACGACCCCGCACGGGGCGGATATCCTAACCCGTATGGGCTGCGTTTCCAGCGAATATTGCACGACTCGGGGAGGCAAGCAGCCCGCTCGGTCTGATAGATACATGATGAGCCCGCACGGGGTGAGTACCTAGCCCGCACGGGTCCCCTTTTTAGGACCAATCTATGTTAGACTTTGAACAAAAATTAAAAAGAAAGGGGCGGCTAATGAATTCAGATGGTGGCTCAGGCGAGAAAAGATACTGAAAAATACAAGGAGAAAGTCTGGAGAAACTGGAGAAGGAGAAAAACAACAATCCGAACTTCAATAACGAGATAGGGAAGATCGAGGAATCGTATTTCTTACTTTTTATCATGTCTAGGGTTTATTTCTCTTGTTTTACAATAGAAACCATGAGGTGAGTAGATTTTCAGCTATGGTTTACGGATATCGGAATTTTAATGGTGCTTGAAATTATACGTTAATGCTTAGACCTTTCGAAGTTTTCTTGAATTTCGGTTTTACAATCAACATCGTAAACGCTTTATACTTGTGTTGGCCGCTCAGTAACTTAGGAATTCGTGTTTAGCCGGGAGGTTAAATTATGAATCCGGAGTCGTTGATTGTTGATTAAGTTCGATTAATGAGAATCTGGCCGGTCGGTTAATCGACTTAGGAATTAAGATTGTGCGCTTAATGCTACCATAATCACGAGTTAATCGTTGCTGGGAGGTAGGATTGCACGTTGTTATGGTTAGGAGGTTAGGGGTCGAGAGAACCATTCCTTATAATTCGATAGGTTCATGATCCTTTGTTCGTTGCATCCTTGCAAATTCCGGTAACCCAAAACCCATTGTGTTCTTAATTATCAAGTTTTTCACGTCTCCCTATCGCTGTCACAATTCAATTTAGTGTTTTAGAAATTAGTCCCACATCAACATCAGTTCAACCCGTCTTAGTTTAGTCGTATTCTTAGCTTAGGTTGCATTAGTCCCCAGAGTTCGACCCTTGTATTACATCGATCCGTACGCCATTCAAAAACATTCTATTGGCAGAAAAGTCACTAATTGTCCACAACAACACCGCTTTAAATGTAAAGTTTTGCTTCGTACTTACATCATATGGAACATTTCTATTCTTCCATAAATCTCTTAATTCATGAATTAAGAGTTGTAGAAATAAATCAAAACTTTTTTCCGGATGTTCTAGTCCTAGAATCATCAACGTCAGAAACATATTTTTTCTTTTCACACACATCTTGAGAGACAAATTATATGGAAAAAAAAATCACAGGCTATAGAAAATATTGACTTCTAGATTGTCTATACGGACTAAAACTGTCGATGCTCAGAAAAAGATAAACAATTATCGTTTCATACGCAAACTTAGGAAATATCACTTCACCGGTAGAGTTTTTGGCATACCATCTCTTTACCATAGTGGTTTTTTATTTATATAACATTCTCAACATGTTTTCTACAGACTTATAGAACATCTTTTTGTACATTATATAATTTTGTGAATATGGTTTTTCGGACGAAATCTGCTTGCACCACAAAATTTACATTCCAAAACAGTCTTTATCTCCTCCCCAAAATAACATGCAACTATTTCTACAAACACCAGTATTCTCATGTGGCATTTCCAAATCCTTTAAAACATTCTTTGTTTCATAATTTGTCTCAGGAGCTTGATTATTTTGCAGTAAATATTCACTTATGATTTTCCAAAATGAATCCATGCGATTTTCAGCTACATTGTAGTATGTTTTTATACTCATCAATTATGATTATAGGGATAACGATACTAACATTCATGATAATCTTCATATTTAGGTTGTTTTGTTGCACCCAATAGGTTGAAAAATCAGCGTGCCTCATTGTTCAACATCTCTTCATGCGTTTGCTTAACGATTCTAGGAAAAGCCTCTCACACCATTTCTACACATATATTGATCGACGTTGTTTCACAATGAACCTCTTCATTTCTTTTCATTATTTATGCTTCTTGCACATTATTTCTAACGCCACATTCTTCGTCATGAAGAACAAAATTTTGTAATTCTGTTCGAAATCTACCTTATAAATGTGTTTGCAAATAATTTCTTGACTTTGATACTTCATGTTTTTGTCTCTTTTCTAGAGACATAACATTGTCTCACGTTCTTCACACAAAGGTTGCAACAACGCAAAACTCATTAACTGCTCCAAATCCGTATAAGAATTGGTGTGTAACTTCCTCAGTTATGGGATCTTTTCTTCTATACATCTAGTCTCTCGATCTGAATGTATATCTATTTAAAGAAGACGACATTGTTTGAAAGTATATTTTTTTCATGATTTGATGCTAAGGAATTCGGGTTTAGTGTATAAATATTGAAAATTCCAACAGATGAGCGTTGGAAATAGTAACGGATGCCCGTTGAAATCTAACGTCCATTTTTTCCAGGGTTCGTATCGAATATAAAATTTACCAATGAGCATCCGTTAGTATTTACAATGGCCATTCATTGGAATCAACAACGACAATCCATTGAAATAATACGGTGGTTTACAATGGTTTTTTAACAGAAAACTTACAACGAATAGTATCCTCTGATATTCCGTTGAAAATTTTAACGGATTGGTGCTCGTTGATCATTCTCCGTTCTCAATTGAAATCTGTTGTAATTTTTATCAAGACGGATCCGTTGATCCGTCCATTGATATTTGCTTATTTTTTTGTAGTGTCCACTATCATCGAGAGGTTAATCAACATCTAAGATGATTGGTACAAGGTAATTGGAGTGTGGATGATATAAAGTAATGGATTTTTTGATGATTCATGCAAACATAGACGAAGATTGAAAGGCTATCATAGATCAATGTCTAGACAACATTGCTTTGAAATTGGCCGATGATAGTACTCGTTTACAAAGAGACGTTTTTACTAACAAACTCACAAATTCTTTGTCCAATATTGTTTTTTATTTATTGCAAGGTTGCGAGGATGTGTTCCTTGAAAAAATCTCGACGACTTGCCACCTTTGGGAGGGATTGACCACCAAATTGATTTTGTATTGGATGCTAGAATTTCAAACAAGCCGGTGTATAAGACCAACCCTGAGGAGACGAAGGAGCTCCAACAACAAATCACAGAGATGATGGAGAGTATGTGCATGAGAACATGACACACTGTATTGTTTCTGTGATCTTGGTGTCAAAGAAGTATGACACATGGAAGACGTGTGTTGATCATCCTTTAATCAACAATACCATGGTAAAATATTGTCACCCAAATCCTTAGGTTAGATGATATGTTACATTAATTGCATGGATCAAACGTATTTCTAAGATAGATCATAAGAGCGAATACCATCAAATTAGAATGAGGGATATAGATGAGTGTAAAATTATGTTCAAAACAAAAGTAGGATTATATAAATGGTTAGTCATGTCCTTTGAGTTAACAAAGGAATCTAGTACGTTCATCCGGTTAATGAATCGTCTTCTCAGGAAATTGAATGGACCATGTGTTGTAGTATATTTTGATGATATCTTAATCTACAACAAGAATTTAAAAGAACATGTAATAGATCTTAGGGGTGGTCTTAGATTTTTTGGGGAGTAGAAATACGTATGTTAATTTTTTTAAAAAATACATGTTTTGATCTAACCAACTAGTATTTCTAGGATTTGTTGTCAATACACATGGCATACATGTTAACGAGGAAAAATTACAAGCCATAAAGAAATGGCCTACCCCAACAACTATGGAGAAATTATGAAGTTTTCACGATCTTTCATGTTTCTATTGAAGGTTTGTAAAGTAATTTAGTACCTAGCGGCAACCTTGAGTGAAGTTATTAAGAAGAATGTCGGCTTGAAATGGGAGGACGTGCAAGAGAAACACTACTAAAAAAACATGTCAATATCAATAGATGGATCATCAAAATAGTCTGTTGAAATATTTTTTTCTAACGGATTCTAAAGTATCAGTCCGTTGAAATAATTATCAACGGATTCGTCCCTTAAAAAATATTTACCAAATGATTCCATAGTTGATCATTAAAAGTATTTCATCTTTATCAATGGATGCCCATTGCAAATTTTCTAAATTTCCAACAGATGCCCCTTGAAAATTCTAACGAATGCCCCTTGGAAAAATTCATAATTACAAAATTCTGCATCTAACCGTCTTCACGTTTTCAACGGAAATCCGTTGAAAATTTAGGCATTTAAGATGTTGAACAATTCACTTTCAACACATTCAACAAAACCTTTCAAATCCTATCAAGACCTCTCCCAAACCAATTAAATACAATACACTATAATGATTGGTGATTCATCGATCATAAAGGATTGTTAGTGTAAAGGATATACATGTAAAAACGGTAGAACCGTAATTTCTGTAATTAGGTCTAATGTTGTAATTATGTCTAATGTTGTATTTTGTACTTTTAGCCGTTTAGGCTTATTCTAATCAATTATTCAGATTTGAAATTATCATGGTATCAGAGCTTTAGGTCTAACGACAACAAACTTTCCTAAATTCTTGGCCGGCCTCTCCTCCTCTCTCAAACCGCCGCCGCCGCCGCTCCTCCTCTTTCTTTGCGGCCGCCGACCATCCCCTCTCCTTTCCTCCGACCGTTCACCCTTCTCTTCCCTCCCTTGCCGTCGTACCATCACGTACGAAGACCCTAAACACAGATCTCCCACCGTCGTCCTCCACTTCGGCCGCCTAGCCCGTTTTACTCGCGTCCCGGATTGCCCCTCCTCCTTCGTCCCGCGCCGCGTCCGCTGGTTATCCCGTCGCGGCCATCGTTCCTCTATCACCCTACCCTAGATCTAATCTAAGATCTAACCCTAGATCCACAATACCAAACCCTAGATCTTGCATCTCTTGCTCAGCCGCCTCACAATCCTAATCCATGGCAGGCCAAACCAGCAACCCTACCGCCCGTCTCATCGATGCGGCTCCGACTTTCGATCCACAACATCCGCTCTGCACTCTTCTCACTGTCGACATGGCCAACATCACAAATCTGACGTCGACCAATTTCCTCACATGGAATGTTCAGATTCGTGCCCTTCTTGAAGATCACAATCTCCAATGCTTCATTGAGGACAATTCCGTTGTTCCTCCAGCCAAGATCCATCGCGATGGAGTGTCCGTCGACAACCCTAATTTCCAGCCATGGAAGCAACAAGACCGCCTCCTCTTCTCAGCCCTATTTGGAGCAATATCGGCCTCTCTACAGCCCCTCATTGCTCTCGCGACCATCTTCTACAACTTCGTGATAAGATCAAACACTGCTCCAAAGGATCACAATCCATTGATGAATACATTCGTGCTATCACGGCTACTGCTGATGAGCTTGCCCTCTTAGAAAAGCCGCTGGATCATGAAGATGTCCTCGATGCAATCCTAGATGGTCTTCCCGAAGAGTACATACCGATTGCGGATGTAATTCGAGCAAAGGATACCGCTGCATCCGTTGAAGAAGTTCATGAAAAGCTTCTCAATCATGAGGCCAAATTGACTACTACTGAACCGCATCCTCTCTTGGCCGCTGCTCCCATCACAGCCAACCCCACGGCCGCACGCTCACAAAATTGGTTCCGCTCGGATTCCCGCTCGTCCGGCTATGCAACCTCGTGACTACTGGATAGTGGAGCGTCTCATCACATCACGTCGGACCTCTCGAACCTTGCCATTCACTCACCTTACCGCGGCAGCGACAATGTAGTTGTCAGTGATGGCCACGGTTTATCCATCACACACACGGGTTCCACTTCTATACCCCTCGACACTAGATTATTATCTTTACGAAATGTTCTATGTGTACCTAAAATTTGCAAGAATCTGATTTCGGTTAACCGAATTTGCTCCTAATGGTTTTCAGGTGAAGGATCTCAGCACGGGGGCGCAACTTCTGAAAGGAAGCGCTAAAGATGGAGTTTATGAGTGGCCCGTCTCATCAAGTATCTCGTCTCCCTTTCATGCATTTCATAGTGTCAAGACCACTTCGTCCGAGTGGCATTTCCGTTTAGGTCATCCGTCGTCTTTTATTTTGAATAAAGTTATTAAAACTTTTGATTTACAGTTGTCTCGGGATTCACCTTATGTGTTTTGCAATGCTTGTTGACGTAATAAAAGTCACAAATTATCATTTTCAACTTCTACTCTTATTACTTCTCGTCCACTTGAAGTGATCTTTTTCGATGTTTGGACATCTCCTATTTATTCCGTTGATGGCTTTAAATATTATGTTCTTTTTGTAGATCACTTTACACGTTTTTCATGGCTACATCCACTCAAAACCAAATCCCAAGTTCGTGACACATTCATTCAATTCAAATCCCTTGTTGAAAACAAATTCGATAAACGCATTTCAACACTTTATTCCGATAATGGAGGTGAATTCATTGCCTTGCGTTCTTTTCTATCCTCTCATGGCATTTCGCATTTCACATCTCCACCACATACTCCCGAACATAATGGTATTTCTGAAAGACGACATAGGCACATCGTAGAAACCGGTCTTTCCCTTCTCATGCACTCCTCCATGCCTTTATCCTATTGGTCTTATGCATTTTGTGCAGCGGTCTATCTCATTAACCGCCTTCCGACTCCTACACTTAGTATGTCCTCCCCTTACGAGTGTCTTTTCCAACAACCACCAAACTACTCTAAGCTTCGCGTCTTTGGATGTCTATGTTACCCATGGTTACGTCCTTATACAGCCAACAAACTAGAACCAAAATCTGATCCATGTGTCTTCCTTGGGTACTCATCTACCCAAAGTGCATATGTTTGTCTTGATCCTCTTAGGTCACGCATTTTTGTCTCACGTCATGTTCAATTTTTTGAGTCTATCTATCCTTTCGCTGACCCTACCAAATTCTTTTCACAAACCAAACAGCCAACCCCCGTTTCCACCTCTCAACCAAGCGTCGATCCTATACCATCCTTCACGCCGCAGTCGCTCATTGCTCCATTGCCGTCTCAACCCCTAAGCTCGGATCCTTCACCGCTTCAAACCTCGGATGTTGTCTCTCGGTCTCCGACTCCTACTGATGCTGCACCACCAACATCGTCACAATCTCCTGAGCTGATCATCTTGGACGTGCCACCACAACGTCCTCGAACCAACTCTCACCCGATGGTTACTCGTTCAAAGAGCAATGCTTCTAACTGCAATAAGCGATCTGCTCTTGTTGCTCAGATAGAGAGTGAACCAGCAAACATTACTCAAGCCTTAAAGGATCCTCGGTGGCGTGCAGCAATGGATGGCGAGTTACAAGCCTTGCATCGCAATGAAACGTGGCAGCTTGTTCCAGCCACTCAAGCAATAAATATCGTTGGTTGCAGATGGGTGTTTCGCATCAAACGAAAGCAAGACGGATCGGTGGAACGATTCAAGGCTCGACTTGTTGCAAAGGGGTTTCACCAAAGACCGGGCATCGATTATCATGAGACATTTAGCCCGGTTGTGAAACCAACCACCATTCGTGTCATCTTGAGTATTGCTGTCTCTCGCGGTTGGACTCTACGACAACTTGATGTCAATAATTCCTTCCTACAAGGCCGATTTTTGGAGGAGGTATACATGTCTCAACCCCCGGGTTTCATTGATAAAACTCATCCTCATCATGTGTGCAGACTTCAACGAGCAATCTACGGACTCAAACAAGCTCCTCGAGCATGGTATTCGGAGCTTCGCACATTCCTTCTCGCTCGTGGTTTCACCAACTCTCTAGCGGACACCTCGCTGTTTATTCTCAACACAACGGCACTACAATTGTACGTGCTGGTCTATGTTGATGATATTGTTGTTAGAGGCATTCCGTATCACGGGTACAGCAGTTCATTGATGCCCTAGCCGCATGCTTTTCCATCAAAGACTTGGGTGACCTATCGTTCTTTCTCGGGGTAGAAGCCATGCGCACGTCTAATGGCCTACTTTTGACTCAACGCAAGTACATCTCATGCATGAATCAAAGCCGGTTTCCACACCCATGCCGTCCACCTCACGTTTGACAATAGACACCGGTACTTCCCTCTCCAATCCAACGGAATACCGGTCTATTGTTGACGGCCTACAATATCTCTCTCTCACATGACCGGATGTAAGCTTTGTGGTCAACAAGCTATCTCAATTCATGCATGCTCCCACGGATGTTCATTGGCAAGCCGTGAAACGAGTCCTACGCTATCTCGTTGGCACGAAGGATTGAGGTATCTACTTATCCGTGCACAACACTCTCTCTTTACATGCCTTTACCGATGCAGACTGGGCTGGAGATTCTCATGATCTCAAGTCAACCGGAGCATATCTTCTCTTCCTTGGTGCACATCCTATCTCCTGGTCATCCAAGAAGCAATCCGGACTCTCCCGTTCATCTACAGAGGCTGAATACCGATCTATTGCGTCCACCGCTACCGAGGTCCTCTGGGTCATTTCGTTATTATCGGAGCTTGGAGTCACGTCATCATCACCACCCACCATCTATTGTGACAACATTGGAGCAACGTATCTAAGTGCCAAGCCGATTTTCCATTTTCGAATGAAACACTTGGCTCTTGACTATCTCTTCGTTCGCGGCTTGGTCGAGTCGAAC
>CM071863.1:46044197-46102939 GCA_036759665.1 Gynandropsis gynandra
CACGAAGCCTCTTCCGCGACTACCATTTGATGTCTTATGCTCCAAGATTGGACTCACCACGGGTGCTCCATCTTGAGGGGGCGTGTAAAGGATATACATGTAAAAAGGGTAGAACCGTAATTTCTGTAATTAGGTCTAATGTTGTAATTAGGTCTAATGTTGTATTTTGTACTTATAGCCGTTTAGGCTTATTCTAATCAATTATTCATATTTGAAATTATCAGTTAGCGAGTTCAGGTGGAGCTCCGCCACTATCTCCTCTGCCATCACTCTTTTTCACGACATAGGGATAGATGAAAAAGAAAACAACAATGATGATATTTTTGAATTAATATTTTAAGTTTAATTTTTTTATATGTTTTGAATTAATATTTTAAGTTTAAAATTTATAAATATTTTAATTTTTTAAATTTACCGTAAATTTAATGGATACCCATTGACGATACAACCATAACATCAACGGAAATTCATTGATATGTTTAAAATTTCTCCTCAAATGTATCATTGTCCATCCATTGGTAATATCCAATTTTTTCGTGAAATGTTTTTATGGATTCCCGTACATAGTCATTAGAAATGGGTAGAATTCATCGAAACATTCCCGTATGTGATCTAATTCAAACAATGTAAATAAATCATAGTTTCAATGCACTGTGTATATGTTATTCCTTGATTTCTTCGTTAAATGCGAGAATGTTAGGTTTTGAGCATGTTAAGGAACTATACGAATCTAATCTAGAATATGGGAAATTATTCAAAGCTTGTGAGACGACTACGTAAGTTGGGTCTATAGGTTTGATGGGTATTTATTTCATGAGAATAAACTATGTGTAAACCGGATGTGCAGTCGATGCATGGGCTACAAAAAAGAGAAATCATGGCTTAATCCGTATGGTTTGTATACCAACTTCCAAATCCTAGTGACCCTTGTAGTGAAAATTCTAGGGATTTTCTGCTAAGATTTCAACGCTTTGAAACGAAAACTATTTGGTGTTCATGTTCGTTGATAGTTCAAAACAATGACACACTTTATTCCATTCGATAAGACCAACGAGCATCATATATGATGTTGTTATTCTTCACGGAGATAGTACGTTTGCTTGGGTTACCTAGGCTATCGATTCCAATAGCGATGCTAAGTTTATTAGTACAATTGCATGGGTTACTAGGCTATCGTTTCCAATAGTGATGCTAAGTTTATTAGTTATTTTTGGAAACCGTCATGGTCTAAACACTACAAAATAAACAGGCGATTTCCAACGAACATATCCGTTGGAAATCGCCAAAAATCCGTTGCAATGACCGATTCCCAACAGACGACAACGAATTGACGCGTGTCTTCAAATCTTTTCTTGATTTTATATTATCCTTAGTTTTACCCGCCACATTCAAAACAATATTGATGATGTTATCGAAAAATTTCTTTTCGATATGCATAATATCTAAATTATGACGTAACATCAATGATTTTTTCAATATGGTAGTTCCCAAAAGATACTACGTCTATAACAGCTATGTCATTCACCTTGGCCTTTTGGTTTACGATACCCACAATCTGCACTGCATTCTACCGATTCTTGTAAATCGTCCATTGTGTTCAATCTTCCGTAAAGGATTTGTGTTCCGGTTTGCATGCACAGTGCCTTTCCTTTTGTACCACGTTCTTTCGAAAATGTTTTTTTATCTTTCTGGAAAGCATGTCCACGAGGAAGAAATCTTATATGACAATTAAACCAACATGGTTTCTTACCATATACTATTCGAAATGAATCTGTATCCTCCATACAATATGGACATGCTAATCTCTCGTGCGTGCTCCATCCAAATAACATTCCATAGGCAGGAAAATCGCTAATTGTCCACAACAAGACCGCTTTCAATGTAAATTTTGCTTTGTACTAACGTCATAAGCAAGAATTCCTTTTTTCTACAAATGTCTTAATTCATGCATTAAGGACTGCAAAAAGACATCAAAACTTTTCTTCGGATGTTCTGGTCCTGGAATCAACAACGTCATAAACATTACCTCTCTTTTCAACACATATTGGGAGGTAAATTATACGGAGATAAAATCATCGGATATAGAGAATATTGATTTCCAGATTGTTCATATGGACTAAAACCATCGGTGCACAGGAAAAGATAAACATTTCTCGTTTCATACGCGAACTCAGGAAATATATCATTTAAATCTTTACAAGCCTTACCATCTGATGGATGTTGTATTATTTCTTCGCCCGTCGAGTGTTCTGCATGTCATTTCATTATCGCAACGGTTTTTTTTCGATTCAAATAACCTTCTCAACCTATTTTCTATAGGCATATAGAACATTTTTTGTATGGTACATATTTACGTGAAGATGATTTTTTGGACAAAATCTGCTTGCACCCAAAAACTTGCATTCCAACAAGTCTTTATCATTTCCCCATAACAACATGCAATTGTTTCTACAAACATCAATTTTTTCATAAGGCATTCCCAAATCTTTTAAAACATTCTTTGTTTCGTAGTATGTCTCGGGAGTTTGATTTATTTTCCAGTAAATATTCACGCAATGTTTTCCAAAATGAATCCATGCAATTTTCAGCAACATTGTAGTCTGTTTTTATACTCATTAATCTTGAAGATAAAGATAAGCGGATCTGACCTTCACGGCAACCTTCATATATAGGTTGTTTCGCCGAATCCAATAGGTTGAAGAATCGGCGTGCATCGATGTTCGGCATCTCTTCATGCGGTTGTTCATGAACAACTCCAGGAAAAGCATCTGACACCATTTCCACATATGGATTGGTCGTTGATGCTTCATAAATAACTTTTTCATTTCTTTCTACTTATGCATCTTGCACAATATCTCTAACACCGCAATTTTCGCCGTGAAATAATCAAATTTCATAATTCTCAACGAAACCCACCTTGTAAAGATGTTTGTAAACAATTTATTGACTTTGATACTTCATGTTTTTGCATCTTTTTGCATGGATATAGCATTGTCCTGCGTTCTTGACACAAAGGTTGCATCGATGCAAAACTCATGAATTGCTCCAATCCGTGTAAGAATTCTTGTGTAATATCTTTGGTTATAGGATCTTTTCTTCTACACGTCCACTCTCTCGATCTATATATATCTTTATTTGAAGAAGACGACATCTTGTTGAAAATGTATTTGTTGTTGATGGTTTGATGCTAAAACCTTGATAGTTATCATTAAATATTGTTATTTGCAATGGACATCCATTGTAAACCTCAACGGATTCCCGTTGCAAGTTCACGTGAAATTATTCCACCAAAAATCCTCGAAATTAACAATTTCAACGGGTATCCATTACACTTTCTAATGGACATCCGGTACAGTTGGCAACGGATGTCCGTTGGCCGTATTTTTGTGGTTTTCTAACGGTGTTCCAACAGACGGGAGCAACGGAAGAGATCTGTTGACCATCCGTTGATAGTTGCGACGGAATGCAACGGATGGCGGCCCGTTGGACGTTCTCAGGTATCCGTTGCAATCCGTTGGTATTTTTCATCAACGGACGATCCGTTGCTCCGTCTGTTGCAAATACCGTGTTTTTTTATAGTGAAACTAGGTACAAAGATACTAAGGTCTTCAACAAGACACTCTCGACTTTATTGCGCATATTGTTTAAAACAATGAGTGCTTACCACATTTAAAGTTCGAATACAATAGGGTTGTTCAGAGTGCTATAATGTTTTCTCCGTTTAAGATTGTTTATGGCTTCAATATGCCAATGCCATTGAATTTATTGCTTCTTCCTTTGTCTGAGCATACTAACCTTGATGTGAAGCGTAAGGTTGTGTTTTTCAAGAAGCTTCATGAAAATACAAAGGCGAAAGCATACTAATAAGGGCTAAAAGAAAGTTTTTTTTTTCAGCCTGATGATCTAGTTTGGGTGTACATGTGCTAGGAGAGATTTCCATGGCAACCTAAACAAAACTTATACCATGATGAGACGAACCATTCAAATTTCTTGAGCACATAATGAACAACGCATACAATATCAAACTACCAGGTGTATAAAATGTTAGTTCTACTTTCAAAATTTCTAACCTGATTCATTTTGATGCAAATGAAGATTTTGATTTGAGGTCAAATCCTTTTAAAGAATGAGGTAAGACCATGAAGACATAACAAAGAATACAAGAACCGATCACGAGATTCACTTGGGTGATCCTTGAGGATTCCATATATAAAATTTCGTCAAGACTTCGAGGGAATCAAGATTAAACACTTGTTAACCTTTTGCGGTTAGAAGATGTTGCACCATGGAGTAGTAATATTGCTTGAAAATTTAATAGGGGTATTGCATATATGTTAAAATTGTGCAAACTGTATTCAATAAAACCAATCAAAAGAATAGTAAAGAAGATCTGAATGATTATGTAAATAGTTTTTTAAGATATTGGATAATGATAGACATTCAAAATAGTCTTTGTCAACACGTTTAATGAATTTGAAGACATTAAATTTTTAAAAGCTACATGAATTTATATCTCATTTAGTGAGTGCGAGAGATTATCTACCTGAATATAACAAAATTGTAAATTCTTATTATGAGATAAAGAATGCGATACGATCTCTGGGTTCATTACCATATCAAAATATTAATGTGTGTCAAGATAATTGCATGATTTTCTGGAAGGAGTCAATATATTTGAATAATTATCGATTTTGCAGAACATATGGATTTATTTGACAATAAAAAGAAATTACTGATAGAATCTAAATTTTGTGGAACATATTGTCGCATGTGGTATTCACAAATTACTGATAGAATCTAAATTTTCTACCAAGACAACATGTGCGATGAGATGATATGCTGAACATTCGAGTGGTTAGTGAAATACGTGTCATTGTCATATGGTGGAACGTGAAAGTACTTTAACAAAATATATTGTAAATTTGCTTATGTGAATGTACATGTTTATTTATATCTTTATTCATATAATTTTAATCCTTCTGGAATGTTTAGGACGATTTTATTCGTTATGATTAGTTATTATGACCTCATATAATTTTTCACCAAACATTTACATAAAAAGGGAGTTTTAGTTCTTAATCGCATGAATTTAATATTATATTATTGTAAATTTAGTTATAATTTATGAAAACATATTCGAACAAAAAAATTATTAAACCTCAGAAATTATTTGAACTAAGGCAAGTTGGATGAGTATGGGAACACATCAATCACGTGTTGATAACATCAATGCACGTAGCTTAAACATTCAAACTATGTCGCTATATTCAGAATTTCAATTTGTGTATAATGCCAAACAAGTACGATCAAAAGCGCAAAATAAAAGACAAATTCAATGTGCATGCTAACACTTGCTTTGAATACGCACACCCACTTAATATCAAAACACAAAGAGAGAGAAACCTTTCTGACGGCATACACGTCGATGATGAAAATGACAACCTCGAAGACGATAATAAAGGAAAAAATGAAGCCAATGTTTTATGAAATTCAAAAAATAAAAAGGAGAATAGGAGAAAAAACTAACGGTTCACCATTTTTTATAGGAGAAAACAACGATTATATCTTCGTAGGGAAAAAACATATGACAACTTGGGTTGTCAGCTCAATATTAATGATGGTGTCACTTATCAGCAATCGCTTTAGCGACATCATATATATTGTTAGATTATTCATTACAATATTAATTTAAAAATTTATTGTTTAAATTTTATTATTTAGTAAAAAATTAGGTTATTATTATATTATTTTTCGTTTTCTATTGAATATTTTCTATATATAAAAATTTATAATTTATAATTATTGAATTCCAAACTTTTCAGATACTTAAGAACAAAAAAAATTAAATTATATTTATTGCCTAATAAAACAGAAGCTTGAATGAATAGAATTTTTGTATACCTGACTTCTTAGAGACCATTGGATTACCTCTTCAATAATGTTTCTACCAAACATTTCAAATACTTTTAAGATATTTGGACATATACGTTATTTTAAGTAAAATAAATAAATTGTTTGTTTCTTTAGTCGTTATTTTATTTAAAAAATTAATTGTTTTATTCCCTAAATAAATATCTACCCATTTTTTGTCATCCAAAATTAAAGGACCACTTTATTCACATAACTAAAAACCAATTCCGAATTTATAATTAAAGAAACTTGATTAATCGTAATATCTATTACGTTCTGCTAATGATTTGAGTTTCAGTTAACATCAATACTTTTTCCAAGATAAAGAACCAAATATGGGATATGATTGATATTTTTATTATCTTTTCACCAATTAAACTAATTCAAATAATATTAAATTAAGCGCTCAGATAGAGAATAGATGAACTAAAACGGGAAGATGCATTCAAAGATAAATAGTTAATTTTTAAAATTTATTATTAAGTTTGATTTTATAAATTTTATAAAATTTCTAGCTTAAAAAAATTATTTACAGTTAAGGATCACATTTTAATCTTATTATCTATGAACTATCATATTATTCTCCTCACAATTTATAGTTTTAATTCTACTCCTCTAATTAATAATCAGCTAATTTCCTACTCTGGTAAAAATTTGTTAAAATTTTTGTTAAATCTTCCTAATACAGTATATTATCTCTGGAATATTTTACATTCAACATATTTTCCCAAAATTTATGAATGCATCTTATTTCCTTTTAAAGTTTATAATTACAATATATAACCCCCTCAAATTCATAAATTCATCTTATATTCTCCTAAGACTGGTAAAAAATAACTTATTTATCCCCGAAGTTTATAAATTTAACTTATTTTCCCTTAAAATTTATAAACACAATATTTTTTCTCATTTCTATTTATGCATTTCAATTTTTTTTCATTTTCTCTTAAAGTTTATAAACACAATATATTTTCCCTTTAATATTAACGTATTTCGATTTTTTTGTTATTATTTACATATTTTAGATTTAAAAAATAATAAATAGATTGTTCTAATTTTGTGATGGATTACACAAAAATTAAGATAAAAATAAAAAATTTCAAAATTATAAAAGGATTTTAAAGTGTCTTTAATATGTATGAAAACAAAAAATTTCTAACACAATTACAAAAAGTTCACGGTTACAAAGCGATTAAAAAAAACATGACATGATGCTCACATGATTCGCAAAATGATTTCGCCAACACAATGATATGCGAACATAAAACAAACAATAACATATTAGAAGACATTATAATCTAAGACAATTCGTAAATACATGTTACCTAAAGGTCTTGAGAAACAAAGAATGATATAATTTGAGATTCTGAAAGCTGAGAACATACCACAATATCGTCATTTTGCTAAAAATAACAAACCAACAAAAGAATGATATATTTGCTCAAAATATAAAAAAAAATATACGAAAAAAATACATGCACTTCTCGAGTTTGTTTATACTATATAACATTATGTTCGGATGCACCACATCATCTACAATGGACTTTGGTTCTTTGTTTTCTCAACTTGGATCTTTTTTCTGTGGAAATTCGTTCGGATATTTTTTCTATGATATTTCATAGGTATACTAGAAATGTTTTTATTGCAGTCGGGTGATATAAATTTCCGCCCGATTTCTTCTCAAATTTTGCACCACAAAATGAAAAAATGTTTCTCATATAAATCTCTTGCCATTTACACACCAAATGATATCCACTCATATAGGGGTCAACATTTATTCTTCTTTCCATCATCACACAATATGCATGTTGGTAAATAATACCACATATATCCCATGTTATATGTATAAATATATGTTGTCTAAAGTTAACAATATATGAAGTTCCAACATCATCAACTTAAAATCTCTCATATGACTAAGATATGAGACACAAGTTCCACTCTTCAACTTATCTTTTCTTTAATGATCGGGTCACATTGTTGGAGAGTGGACACCCATGTAAGTTTTTGCATTGTAGACATTTATCAATCCTAACCATAACGTTCAAAAATTATGTGAAAGCAATGATGTGAATGAGTTCATCAAATAATCAAAATCAAACTTATTAAATTTCTCTAGTTTATCATTGTTGAAAATAAAATATGGTTCAATATTACTCGAAGCAATATTCTAAACTAAATGTTTCAAACTTTTCACCTTATGGTTCTTCTTGAAGTTTGAAATAACATGCCTCAAACACATATAATGTTTCATATTAGACAATTTTTGTTCCACCAGATTCTATAAAATATGCATCAAATTAAAAATCAGATTAAACATATGAATCACATAAAAAAACACCTTAAAAAATTAAACACTTATTTTTTGCCTATCGAATACTTCTAATGAATCGAGATACAAATCACTATTAAGTTTGGTTATAAACCAATACCAATTCTTTGTATTTTTTACTTGTATAATTTTCCAAACAATAGGTTAGATTTGGTTGTTTCCTTCCCGACAACCAAATCTGACATGTAATAGCACTCTTAAAAAACAATAATCCAATCAAAGTATAGGCCTCCACGACATTATTAAAATTCACAATACATATAGAAGCAATCAATTACCTCATGCCATCCACTATATCCAATGATTTGCATTTTCACTGATGAACCCCAATTTAAATTCTTAATTTCAGTTTCATAATCATAAAGCCTAACAAATTGTCCATCTTTTTTCTATTTGAATATGCTATAATATTTTATTTGTGCCTTTTGACACTTATTTATTGATGATATAAACATGTATTTTTTCTTAATTATCTGTTGCATCTTTGACGATTTCATATATATATATATATATATCATTCTTTAAATTTTCCTCAAACATATTCACTATTAACGAGACATTGAACAACTTACATTCTTTTTTAGGATCACATATGTGTTCTAAAACATATGATTTTACCATCCAAAAGTCTCTCTCCATGGCACAATAGATCCACCATTTGCATCCTAACTCGCAACGTATAACATTAATGGCATCATTATCCCGTTGATAAAACTTACACTCCTCTTGATATTCAAAACTAATTCAACGATATAATTCTTAAAATCTTCACAAGAATTGAATGTTTCACCTAATTATTATTCAAACCCTCCAACATTAATAATATTCCTTTCTCTAAAATTGTTCTCAATTTAATGATCATCCTCGACCAATTCCACGTTTGATTCTACATTTGACTCCTCGTCACTATCAATCCATAATTCATCACAAAAGTTATCTAATTTTGCATAGACTGGATCATCATCAACATCATTTATTTGACCATTAAAACCAACAAAATATTAAAAGACCTCCTTTGTTCGAGCAATGCACTGGAACCACTACACCCTAACTTCTTGTGTTCGAGCGATGCACTAGAACCTGCATGCCAAACTAGTCTATTTGATTTCAAATGTCGTTCGTCTGTCCGAGCGAGTTCTTATTGACCCAAACCTTGTTCAAATACGACCCAAATGAATGCCGACCCAAACCTCATTCGAACATCATTCGTTCAAGTTTGAACGAGTTCTCTTCGACCCATACCTTATTCGAACGCAACCCAAACGAACATCGACCCAAACTTCCCTCGAATATTAGGAACCACCCAAGTGTCGGAAATCACGAAATCGAAAATCCACTCGATAGCCCACACACGAAATGACATACCTTAAGGGAGAACCAACAACAGACGAAAAAATAATTCTTCGGTGTTGGAGAACAAACGATGACGGGCGTGGGAGAACGAACGACGACAAGCTCAAAGAACGGATAATACATTTCGGCGGGTGAGAGAGATTTTTTAAATCAATTTTTAGTTTAATGTTTTTATTTTATTTAATGTTTTGGTTATGAGTTAACCAGTTTGGTTAATTGATTAATTAAATTTATCGGTTTGATTAATTGGGTAATTAGATCAATCATTGGATAGTTTTAAAATCAGATATTTAAAGTTAAGAGAACTTATTAGAAAAATTAAATAGAATTTTAATGAAGGAAAAGAATTAAAGGATTATTGATGGTTTGAGAAAAAATAGGATTAAAACTATAAATTGATGTAGAAATAAATAGGATTAAAACTATAAATTGATGTAGAAACAGGATAACATGCATTATTTAGGACAATAAAATTAAAATCCGATAGTTAAAAAGAGAATAGAATTTGGTGTTTAAAAAAATTTACATGAAAAAATGATATTATTTTAAATTTAAATATCAAATATTTTATCACATAATGACCATCTAAATTCGGATTTTTTTATTTTGTAACCTTTTAAATCGATAAAATATCAAAGAAACTTTCTTAGGACTTTCTTACTTCACGTAAACCCTCGAAAACCTAATGAAAAAAATTAGAGAAAGACAAATTCACCTTTATTTTTTGTTTGTGAAAACACATACAGTTGATATTTTTTTTAAAGAAAACCTATTTCAAAGTTGAAAGTAAGATGATTTCAAAGTTGAAAGTAAGACGATTTCAAAGTTGAGAGCAATGAGCTAGAAGCGAGAGACGATTTTGAGCGAGAGCAAGGTTCAAGGATTTATGATTTTGAGCGGTTTTAAACGATTTCGAATGATATTGAGTGATTTCGAGTGATTTTTGAAGATCACATGGGTAGCAAGAGTCGTATGTATCACAAGAATCGTATGGATCACATGGGTCGTACAGATCATAAAAACAGTAGAACTTTTTTAAAGAAAAATAGGATTAAAACCCTAATAAAATTTTATCCCTTTTACATCCAAATCTAAATAACTATTTTTTTGTTTTGTTTTGCGGCCGTTCCAAAACAAAAACCAAAAAGAGAAATTTTGAACAATAATTTATTTTGAAATCGTTAAATTTATATTTGAATGTTTTATTTTAAAACCGTTAAATTTAAATATTATTTAACAAATATAATTAATTTTTCTTTAAACAATGTACAAGAATTATTTGATTATTTGATTAAACAACAACAAAAAATTAAAATAAAAATATTTGATTTATCTGTAATTATGTTTAACAAGAATTATTATGCTTTAGTTTAATTTAATTATTATTATTAATGCTTAAGATTATTATTTTAAAATCATTTGATTTTATCCAAATATTCTTTAAATCAAATTAGTTTAACTTCTACTAAAAACAATAACTTCCCACTTTAAATGTGTTATAAATAATTTTTAATTTGTAAAATTATTTTATTATTATAAATTGTTTAAGCATATAAATTTAAAACCATTTAATCTTATAATTTTCTCTGAATAAATTTTAAAACCTAACAATAAATTTATAATTCAATTATTAATTTAGTCTAACTTTCTCGAATACCAATAACTTCTCACTTTTAGTTTAAAAAATTAATTTCACCGTAAAAACAATATAACTTCTATTCATTATTCTTTTATATATCTTCATACTTTCATAAATTTATTTCAACAATAAAAACTAAATTCACGCTATTCTCTTGGTGCCTAATACTATAGTAATTTACTATTGTTATGCTTAAGGAAAAAATATATGTATAAATTATTTCATATATATTATTGTGATTTTATGAAAATAATGAAAATTTAATTTATTTATTTTTATTGTGTTATATTATATGTATTAATTACAAAATCTTAAATAAAATTGTTTTGTTGTAAAAATGTAGAATCAAATACATTATGTAAAAAAATCATTTGGATGAAAATTTAAATATATATATAAATTTATTTGTTTTTATCTTGTGCTATATTTATTATTCAAAAAAAGTTTTAAAATATTCTATTGTAAAAATATTCAATCGAATTAATTATGTAATAAATAATTCAAATTTTAAAATTAACAAAAAGGTTATTAATTTTAATTAATTAAATTCGATATTAAATGTCACTTTATTTTAAATATATATATATATTATTTCTATTTATTTTACATTACACATGTTATAAAAATAATTTTTTTAATTATTATAATTTTAAAATATCCTCCACGTTATTTATAACTTTTCACTTACATTTCATTAATTAAGAAATGATTAAAGATATTGGATTACATAAATGGGTGAACTAATCCAATATCTTTAATTGTTATTTTTTTTAAAATAGATGAATTAAAACATAGAATCAAATAAATTATGTAAAAAATTTTATTGGGTTGAAAATTTTAATATATATATATATATATATATTCATTATTCACAAAAGCTTAAAAAATATTTTATTTTAATAACATTGAATCAATTTGTTTTAAAACTCATTTTTGTTGTTTTAGTCTATTATAACTCATCATATTTTTTTATTTGAACTTTTTTTGGTAATACTAAATTATGAGATTATTAATAAAATTATTTTCCATGTTTCTTTATTATTAATATTTTTATTATAATGGTTTAAAATGTTTTTCGTATATCTAAAACTTTATTAGTTTAAAAACAAATTTGTTTTTATTTTTCACAATTTTAGAATAAAATATTTTGTAGTAATTATTTGAATTAATTATTAAATTTCCAATGTATAGACTAGAATATAAATTAGAAATTTACATAAATTTGTTTGTTAATTAATCACACATTTATTTTATTTATTTAATAACAATTACAATATTAAGTTTTTTACTTAGAAATCATATATTTACTATAATAAAATAAAATTTATGTTATTTTTACGTAAATTTTCCATGTTTATTTAACCATCATAGATTTTTAAAGAGATTAATATTTGTCATATATGATATATGTCACATATTTTTCCCAAAAAAATATTAAAATTTCTTATATATATATATCAGATATTATCACATATATATGTTTTATTTTTATTTTTATAGATTATAAATTCTATTATTTATTATTTTACTATTATTAATAAAAAATATTTTTTATTTTTTCAGATACAAAAGTTTATTATAAATTCTCATATCATTATTTCTATTATCCAATAATTATATATAATTTCTTTTTTTAATTGGTTGTTTTATTTATATGTCTTCGATTATTAATTTTTATTTTTGATTAGTTTTTATACTGGTCTCTGACGTGGCATCTCCGAGCGTCGCTTTTGGGCTTCCCAACCGCTAGGCACTACACGACAGACATCACACGACCCTGACCAACATGGGTTGTGATCCCACACGGTCGTCCACATATTCTCGTGCAAATTCTAAGCCCCAGATCTTCGTCATTACTGCTGTATAATAATAACCCATTTTTTGTAAAAAAAAAGGAAAATCCATATATATGAGTATATACAAATATTATATTGGAATATTTTTATAAAATAGTTTAAAAATCATTTTTAAATAAAAAATTAATTTTTAAAATTTAAAGTATATGTTTTATATTTTTCATAATTTTCAAAATTCTATATTTTAGTTGAAATGATTGATATCTTATTTGGAATTATATTACAAATTAATATGTTTAATAAAAATATGACAATTTGTGTATGTATTAACAATAATGCATATATTTATTCATAAATATCTCCATTTTAAACATCAAATATGCTTTTGGAATAATTTTTTATTCCCTAATCACCAACATTATGAGGAGATCTTATACTCGTAAATGACAATATTCACAGTAGTTTCGATGGGTCGCGTCGCACACAAACATAACCATATACACGTTGCAAGTTGGTAGCAGACATTTTTATGTTCCTGAAAATCTCCGAAAAAAAAAGAATAAAAAGGGTGCAATTGCAAAATTGAAAAAGAAAAAATTTCTGGGATTCTTCGCATTTCTCGGCTCTACACCTACTCCCAGAAGCCACAGTTGAAGAAGGTTTAGGGTTTTTCTGCGTCTCGTACCTCCAGATCTCCCCTTCTTCCTCTCCAGTGCAATGGCCTTCTCTTCTCTTCTCAGATCCTCTCGGCTCTACACCTACTCCCAGAAGCCACAGTTGAAGAAGGTTTAGGGTTTTTCTGCGTCTCGTACCTCCAGATCTCCCCTTCTTCCTCTCCAGTGCAATGGCCTTCTCTTCTCTTGGCGCCGCCGCTGCCGCCGCTGCCGCCACTCCTCGCGTTGACTTCTTTTCTTCTCCGTTTTCTGATCATCTCAAGGTGTTGCGAGGCGTTTTGTCTGACCGGTGTTTGAAATGCTTGCCTTAGTTTAACGTCTCTCTCTTTGTGTGCGAATCTGTGCTGGTTTGATTCACTTTTAGCTTTTGTTGTGTTTCGTTCCGCATCGATTTTGTTTTTACGTTTGGTCGTTGGTTTGATCTCAATAAAGCAATATAGATATATATCTTCTTTAGCTTTAGTATGTGTTTCTCGAGATGTGCTCTGTGTGTTATCTTTGAAATGTTGAGTTGGGTGATGTTAAAAATGACTTGAGATTTGGAATATGTTTGCCTTTTATGTTTTTTCTATATGTGTTATATTTGGTGAGGATCTCAGAAAGAACGGACACCGTTTCGTTATAAGTTGAATTTTGTGTCTTGAGACATTTTCATTATCTCTATATTGTTACTACGTTGTATGTTGTATTCAACTTTAACAAGCTTGTGCAGAAACATATTAAGAAAATTCTTATTGATTAACATTTGTTGATTAACTCAAATATTCAGGTGTCATCATGCCTTGAGTTCAGTCGTAATCTTACCTCATCAAGCTTCTCTGATTCTACTGTTTCTATTGGGTCATCTTCATCTCTGCAGTTCAGTGGGTAACAAACTCTGTAGCACATTCTGAATATTTACTCCCTCTTGTTGGTTCTGCGCTGAGAGCGGTTTTATGTGTCCTTTACAGAAAATGCAACTCAAGAAGTATGCAACCCATCAAGGTCACTGCCACAGAAGTGCCACCCGTAATTCTGAGTAAGAAGAGAATTTGACATCAAATAATTGTGGTATTGGTCCTGCATCCTTATCCATTGGGATTTGATTTATTTAATTAGGCTCAGGGAGCGGTGAAATGACAAAGATTGGGATCAACGGTATGTTCTTTTATCATCTGGTGATGCAGAATGTGGATTCATTTTATTCTGCAAAACCAGCCATTTTCCTGTGTTTTTAATCCTTCTAATTATTCAACCAGTTCTGTACAATTCTTCTTTACAGAAGCTTGTATGCTGTCTTTGCTGCAGGTTTTGGTCGGATTGGAAGATTGGTCCTCCGTATTGCAACCTCCAGGGATGATATTGATGTTGTAGCTGTCAATGACCCATTCATTGATGCTAAGTACATGGTACGGTCAAATGTGCTCTTGCTGGTGTATGTCTGTCCCGATCTAGTATTATTAGTTGTCAATACGATGTTAGTAGTCAAGTTTAAGTAAAGAGTGTTTATGCTCTGATCTTTCTCTGATGTTTCGTGCTCTTAATTACTTCCTCAACTCTTAACCTGCTACGATCTAAGTAAACCGTGAAAACACGTGGATGCTTTTGTCTGTCTTCGGCTATTTAAAATTTGATCATCAAACTTGGCACATATTCTTCTATTTCTCTATGTCAGGCTTACATGTTTAAATATGATTCGACTCATGGAGTTTTCAAGGGAACCATCAATGTAATTGATGATTCTACTTTGGAGATCAATGGGAAGCATGTCAAAATTGTCAGTAAGAGGTATTGCCCCAAAGTGTTTACCCTAGTATCTGTGTACAGAGCTGATTAATTGTGAATCAAGTGCCCTCTTCGTTTGTGTTGCTTGGTGGATGAAGTTGTCTCTAGAGAAGCTAACCTCAAGTTGACTCTTCTACTCAGAGACCCAGCTGAAATCCCATGGGCTGATCTTGGAGCTGAGTATGTTGTTGAATCTTCTGGGATTTTCACGACATTGGCAAAGGCTACAGCACACTTGAAGGTTTGCATTGGCATGGAAACATGCCCATCCTCTTCCTGTGTCTATATATGCGTATATTTGAGTCTGAGCTTGGTCATATAATATGAGACAGTCTCTGGTACAATTGTATATATTTGTTTGATCTTGTATTGTTTTTGCAGGGTGGTGCTAAGAAAGTGGTGATTTCAGCCCCTTCAGCTGACGCCCCAATGTTTGTGGTAGGGGTAAATGAGAAGACATATCAGCCAAACATGGATATAGTTTCAAATGCAAGTTGTACCACCAATTGTCTTGCACCTCTCGCCAAGGTTTGTTTCTTGGGCGAGAATTTGCCTTTATACGATACTTTGCAAGATGTTGATTATGGTGAAATAAACTGATATCCTCCAGTATACTGTAATTGGCAGGTGGTGCATGAGGAATTTGGCATTGTTGAAGGCTTAATGACAACTGTCCACGCAACCACGGGTATCTCCTCTCTTCTTTGTGTTTCCATATACCATTAACTTAAAAGTACTAAACTGTCCGTATTCGCCCTATTTTTCTTTCCATAATCAGCTACGCAAAAAACTGTGGACGGTCCATCAATGAAGGACTGGAGAGGAGGCCGTGGTGCTAGTCAAAACATCATTCCTAGCTCAACTGGAGCAGCAAAGGTATGTATAAGCTCAAATTTATCTACAAAACTATGTATAACCTCGAGCAATGAATATGGAATCATAATAGGAGCCACGCTTTGGTTTCCTAGGCTGTTGGTAAGGTTCTTCCCGAACTTAATGGGAAACTTACGGGAATGGCTTTCCGTGTCCCAACGCCCAATGTTTCCGTGGTTGATTTAACTTGTCGACTTGAGAAGGGTGCCTCTTACGAAGATGTTAAAGCAGCCATAAAGTAAGATTCCTTAAACCTGTGACCAATGAGCCTGAACTCCATTATTCTTGCCATGAGGTTGACATGGAAGTTTTAAGAACTAACTCTCTGTGGCTGTCATATGTTTGTAGGTTTGCCTCAGAAGGGCCTCTTAGAGGCATTCTTGGGTACACAGATGAGGATGTTGTATCCAACGATTTCATTGGAGATTCAAGGTCTGTTTTTCTCTCGTCTTCACTCCGACTGTATGAGTGTATTCAATAGTGAGCGTTCCTTAAAACATGCATTCCTGAGTCTCCATTTGGTTGTCGATTTTGCAGGTCAAGTATATTTGACGCCAATGCTGGGATTGGATTGAACAATTCCTTCATGAAGCTTGTCTCTTGGTACGACAATGAATGGGGTTACAGGTACAGTTCCTCTGTCATTTTGGTGTCAGATTGCTTTATCCGTAAGCATGTATTGACGCATATCTTTATTTATTTATTTATTTATTTTTGTTGTTGTTGCAGTAACCGGGTGCTTGACCTCATAGAGCACATGGCATTGGTCGCAGCAAGCCGCTGATTTGTTTGACTGCCATAGAAACCATGAGAAGGTATGTTTGGTTCGTGGTTAGACGCATAGCTTTTTGGTGTTCCAAATATGGGCCCTCTCTTCTTTTGAGTTCTAGTTTTGCTCTTGTCATAAAATATATATTTATGATATATATATATATAATGGTTTAATACATGCGACGTCTCTCAATAATGAAGAATTGTTGTGCTAAAAAGCCTTAGAAGAAGAAATTTTGTTCCGGAAACCTCTGATATATTAATACACTTAACATTCATGTTATGCTATGAATGGCCATCATGATGTTTGTTTGCATTTCAATCCATGGCTGTATATATATATATATATATACACACATAGGTATCTATTGTTTACGTCTATTTAGCCAATAAGAAGACATAAACACTAACAAAATCACATTTATATTATCACACATATAATTAGGGTTAATCCCGTGTTTTGCTGTGGTGAAATCAAATGTTGTATCATTTCATATGATTGTATTGTATTGAAAACCTTGATCGATATATCAACACTATTTACATATTGTTCTTGTCAATGTAAATATTTTTAAATAAGTTTTGTTTTACTTTTTAAAAAGTAACATAATTTAACATAAAATTAGTTGAGTTAATACAGAGTTCATTGCCAATGATTGATTATAATATTTTTTATGTTTTATATAAATATAATATTGTTTTTATATATTTAAAATAAATAAACTGATATTATTTATACATTTATTTATTAATGACTCATTAAATAAAACTATGTAATATAGTTCTTTCAATAAATAATATTATGATTTTTATTGAGATTAAATATGTATATATATATAAATGTAATTATGTGTATATTGGATATATCTTATCTTAATATCATATAAAAGATAATGTCACATGAATAGGGTTGAATGTTTACGAGACACTTTTTCAGCTGTGATTTTCTCTTTGATTACGTGGTCGTTTCACGTCAACATTATTAGCTAAACTAATAACTAAGTCGGAAATCCATGCATTGCGTGTGTTTTTATAGGTTTTTTAATAGAACTATATATATATATATATATATATTCAATATCAAATTTTGTTATATATCATCATATAAGTGTATTATATGGTTGCAATAATTTTAGAAAATCATTTAAAGTTTGAATTTATCTCTATTAAATCAAGAGTCATTTTAGTAATATAGATATTAGAGATATAGATAATTGATTGTTAATGATATGTTGGTGTATATAATTTTGTGGGAAAATGACTAATATGATAGAATTATATAAAAGAAAAATAAGAATCTGTTAATATGCAATTTTTGTAGTTAAAAATAAAATTTTATAATGATAGTATTATATAATTCTCTATGATATATGAACGAAAAAATGATATGTTTGAACTAATAAAATAGCAAATAGGAGAAACATCTAATTTGAAAGTGAATATCCTTTTTCTTGTGTAAGTTTATATATTAGGTAATATTATTGACTTCGGTGTTTATAGGCAGTATTAATTTGTTTTAGGTTGACTTAGTTTTTTCTCCGAGTTTTCTTTTACTATTATTTGTAGTGAACAACAGTTGTGCAGAAAACAATTCGATTGTTTGAAGCGCTTATGGATAAAGTCTATTATTGTGATGATACATGTTTTGAAAGCTATTTGTTCATATTGTTTTCCCTTATCTATATAAAATCTAAGTATTTTTTTCTTTTTGGATTATTGTATAGATTTACGGCGAGTTTTTAACAATCTGTTTATTTTAAATGTTTCCGTGTTTATTTCTATGTTTTTATTTTTTTAGTGTTATGTTATGTATGAGATAAATATCTTTTTAAAATATATTAGATGTCTCAACATTAGATTTTGACAATGGTCTATGATAAGTTCCAATTTTTTCAACGTTAGGGTTTTACCATATATAATATAATATGGTTGGTTTATCGTGTATAGGGTTTAATGTATATATTTGTATTGATTGTTATTACTAAATTGCAATTATATATACATATATATATATATATATATTAAATTGACGAAATATGGAAGAGTGAAAATTATTGTGGCACAAATCCATTCACCATATGAAAGAATATAACATGTATTTCTATGTTTTAATTTTTTTTCCCTGTGACAATCTGTTTAACAATATTTGTAACAATAACTCAAACATTTGAAAGATATTTATTGTAATTTTAAAATTATTTTTTCCCTTTTTAGATTACAAACTTTCAACATCACATAAAACAAATATTAGGTTCAATGTCTCTCTAACAATCCATATTAAACACCAAAAGCTAACTTTATAATAATAACCAACAGAAATTAAAATTGTTGGTGATTTAAGAAAACAATTATAAATTATCTAAAATGTAAAATATCCAAATTAACTTTAATGCAATACAATAGGATTCTAATTTAAACAAGACATCTTTCCATGATCTTGATTGTTCTTGTTAGTTTTTGCAACCAACATTTTGGTATCATTTCAATGCAATACGGCGAGTTTCTAACAATTTGTTTATTTCAAATGTTTCAGTGTTTATTTTTATATTTTCATTTCTTTCTAGTGTTATGTTACGTGTGAGATAAACATGTTTTTAAAATATGCTAGATGTCTCAACATTGGATTTTGCCAATGGTCCATGATAATCTACATTTTCTTCATCGTTAGGGTTTTACAATATATAATATGGTTGGTTCATTGTGTATAGGATTTAATGTGTATATATTTGTGTTGATTGTTATTGCTAAATTAACAGTGTAATATATATATATATATATATATATAAATTGATGAAATACGAAAAAGTGGAAATTATTGTGGCACAAATCCAATCACCACAGGAAAGAATATAACATGTACTTCTATGTTCTAATTTTTTTCCCTTGTGCCAATCTGTCTAACAATGTTTTGTAACAATAATTCAAACATTTGAAAGGCATATTTGTTGTAATTTAAATTGTTTTTTCCCTTTGTGAATTACAAACTTTAAACATAACACATAAAACAAATATTAGGTTCAATACCTCTAGCAATCCATATTAATCACCAAAAGCTAACTTTATAATAATAACCTGCAAAAACCAAAATAATTGGTGCTTTAAGAAAACAATTATAAATTATCTAAAATTTAAAATATCCAAATCAACTTCAATGCAATACAATAACATTCTAATTTAAACAAGTCATCTTTCCATGATCTTGATTGTTCTTGTTAGTTTCTGCAACCAACATTTCGGTATCACTTCAATGCAATACGGCGAGTTTCTAACAATCTGCTTATTTCAAATGTTTCAGTAGCTATTTCTATTTTTCACTTCTTTCTAGTGTTATGTTACGTGTGAGATAAATATCATTTTAAAATATGCTAGATGTCTCAACATTGGATTTTGGCAATGGTCTATGATAATTTACAGTTTCTTTATCGTTAGGGTTTTACCATATATAATATGGTCGGTTCCTCGTGTACAGGGTTTAATGTATATATATTTGTGCTGATTGTTATTGCTAAATCAACAATTCAATATATATATATATATATATATATATTAAATTGACGAAAAATGGAAAAATGGAAATTATTGTAGCACAAATCCATTCACCACATGAAAGAATATAACATGTATTTCTATGTTTTAATTTTTTTCCCCTGTGACAATCTGTCTAACAATATTTGTAACAATAACTCAAACATTTGAAAGATATTTATTGTAATTTAAAATTGTTTTTCCCTTTTTAGATTACAAACTTTCAACATCACATAAAACAAATATTAGGTTCAATACCTCTAATAATCCATATTAAACACCAAAAACTAACTTTATAATAATAACCAACAAAAATTAAAATTGTTGGTGATTTAAGAAAACAATTACAAATTATCTGAAATGTAAAATATCCAAATCAACTTCAATGCAATACAATAGGATTATAATTTAAACAAGTCATCTTTTCATGATCTTGATTGTTCTTGTTAGTTTTTGCAACTAACATTTCGGTATAACTTCAATACAATACGGCAGGTTTCTAACAATATGCTTTTTTCAAATGTTTCAATGTTTATTTCTATGTTTTCACTTCTTTCTAGTGTTATGTTAGTGTGAGATAAATATCTTTTTAAAATATGCTAGATGTCTCAAAATGTGATTTTGGTAATGGTCTATGATAATTTACAGTTTCTTTATCGTTAGGGTTTTACCATATATAATATGGTTGGTTCATTTTGTATAGGGTTTAATGTGTATATATTTGTGTTGATTGTTATTGCTAAGTTAACATTTCAATATATATATATATATATATATTTATATATATATATATAAATTGACGAAATACAGAAAAGTGGAAATTATTGTGGCACAAATCCAATCACCACATGAAAGAAATAACATATACTTCTATGTTCTAATTTTTCCCTTGTGATAATCTGTCTAACAATGATTTGTAACAATAACTCAAACATTTGAAAGACATATTTATTGTAATTTAAAGTTGTTTTTTCCCTTTTTGGATTACAAACTTTTAACATAACACATAAAAAAAAATATTAGGTTCAATGCCTCTAGCAATCCATATTAAACACCAAAAGCTAACTTCATAATAATAACTAACAAAATCCAAAATTGTTGGTGATTTAAGAAAAACAATTATAAATTATTAAAATGTAAAATATTCAAATCAACTTCAATACAATACAAAAGCATTCTAATTTAAACATGTCATCTTTCCATGATCTTGATTGTTCTTGTTAGTTTTTGCAACCAACATTTCGGTATCACTTCAATGCAATACGGCGAGTTTCTATCAATCTGCTTATTTAAAATGTTTCAGTGTTTATTTCTATGTTTTCACTTCTTTCTAGTGTTATACTATGTGTGAGATAAATATCTTTATAAAATATGCTAGATGTCTCAACATTGGATTTTGGCAATGGTCTATAATAATGTACAGTTTCTTCATAGTTAGGGTTTTACCATATAATATGGTTGGTTCATTGTGTATAGGGATTAATATGTATATATTTGTATTGTTATTGATAAATTAACAATCCAATATATATATATATATATAATTGACGAAATATGGAAATGTGGAAATTATTGTGGCACATAGCCATTCACCACATGAAAGAATATAACAAGTACTTCTATGTTCTAATTTTTTTCCTTGTTACAATCTGTCTAACAATGTTTTGTTACAATAACTCAAACATTTGAAAGGCATATTTATCGTAATTTAAAATTGTTTTTCCCTTTTTGGATTACAAACTTTCAGCATAACACATAAAACAAATATTAGGTTCAACGCCTCTAGCAATCCATATTAAACACAAAAAGCTAACTTCATAATAAGAACCAACAAAAACCAAAATTTTTGGTGATTTAAGAAAACCATTATAAATTATGTAAAATGTAAAATATCTAAATCAATTTCAATGCAATACAATAGCATTTTAATTTAAACATGTCATCTTTCCATGATCTTGATTGTTCTTGTTAGTTTTTGCAACCAACATTTCGGTATCACTTCAATGCAATACGGCGAGTTTCTAACAATATGCTTATTTCAAATGTTTTAGTGTTTATTTCTATGTTTTCACTACTTTCCAGTGTTATGTTACATGCAAGATAAAAATCTTTTTAAAATATGCTAGATATCTCAACATTGGATTTTGGCAATGATCAATGATAATTTACAATTTCTTCATCGTTAGGGTTTTACCATATATCATATGGTTGGTTCATTGTGTATAGGGTTTAGTGTGTATATATTTGTGCTGATTGTTATTGCTAAATTAACAGTATATATATTAAATTGACGAAACATGGAAAAGTGGAAATTAATGTGGCACAAATCCATTCACCACATGTAGAATATAATATGTACTTCTATGTTCTAATTTTTTCCCCTTGTGATAATCTGTCTAACAATGTTTTGTAACAATAACTCAAACATTTGAAAGACATATTTATTGTAATTTAAAATTGTTTTTTACCTTTTGGAGTACAAACTTTCAACATGACACAAAACAAATATTAGGTTCAATGTATCTAGCAATCCATATTAAACACCAAAAGCTAACTTTATAATAATAACCAACAAAACCAAAATTGTTGGTGATTTAAGAAAACAATTATAAATTATCTGAAATGTAAAATATCCAAATCAACTTCAATGCAATACAATAGGATTCTAATTTAAACAAGTCATCTTTTCATGATCTTGATTGTTCTTGTTAGTTTTTGCAACCAACATTTCGGTATCACTTCAATGCAATATGGCAGGTTTCTAACAATATGCTTTTTTCAAATGTTTCAATGTTTATTTCTATGTTTTCACTTCTTTCTAGTGTTATGTTAGTGTGAGCCCTTTTTGGATTACAAACTTTTAACATAACACATAAAACAAATATTAGGTTCAATGCCTCTAGCAATCCATATTAAACACCAAAAGCTAACTTCATAATAATAACTAACAAAAACCAAAATTGTTGGTGATTTAGGAAAACAATTACAAATTATCTAAAATGTAAAATTCAAATCAACTTCAATTCAATACAAAAGCATTCTAATTTAAACATGTCATCTTTCCATGATCTTGATTGTTCTTGTTAGTTTTTGCAACCAACATTTCGGTATCACTTCAATGCAATACGACGAGTTTCTAACAATCGCTTATTTTAAATGTTTCAGTGTTTATTTCTATGTTTTCACTTCTTTCTAGTGTTATGTTATGTGTGAGATAAATATCTTTTTAAAATATGCTAGATGTCTCAACATTGGATTTTGGCAATGGTCTATAATAATGTACAATTTCTTCATAGTTAGGGTTTTACCATATAATATGGTTGGTTCATTGTGTATAGGGTTTAATGTGTATATATTTGTATTGTTATTGATAAATTAACAATCCAATATATATATATATATATATATATATAATTGACGAAATATGGAAAAGTGAAAATTATTGTGGCAGATAGCCATTCACCACATGAAAGAATATAACAAGTACTTCTATGTTCTAATTTTTTTCCTTGTTACAATCTGTCTAACAATGTTTTGTAACAATAACTCAAACATTTGAAAGGCATATTTATCGTAATTTAAAATTTTTTTCCCTTTTTGGATTACAAACTTTCAGCATAACACATAAAACAAATATTAGATTCAACACCTCTAGCAATCCATATTAAACACAAAAAGCTAACTTCATAATAAGAACCAACAAAAACCAAAATTATTGGTGATTTAAGAAAACCATTATAAATTATCTAAAATGTAAAATATCTAAATCAATTTGAATGCAATACAATATCATTTTAATTTAAACATGTCATCTTTCCATGATCTTGATTGTTCTTGTAAGTTTTTGCAACCAACATTTCGGTATCACTTCAATGCAATACGACGAGTTTCTAACAATATGCTTATTTCAGATGTTTTAGTGTTTATTTCTATGTTTTCACTTCTTTCTAGTGTTATGTTAGTGTGAGATAAATATCTTTTTAAAATATGCTAGATGTCTCAACATGTGATTTTGGTAATGGTCTATGATAATTTACAGTTTCTTCATCGTTAGGGTTTTACCATATATCATATGGTTGGTTCATTGTGTATAGGGTTTAGTGTGTATATATTTGTGCTGATTGTTATTGCTAAATTAACAGTATATATATTAAATTGACGAAACATGGAAAATTGGAAATTATTGTGGCACAAATCCATTCACCACATGTAGAATATAATATATACTTCTATGTTCTAATTTTTTCCCCTTGTGACAATCTGTCTAACAATGTTTTGTAACAATAACTCAAACATTTAAAAGACATATTTATTGTAATTTAAAATTGTTTTTTACCTTTTGGATTAGAAACTTTCAACATAACACAAAACAAATATTAGGTTCAATGTCTCTAGCAATCCATATTAAACACCAAAAGCTAACATTATAATAATAACCAACAAAATCAAAATGGTTGGTGATTTAAGAAAACAATTATAAATTATCTAAAATGTAAAATATCCAAATCAACTTCAATGCAATACAATGGCACTCTAATTTAAACAAGTCATCTTTCCATAATCTTGATTGTTCTTCTTAGTTTTTGCAACCAACATTTTGGTATCACTTCAATGCAATATGGCGAGTTTCTAACAATATGTTTATTTCAAATGTTTCAGTGTTTATTTCTATGTTTTCACTTCTTTCTAGTGTAATGTTACGTGTGAGATAAATATCTTTTTAAAATATTCTAGATGTCTCAACATTGGATTTTGGCAATGGTTTATGATAATTTACAGTTGTTTCATCGTTAGGGTTTTACCATATATAATATGGTTGGTTCATTGTGTATAGGTTTAACGTATATATATTTGTGCTGATTGTTATTGCTAAATTAACAGTATATATTTAAATTGACGAAATATGGGAAAGTGAAAACTATTGTGGCACAAATCCATTCACCACTAAAAAGAATATAACATGTAATTCTATGTTCTAATTTTTTTTCCTTGTGACAATCTGGCTAAGGAGTGACCCGCGCGGGCTAGGTGTCATGGTGAAGCCCGACCGTGTTGATGGCTTGTCCGACCCGTGCTCAATTTGCTGGACCAATTGCCGAACTAAGGGCCCCGCGCGGGTTAGGGAGTGCCCCGCACGGGCTGAGCTTGTTCCTCGCCGATTCTTTGTCCCGTTTGTTCCGTGATGATCCTCGATGTTGGTACTTTATCTCGTGTACGTCCTTTAGCTCTAAAATAAACCGAATACGCATTAAAACCTGTAAGAACACGAAAACACAAAAACGAGTAAAACAGATACAAAATCATACGTAAACATCGCATCTATATCGTAAACATATCTAAATCGTGCAAGAAATACGTATGGAAATGAAATGATCAATGACCGATGGAACGTTTCAGTCACCACCACCGACGGGGGCAACAATACCAAGACAAGAACCGATCATCGACTCTAATGCAACCCATTTTTGAGGCGTTGGGAAGCACGAGGATGAAGATGGTGCTACCGATTTAGATGATATGTAGTAAAATAATTTTTTAATTTGTATAAATTTATCTATATTAAACTTTTGTTATAGTTTTAATTTTTTTAATTTTTTCTTTAATTTCTTAACATACGTCCGTTGAAAAGTTTGAATAATTTCAACGTCCATCCGTTGGATTATTTTAAATTCCCACCATTTTCTTTTCCAACGGGTATCTGTTGATGGCTCTCACCATTTTTTACCAACTAGTATCCGTTGAACTGTTTTAAATTCTCGCCTTTTTTTATTTTCAAGCGCTCGTTCGATGGATATCCGTTGTTGTTTTGTCAACGTGCATCCGTTGCATTTTTCAATGGATATATCTGTTGCACTCCATTGACAGTTATCAACAGATATTATCCATTGCACTGCCGTTGTAAATCACAACGGATGTGAATTGTCGACTATCGATTTCCAACGGCTCTAACTCCGTTGAAATCTAGTGGAAATGACCTTTTCCATAAGAAATATAGCCATTTCCAACGGATATAGCCATTTCTAATGGATATGTTGGTTGGATATAACATGTTTTTGTAGTGTCTAGTGTCGTCGCCTTTGCTTCGTCGTATTGGCGTCTCCTTTGATAATCATCATCATGTCGTCTCGAAAGTGGAAGTGGGTAGGCATGGAGAATATGATGGATACGTAGCGAGATGAACAGGTTTCCCAATGGGTTGGAAATCAATTTCGATTTCCATGACTTGTGGAAAAAGGTGAGCTTTGTCCTTTATCACGTCACCAAGTATTTCTCGTCTCACCTTTTCAACTCCAACTTCGTCTCGACGCATCGATTTCATTGTGTTGTTACCGTTTCATGTCGTCGCATCCATCAACATGTCATCACCGACTCGTGTTGTCTCCGCCTTTGTCAATCCAAAATATGTGATGTATTGTTATGTTGAGTTAAAAAAAAAATCAAATAAAGTATCTATATTCCATCGAAGGTGTAGAGGATGTAATTGAGACAGGTCGTGCAAAGTAGGGATGGACAAATTATCCGAGAAATCCATCTCAAACCCACAAAAAATTATTTAAATTCGTGGATTCAGATTCGAATCGGATAATAAAATCTTATTACCCACAGATTTTGGTTTAGATTTTGTTATCTCTACGATGAATATCCGCGAATACTCGAATATATATACAAAAATATTAAAATACTCGTATATATCATATTATTTAGGAAATTTCTACTGGAACTTTTTAATACCGTTCCTTCCATTCTCTCTCCTTCGATATACTCTCCCCTCCAAACCGTGCGACCGTTCTCCCCTTCGACCCATCCTCTCCCCTCCAACGGCCGCCTCTCCCCTCCAATGGCCGCCTCTCCCCTGCATCTCCTCTCACCTATTCCTTGTGCGACGGCTTCTTCATTTCACGCGACGCGGCTGCCTCTCGCCTCTCGCCTCATTTTTCGTGCGTTTCTTTCCTGCGTGGAACTCTTCCCCCTCCCTCTTTGGTGCCCCTGAGTTGTATTCATGTTGATTTGAGAACGACAGACCTTGGGCACCAACTTGGGGAGGTTGATGCGAATTTTGAAGCCCGTGTGGTATGGAATATGGCTGATAACCCATGTACTGTTCCTGTGAATGCACATACGGGTGGCTTTGTTGCTGAGACGTTTGAGAAAGCTGATTCTGCAACACTTGCTGCTGCGACATTGGCTCATAAGTATGTAGTTGAGCGGGATGTCCATGAGGTTGTTGAGGAACTTGCTGATCGGGATGCAACATTTGGGTCTCCCATGGTGGGACGAAAACTATCAAATATGGGCTGGGCCTAACTAATCCCAAAAGCTAGCTCAAGAGTTTAGGGTTGCCCAACACCATATATACAAGTCCCAAGGTTCATGTCCTAACCGATGTGGGACAACTTATCATAACACTCTCCCTCACGCCCAGGCTCGATCCTGGAGCGTGGACATCGCAATCGGGGGCCCAACATCGGTATATTCAAATCGGGACGAACCGGGCTCTGATACCATATCAAATATGGGCTGGGCCTAACTAATCCCAAAAACTAGCTCAAGAGTTTAGGGTTGCCCAACACCATATATACAAGTCCCAAGGTTCATGTCCTAACCGACGTGGGACAACTTATCATAACAAAAACTGCTGAGGCTGTTGTGAAGAAGACTTTTGTGAAGAATGAGACTATTCTTCCGTATCAGATGTGTGACTGAGCATGAGAGAAAGGCTTTGAAGATGGGTTCGAATATTCACGATACCCTATTTATTGATCGGGTATCCAACCTCGGATAACCGAATCTGAAAAAATGTCTATCTAATCGGATTCGGATACGAGAATTTTAAAAATTCTAAATATCCAACATGTATCTACTCCTAATGCAGATTTTGGTCGGACTAAACGGAACTCGAAATGAAAAGAAATTGGATTTGAATGATTCAAAAAATGTTAGATTTTTTATTTTTATAAAAACGTTATGTGATGGAAGTAATATTGAAATGATCACTATTTGGTCACTATTAGGTAGTATTATCAATCATTTTGTTAGAATTAGTAACGAGAATAGGGATGGGATTAGATATTAATGTTTAAAATTTTTTAATGTTATAATTTCATAATTTTTTTTAGTCCCGTAATAACGTGTTTTCACCGAATTGAAAAAAAAAACTCAATTGTTTAATATACAAGATTTGCTTTTTACACGGTGACCAATGCTACAAGTAACAATTTCAAATTTGCTTTACACCCATGGTTGAGATAGATGAGTTCCATCGGAAAAAATAATCGAAGACAGGGTTTTCTTCTCCTCCGCGTCGCCGGCGATAATACCACCGACTCCGACCACTCCAATCTCGTGCCAGAGTTGCCAGCAAAAACGGGGGCGAAAATCGACGAACAACCGTGAATAACCGTTGAACCACGTAAAATTTCAGAGATGAAGATGATGAGGAAGACGCAGAAGGACAAGAAGGAATAAGGAAGAAAAGAAGAGGGACGAAGACGGGTGGGTGAAGAAGAAGGAGAAGATAGACGGAGACGGCGCAATGATGGGACAGAGATGGTGCGACGGAAACGGAGCAGATGCGGTGGAACCGAGCAAATAAGGGGGATGGAGCGGACTAGGCGAAATCAGGGTTGAGAGAAGCAAGAAGACGAAGAAGAAAGGCACTGAAGGCTCCGATTCCCCCGGTTGTTGGCTGAAATCGACAATGGAAACGAAAACATATGAATTATTATTTTCAGTTAAAAAAATTAAATTTAAATTTTTTGTGTTAAAACAATAACTTTACTATACGATTAATTTGATAAATTTGTATTTTTTTAGATCACGTAAAAATTCAAAGACTTATGATTTAGTGTTTTTATTTGTGTATGGATATGATTAATTTGATAAATTATATTTTTTAGATAAAATGTAAAAATTCAAAAATTTTAGGTTTAAAATATTAATTTGCGTTTTATAGGCAAAAATTAAAAAATTTGGTATTATAATAATTCATTTTTTATAGATTAAAATAAAATAGTTTGATATTTTTTATGTTATTATTATTATTATTATTATTATTATTATTATTATTATTATTATTATTATTATTATGTACATATTTATAGGCCAACTTCAAAAATATCGTTAAAATGGTATTTTGATTTTAAATCCCGAATTATCCCTGTTACTGAGTGCGACCCAACGATCCAGTGTAATCTAGTGCAATCCAGTGCCATCCGTTGCGACCCAAACGACTTAGTGCGACCACAATGCGACCCAAACGATCTATATGACCCAGTACGATCCAGTGTCACCCAAACGATCCATATGATCCAGTACGAGCCAGTGCGACTCAAACGACCCATATGACCCATGAGACCCTCCCAGTGAGATCCAGTGTGACCCAAAATATCCATATGATCCATGATACCCTCGAAAATCGCTCGAAATCGCTCGAAATTATTGGAAATCTCTCGAAAATTGCTCGAAATCGCTCGAAAATGACTGCAAATTGCTCTAAATTTCGGAATCGCCTCTCGCTTTCACCTCTCAATTTTGAAATAGGTTTTGTTTCACTAACAAAAATGTTAAATCGTGTGTATTTTCACTAACAAAATATAAGGGTACATGTCTTTTTCCCAAATTTTTCATTAGGTTTACGAAAGTATGTGTGAAGTCCTATAATACTACGATGGTATACTTGATATTCTCCCCTTTTAAAATTTTAAAGACTTAATATTAGGAGAATTTTAAAAATCGATAATCGAATTAAAAATTTCAAATTAATAAAATTTCCGATTTTTTGTTACTTTTTTTTAAATATAGACATCATTTAAAAAATTTTAAAAATCAAAATAATTTAAATTTCTAGAAATCGGTTAAAAATTATAAACATTTAAAAAATACTTTAATTTACAAAAAATCGATTAAAAACTTGAAAATACCACAATAAATTATTTTCCACTTAATTTTGGACTATTCAATTTTTGTGTTCTAAACATTAACTACAAAAACATTTATTTGGAAGAAATGAAATTATTTTAAAAAAATATTTCTTTTAAAACAATTTATATAAAAAAAACAAAATTCGATCATAAATGTAAAAATCAAATTGACATAATAAATAGTTGAAATATAAAAAATGTAACAATGTTTAGTAATATATATATATATATATTAAAGAATGAACAAAATATTTAAAATATTAATATTCAATCCGTATTTTAAAAACAAATTTGAATATCTAAGAATTATCTTTCGAATAATGATAAAAAAGTATTTGAAATAAAAAATTAAAGAGTAGATGGATGAGATGTTTCTCAAAACTGCAAAAGATTTTCTATTTAATTCAAACGGTTTTCCAAATACATCTGAATACAGATTCAAACTCAATATGAGACTCTACTTGTCTTGAACTTAAATTCCAAACCCCAAACATCCCGTATGTGACCGCTTAAAATTATTTGAACAACAATTTAAGATTTTTGAATGACTCTATGAATCACTCATTCACAAATCCGTAAGCACGTTGTCTAAAGTTTCTGTAAAAAACACTCTCACAATTTAAAATGAAACACTCTTGTTTCTCGGTTTAAGCTCGTACATCTCTTTTGAATATTTATGCTCAATCTTTACTGATGGAGAAGTTCAATTTCGTTCATGGTATCAACATTATTTTTTAGAGGTCTTGATGTGTTTGTTGAGAGACGTTCTCCATATTTTTAGCTTCCTTGATATTTTCCATGATATCTTCTAATTTGTTAGTCTTTGAGTTGTAACTTTGACATATTCAAACATAAGACTCAATCAAAACTTATGATCAAAACAATACTCTAACAATCTCCCTCTTTTTGATATTATACTTAAAACAAACACATAAAGGATCAAGCACCAACTATCCATGATTATTATTTTTTAAACTTCACTTATGCATGTCTTCAGGTTTGACTGTATCAGTAACAATTATGTCTGCACTAGTTCATTCTCCTCCTGTTTGTGTGAGTATAAGAAAAAACATTAGATTCACAGAAAAATTGAAGCAAATTTGAAATTAGAAGGGAAAGATCGAGAAAACAATACTGCTTGTAGTCCTTATCAACAACTTGATTTCAACTTGTTAACATTCCTGCAGAAGATTGATCTTTTCTTTTCGGCGCCATTGGGTTAGAGTTTCGTTCGTACAAAGAATTTCAAATTTCACATAGAAACATTCAAATGATAAACAATGCATGCAATATCAAACTTAATTATCCTTTTAAACCCATCACATTTTTATTTCGTTTATTTTATATTCAAAAATAATTTCTACTAGGAATGTGACACTTCACTTTAATTTAGCTAACATTTACCACAAAACCCTTCAAAAACATTTCCACAAACATTACTTTTTCATTCTTTTTCTTTTCTTTTCTTTTTAAACTTTGAAAAAGAAGTAATTTTATACCCAATTGAAAAGAAATAGTCAGCACAAATATAGTCAACACATCCACCAGGTACACCTGAAGTATATCAAAATAAATTTATGTCCGATTCAGAACAAACACTATGGACTTCTAGATCGTCGAAGTTGACAGATTTCCCCACAACTTAGACTCGACTACTTTGTAGGTATACTTTTATGATAAAATCATAACGAAGTATGTAGGTTTTATTCTTTTTATCATCAATTTTTCTTCATTTATTCTTGCATGTGTATGCTTGACTATCCTTGTTCTTTTCTCTTTTCATTTTTTGTGTATTTTTTTTAAATTATAAGACTAACATTTTGCCCTTAAGACGTGGAAGTTGGATATCTGCCTCACCACTTAGACACGAGCCAATTCCATTGCAGTCTTATAAACTATTATACATTTCAAGTATTTCATTGATAGCAGAGTGTAGGGGTGTTGTTCCAATCTGCGCACTAAAAGCTTTTTCCAATATACCAGGTGCATCTCAATATCAGCGTAAACATACTCCTACTAACATATTTATCAAACAATTAAATACATTCTTTATCCTTTTCTTTTAAATTAAAGCTCGCAAACACCAAGGGATTTTCTCAAATTCACAAAAAGTGATTCATATCCAAAGGTTTGGTAAAAATATCAGCCAATTGTCGTCCCGTAGGCACATATTTGATTAGTACTTGTTTTTATCAACAAGGTCTCTAAGAAAATGATGTCTAATCTCAATGTGCTTAGTTTTAGAATGTTGTATAGGATTTTTGGAAATATTTATGGCACTTGTATTATCACAATGGACAATGAAAGATTGAGATTCCATATCATAGTCTGACAGTATTTGATTCATCCAAATGAGTTGTGTGCTACAACTCCCTAGTGAAATATACTCTGATTCTGCAGTGGATAAGGATGTAAAGTTTTCTTTCTTACTATGCCATGAAAAAAGATTATTTCCAAGAAAGAAACATCCTCTAGAAATGTTTTTCTGATCATCGACATTTCTATCCCAATCTGCATCACAATAACCAACTAACTCATGATTAGTATCTTTAGTATAGTAAATACCAAACTCAATAGTTCCTTTCACATATTTGATTATTCATTTTACGGCTTGAAGGTGGGATCGTTTTGGTTTACCTTGATATCGTGCACAAATTCCTACAATTGCTACTAGATCAGGTCTATTTGCGCTTAAGTAAAGTAGACTTCCTATCATGCTTTGGTACATCTTATGTTCTACATCCTCTCTTTCGGAGTCTTTTGTTTATTTGGTAGTAATAGACATAGGCATGTGATCTGTTTTGCTACTATCCATTTCAAATTTCTTCACTAAATCACGAGCACACTTGCTTTGCAATATGAAAATATTCCGTCATCGAATTGTTTCACACTCGTTTGTATCATTTGTTGATGAGAAACGTGGCTAGCCTATCATACTATGCCCTTAGCATTTGTTTCAATCTATATAACGCCTTTTTAAGTCAATATACATGATTTGGATGTTTGTGATCCTCAAAATCATGAGGTTGTTCAACATATATTTCCTCTTGAATAATGACGCAATCCTCGCTGGAAAGATGCTCTAGACGAAGGTTGAACGGATAGGCCTTGCTGAAGTCGATTCGCACGACTCTTCGCACAAGGTTGGTGGAGTGAATGCACGAGAGTTGCGGAAAAGCTCTCGATTTACCGGCTCGTCTTTGAAGGATATTACACACCTACGAAGAACAAATGTACATTGGATATTACTCACCAACGGGTTTTGCTGGATATGACACACCAACAAGATGATTTCTTCAAAAGAAAATCATGATTAAAAATAAAAATCCAAAGTTGATCCACAAGAAGATCATGGCCGGCCATATGTAATCAAAGTGGCCATGCAAGACCATAAATGCAACATAAATGCAAGGCTATACATAAATGACCTAGAAAATAACCAAAGTCATAAATAAGACAAAGTCGTAAAATGTGTCTTCGTTATGCAGACTTGTCTTGAAGCCTCGGGCCAATAGTTAGTTAGCGGAAGTGAGTCGCATCCTCGTTAAAAATCCGTCGTTGGAAAACCCTGTGGGAGAAAACCAACGAAGGAAAAAGAGTACACGCGAAGCACTTACCCTAATTATCGTTGCGAGTTGTGCTTCGTCTTGAAGAATGAGACGATATTAGAAATCTCATGAAGACTCGAATACTCGTCTTGAACTTGGAACACCGTGAGAATCCCGATGATCGCCTCCTTGAGCTTCTTAGCTTTAGCTCGGGTCACGGGTCCTGTTGGTAAGGTTAAGACCTCTTCCTCCCTAGCCCTAGCACGGGTCACGGGACCAACGTCCTTCTTTCGGGTCGCGTCCACCTTCCGTTCCGCTTGGGTCGTTTCTTCCGCGGCGCGGGTCGCTTCTTCTGCGGTGTGGGTCGCATCTCGTGCGGTGCGGATCGCGTCCTCCTCAGCCATGTGGGCCGCGTCCTCCTCAGCCATGTGGGCCGCGTCCTCCTCAACCATGCGGGTCGCGTCCTCCTCAACATTACAGGTCGCGTCCTCGACATCGTCCAGGATCATATCATGCCCTACCACTTGAAAAGGATTTATCCTCAAATCTGTTTGATCTGCGACAAAAGGAACCAAGTAAGTAACATTAAATCTGGGACTCACAGTATACTTACTTTGTAAGTCGAGTTGGTAGGCATTGTTTCTGATTATTTTGGTCACTGTGAAGGGTCCGCTAATCCGGGGCATCAATTTTGGTTTCCTCTTGTTTGGGTATTGCTCCTTTCACAAATGGGTCCATTCTTGATTGCCGGGCTTAAAAGTCATTCACCTCCGGGCTCGAAAATGCCATAAGTAATGCTGCATCAAGCTTCTTGTTGTGGCATAGTTAGAGGGTTGCACCTCCAAGCTTATCGTATGTGGCATAGTTGAGGGATGCACCTCCTATCTTCTTGCTGAAATAAGCAAATGGTTCCCATTCCTGCATCAAGTTTGCACCAATTCCTACACCGGACGCATCACATTCAATTTCAAAGGTATTAAGACAATACGGTAAAATCAATAAAGGATCATGAGTAAGCTTCTCTTTTAGCGTTTGGAACGCTGCCTCTTGTGTTTCTCCCCACTGGAATCCGACATTTTTCTTGATGACTTCGGTGAGAGGGGTGGCCAAGGTGCTAAAGTCTTTTACAAAGCGACGATAGAACTCTACGAGTCCATGGAAGCTTCGGACTTCCCCGACGGTCTTTGGGATTGGCCATTCCCGAATGTCTTTAACCTTTTCTTCATCCACCTTCACGCCATCTGCACTTACAAAAAAACCTAGACATACGACGTTATCCGTAAAAAAAGTACACTTCTTAAAGTTTGCATATAGGTCTTCCTTCCTAAGTACCTTTAGGACTAATTCTAGGTGTCCAACGTGTTCTTCTAATTTTTTACTGCAAATCAATATGTCATCAAAGTAGACCACTACGAATCTATCTATATACTCTCGAAGAACATGGTTCATTAGGCGCATGAAAGTACTAGGTGCATTTGACAATCCAAAAGGCATTACTAACCATTCATACAATTCATGTTTAGTTTTAAATTTCGTTTTCCATTCATCACTTTCTTTCATTCTAATTTGATGATATTCACTTTTAAGGTCAATTTTAGAAAATATCATACTTCCATGCAACTCATCTAGCATATCATCTAGCCTAGGAATAGGATGTCAATACTTCACCGTAATGTTGTTGATTGCACGGAAATCAACGCACATGCACCAGCTGCCATCTTTCTTTTGCACGAGTAGAACGGGCACGACGCATGGGCTCATGCTTTCTCGGATGTGTCCCTTGGCCATGAGTTCCTCCACTTGCCTTTGCAGCTCCTTGGTCTCCACTGGATTGGTTCGGTAAGCTGGCCGATTTGGTAGCATGGCTCCGGGAATGAAGTCGATTTGGTGTTCAATACCACGTATCGGAGGCAATCCCGTGGGATTGTCTTCGGGAAAGACGTCTCCATAATCCTGCAATAATGAGGTAATCTCACTCGGCAGCATCGGTGCAAGGTTAGCTAAGCTCGAAAGAGCTTCCTTATACAAAAATAATAACATGGGTTGATTCAAGTGAAGATATTTCTTGATCTCACCCGATCTCACGTAGAAGTTCGAAGACTTAAGCACACATGTGCCTTGCTGTTTTAAATGCATTTGATCTTGCAGTATTTCCTTTAGCATCAACGAGATAAGAACGGTTTTCTTGCCATTAAATTCAAAATAATGTTTGTTAGTGAAACCGTCATGTTTTACCTTGCGATCTGATTTCCACGGACTACCGAGAAGGGTAGGGCTTGCATCCATGGAAAGAACGTCACACATGATCTCGTCCTCGTATGCTCCATTGGTGATAGGCACGATCACCTTGTTGGTCACGCTTATTTTGCCATTCTCATGGAGCCACTGTAGTTTAGAAGACCTCGGGTGCTTCTTGACCTTTAAATTGAGTTCTTCTTCGTACCCCTTGGTCGAAGGTTCAGATTCTTTGGCCTCAGATTCAATCTCACCATCCTCACGAATAATCATAAATCTTTTGTTTGAACATTCATCCGCATAATGATCTTTTCTGTGACACTTGAAGCACTTTGCGTCCCGAGCCCTCGATGTAATGGCCTTGGCTTTTCCTTTAAATCGTGGAGCCGCTGGAACCACTTTAACTTCGACTTTGGCTGCTGGAACATATTTGTCTCTCCTTTGATAACCCGGTTTTTCCTCCCATTGATGACTGAATTTTCCAGCCCAAAAGTTGGAACGAGCGTTCCTTTTGAGTTGTTGATCGATTGGAATCGATTTGTGTAACTCTCGCAGATTGTGACTCGGAGCATATCGCTTGTGCATTATGGCTTTCATTTCCAACCATGTTTCTATAGGTTTCTCTCCATTACGCCTCCTAGAAGTCACGAGTTGATCCCACCAACTCAAGGCGTAATTGTAGAACTCCGTGGCAGCAACCCTAACCTTCTTTGCCTCGGTATAGTGTTGACAACCAAACACGAGTTCGATCTTCTTCTCCCAATATAGATAGGCGTCCGGGTCAGCCTTGCCGTATAACGGAGGGATTTTAAGCTTAAGACCAGCAAGGTCATCCCTCGGGTCGTCTCGGTGTTCCCTCATCACTCTCCTTCTACTGTAACTACTTCAAGACGAGGATGAACTGCCTCGTTCATAATAGTTGTTGTCCTCCTCATACTGATACCTTTCTCGTTATTGGAAAGTATGATTGTCTCTTGTTCAGGTCTGAGTTTCATGACGAAACTCCCCCGAAATTTCTCCATTTTTGTTAAGGCTTTGCTCCAATCGAGCCGCGAGAGCCTCTATCAACCTCTCGTTTACGCGGCTGGTTTCGATTCTCTTATCTCCCATTTTGTTGATGATTATAATACTGCAAAATCACGTTTAACCTGCACACTAGCAGATCGAAGCATCCACAAGCGAAAACCAAAAGAAACGTACGAGTAACCAAGACTCGTAACACAAAATATACGAAGTGACGAATAGACACTACGCACGGTTTAACCCTAGCTACGGTCTAAAAAACCAAAGAGCCAAGAATGAACCAACCTTTGCTAGAACGAGCTCTGATACCACTTGATGCGATCCCCGCTAGAATCACGCTCTAGACGAAGGTTGAACGGATAGGCCTTGCTGCAGCCGAGTCACATGACTCTTCGCACAAGGTGGGTGGAGCGAATGGTTACCTGAGAGTTGCAGAAAAGCTCTCGATTTACCGGCTCGTCTTCAAAGGATATTGCACACCTACTCGATTCACCGTCTCGTCTTCGAACGATATTACACACCTACAAAGAACGAACGTACGTGGGATATTACTCACCAATGGGTTTTGCTGGATATGACACACCAACAAGATGATTTCTTCAAAAGAAAAATCAAGATTAAAAATAAAAAATCCTAATTTGTAATCAAAGTGGCCATGCAAGACTATAAATGAAACATAAATGCTAGGTTGCCATGCAAGGTTATACATAAATGACCTAGAAAATAACCAAATTCATAAATAAGACAAAGTCGTAAAATGTGTCTTCGTTATGTGGACTTGTCTTGGAGCCTCGGGTCAATAGTTAAGTCGTGGAAGTGAGTCGCGACCTCGTTAAAAATCCATCGTTGGAGAACCCCGTGGGACATAACCAACGAAGGGAAAAGAGTACACGCGAAGCACTTAACCTAATTATCGACCATTGCGAGTTGTACTTCGGCCTGAAGAATGACACAATATTAGATATCTCATGAAGACTCAAATACTCGTCTTGAACTTGGACGGCCGTGAGAATCCCGATGATCACCTTCTTGAGCTTCTTAGCTTTAGCTCGGGTCACGGATCCTGTTGGTAAGGTTAAGGCCTCCTCCTCCCTAGCCCTAGCAATGGTCACGAGACCAACGTCCTTCTTTCGGGTCACGTCCACCTTCCGTTCCGCTCGGGTCGTTTCTTCCGCGGTGCGAGTCGCTTCTTCTACAGCGCGGGTCACATCTCGTGCAGCGCGGGTCGCGTCCTCTTCAGCGGCGGGTCGCGTCCTCCTCAGCCATGCGGGTCGTGTCCTCGACGTCGTCCAGGATCATATCAAATAATTTCATTCAAAAATGCGCTCTTCACATCCATTTGATATAAACTGAAACGAAGAACATAAGAAACTCCAAGTAGCAACCATATAGACTCTAGTCTTGCAACTGGTGCGAAGGTTTCATCAAAATCTATCCCTTCAACCTGTGTATATCCCTAAGCTACAAGTTGTGCTTTGTTTCTTTTAATTTGACCATCTTTGTTAGTTTTGTTTTTAAAGATCCATTTGGTTCCACTTACATTTATTTCAGTAGGTCGAAGAACTAGATGCCAAACATCATTACGTTGAAATTGCTCTAATTCCTCATGCATGATCTTAATCCAAAACTCATCATTCAGTGCCTCTTAACGTTTTATGATTCATGTTAAGATGTAAAGCAAATGAATTTCACCAAAACGTTGTAGTTGATATGGGTTTTGTTACTCATTCTTCTTGTCTCATGAACATTTCCAATGACATCTGCTAAGAAATAATTTTTGTGTAATTGAACTGGATTATTTTCTCCTTCTATTCCATCACCACTTGTTGAGTTCTCTATAGTAGTTCTACTTTAGGTTGTCAGTTTGTTCCTCAAGTGGACCTAAGGTTTCGCCAAGTATGTTTGACATCTCTGTTTGTATCTAAGGTACAAATATTTCTGTAACAACAGATGTTTCTAAATTTTGATTGTCTTCATCAAATACAATGTTAGTAGATTCAATAAGAGTTTTGGTACAAAAATTATAACTCGAAAAGTTACTGAATTTATACCATAACCTAGAAACATTCCCTCTTCACTCTTTGGATCAAACTTATCAAGATACTCACGATCATTGAGTATGTAGCACTTACACCCAAACACATGGAAATAATTGATGTTCATTGTCTTTCCTTTCCATATTTCATAAGGTATTTTCTCAATACATGTTCGAGCATAAACTCTGTTGATGATGTGATAAGCAGTGTTTATGGCTTCTGTCTAGAATCGAGGTGTAACTTTTTTACCGTGCAACATTCCCCTAGCCATTCGCTGTAAAGCTCGATTTTTTTGTCCACAACTCTATTTTTTATGGGGTTTCAGAGGATGATATTCATGTGAAATACCAAGTTTGTTACATAAATTTTCAAATGAATCATTTTCAAATTCACAACCATGATCATTCCTAATCCTTTTTATTCTTTCTTTTGTATTTATCAAGTTTAAGCACAAATAATGAAAGACATCAAAATTTTCACCTTTCTCTTGTATGTATATATTGAAAAATCATCAACACATGAAAACCTTTTTTCCACTTATGCTTTCAGTTTGTATAGGTCCCATCAAATTCATGTGAAACAATTCAAGTATGTGGGTGGTCTTGATTTGTGACATCTTGTGATTAATTCAAACTTGTTTACCTTGTTGACACAATTTATAGACAACATCCTTTGTCTTTATTATTTTGGAAATACCTCGAATCAACTCAAAATTAAACAATTTAATAATAGTTCGATAATTATCATGTCCTAATCGTTGATTCCAAAGATGAATAGGATATTGTGTAACATGATAACACTTTACTTCTTCTGACCAAATATAGCAGTTGTTGAATGTTCTTTTTCCTACAAGAACATTCTTACCATCCTCATTAGTAATAACACATTTTTCATGTGTGAAAGAGACAAACAAAGCTTAATCACACAACTGACTAATACTTATTAAATTAGCTTGAAGTCCTTGTACAAAATGTACATTTTTAACTTTGGTTGTCTAAAGGCTATAATATCATTTTTTCCTTGCATTTTTCCTTTACGTCCGTCCCAAAAACTCACACTTCTACCTTTAGTACTTTCTTTAAAATTAGATACAAAATTAAGATTACATGTCATATGTCTTGAACAATCACTATCAAAGTACCACATAGAATCTTGCTCATCTTGTATCGAAGTGAATACAACATTGCAATTAAGATCAAATTTCTTTACCCAAATCTGCTTAATTGTAGGTTTCTTTAATGTTGTATATCTTTTAGCCTTTTTAATCAATATTTATCGAATTTTAGGTGTTGATAGAAAAGAAAACTTACCTTGATATCGTCGTGACTTACCTTGATTTGGTCGTGGTCGATGTTGACTCCATCCTCTCCTTGTTGTCCTTTTGTTAAATTCCCTTTGTGGTATCCAATCGTAGTAATTCATTTGATAACAATTGATTTTAACGTGACACTTTTCCCGTATTAGTAACATCTTTCCTGCTCTCTTTGTTGATATTTAGGTCTCATATTCGCTCGAATTGTACTTAGTGATTGTTGAGGTGTTAATATCTTCGATAGTTCTTCATTTTTAACAAATTTACCTTCATTACTCGAGCTTTTATTTATAAACAAGTCTAAAATGGTTTGAGTCTCTTTTTCCGAATGTTAGAAGATACTCCAGCTTCTCCGTTCCATTTGATAACATCTTCAAGTTCTTCTTTTTTTCTTCAAGTTGACTTGAGATTTGTTTTCTTCATCTTCTTTTTTCATGAGTTTTTTTGTGAAAACTTTTAATTGTGACTCAGTAACATCTTTTTCTTTAAGAATAGTATTATTAAGTTGACTCATTTTAACACATTTCTTATAGAATTCTCCCATGGCCAGCTCATCATCATCACTTTCTTTATTCGGCTATTCATAATTACTTGCAATGACACCGTAGAATGTTACATAGCTAGTTATGTCTTCATCTGCACTCTCTTCCTCTGATTCAGTTGAATCTTCTTGAGTAAGAAAAGACTTGTTTGTCTTTTTCACATTATGACACTCATTTTTTGTGTGTCCAAAACCTTGACAATTGAAGCATTTGGTTGCATTCAAAGTTTTCATGGTAGCTTCTCATTTGTTTAACACGCGGACAATCTCCTTTTATGTGATCATATCCCTTACAGTCATGACATTGAAATTTTTATTTTCCTTCTTTTTCTAGGTATGCCTTGCGTATCTTGGAGTATCCTCCTAGTCCTTTTTTCGGAAATTTGTTAAATTTCTTTTGCTAACAAGGATATCTCTTCTGCAATTCCGTCAATCTTCGTTATGTTTTCTTCTGCTTTAAGTGCTATTTCTTGGGAGGATTCTTTGCTAGTTGACCCTTGTTCAAGTCAAAACTCCATTTCATAAGCTGACAATATTCCTACGATTTCCTTGAACCTCGGTGTGTCGGTATTGAGTAACATGTTCATCGTTGCTTTTTGTGCCGAGAACTTCTTAGATAAACATCGAAAACATTTTTTTACAAGCTTCTTGTCTTCATAAGGTTGAACAAGAACATGTGCTTCATTGGCCAATGCATTCAATCTTCCACTAAAATCTTTCATGTTTCATTCTCTTCCATTTCAATTTTTTCAAATTGATGTTCGAGAATATCCAATCTTGTTCTCTTCACACTTGGAGTTCCTTCATGAATTGTTTCAAGTGTGTCCCAAGCATCTTTTGTTGATTCGCACCCTTGTATTTTTTTAAATTCGTCCATGTCCACAGAGGCAAAAATTGCAGCTAAAGTCTTTGCATTATATGTTGACGGTCTCTTCTCAGCTGGTGTCCATTGATCAGCGGTTTCTCCTTTTTGTTTCCTTTGTCATCGTGACTATTGGAAGATTCCATCCATACTTCACGGCCCATCTTCGTCTATGCCACAAATGCTGGCTCTCATATTAACCTTCAATATCCATATTTGGAGGAGTTAAGCATTACGAGTTTGCAATACGAGCACAAGTCTCGTGAACCTTCCATCTCTCTCTTAACTGGATCTTGAACGGATATGTAAGGTTGACTTCTTTGATCCGTTTCTAGCTTTGATACCAATTGAAAAAATTAAAGAGTATATGGACAAGACGTTTGGTGGAGTTCTCAAAACTTCAAAGGACTTCTTATTTAATTCAAACGGTTTTTAGGTACACCTGAGTACGGACTCAGACTCACCCTAAGACTTTATCCATCTTGAACTTAAATTCCAAGTCCCAAACGTCACACACCCCGTATGTGACCCTCTAAATCTATTCTCACAATACTCTTAGGTTTTCGAATGACGCTACGAATCACTCACCCACAAATCCCTAAACACATTGTCTAAGATTTATGTAAAAAACACTCTCACAAATTAAAATGAAACACTCTTGTTTCGCGATTTAAACTCACACTTCTCTCTTGAATATTTATGTTCAATCTTTGCTGATGGAGAAGTTCAATTTCGTTCATGATATCGACACTCTTTTTTAGAGATCTTGTTGTGTTTGTTGAGAGATATTCTCTGTATTTTTAGCTTTCTTTATATTCTCTATAATATCCTCCAATTTATCAGTTTTTGACTTGTTCAACTTTGACATATTCAAACATAAGACTTAACCAAAACTTAAGATCAAATAATAATCTAACATGAAAGATATAAAAAAATAAGTCTTTTAAAATATATAAATATTAATTATCGAAAATATATAAAAAACAAAAACTTATTACAATAATAAATAGATGTAGTAAAATATAAATTGTTTCTAGTGCAACTGGTACATAGACTGGTCTGCTTGTACTTTTTTAATACATATAATTTTTAGTTGGTATGATAATTTCTTATAAGCATTACATAATATATAATTTTTTTAATCAGAATCTCGGATTATTAAAATAGTATATTAGTAAGTTTGGTTTGGGTTGGGGTCCACTAGCCAACTTATCACCATTAATTATATACAAAGTGTTTTTGACTGATTCGGATAGAGCTTCTCTGTCTCCATATCGACGGCGAACAGAACCCGGGTAGATCGCCGAAATCGAACTCCGCTATAACCGTAACTGTAAAACCTACAATATATAGTAAACTATCGCATTCCATTGAAATATATAAAGAAGTAAGACAAAGAAGTGACTGTTAGGTGGTATAGCACAAATGGCTCCTCTCATAAAGGGCCCTCCACCTCTTATCTCTTTTAATTATCTTCTATATATATATATATATAACTATACATGATAAAAGAAGGAAACTAAACAATAACGAGTTCTACGTGAATGGTGATCGACCTGAATCACTTCGTTAGTAAGAAGTACCAAAATCATTTCTAAAGATTTGCTCGACCTGAGTGATGACCAACTCGGTCGAGCAGTATTCCAAGTAGGGAAAATTTTCACACCCATAGATTAACTCGACCTGAGTATTTTCTGACTAGGTTGAGCGAAGGACCTGATCATAGTTTTGGCTCAGATTTGCATGGCAAACACACATAACAACTAACTGTTCGGTCCGAACTATCACCAATTCGACTGAATAGTTTATTAAATTCACATAATAATTCATATTTTGAATTATTGAAGTATTAGGAGTTTTCTATAATGTCTAAGACCAAACTTGAAAAGAGGGAGACAAAAATAGAGAGAACTAAGATGAGATTTCATGGATTGTGCAAAAGAGCGATAAGGCTATCGGATTTCATCGAAGGATCGAATTATCAATGAAGACAAGTCAAAGGTGAGGTTGGCATGCGACTGATGGAGAGATCAATGAGCTCTCCTAATCCTTTATCTTTACTTTTATATTATTTTAATCATTGTCTAAGATGTAGATCTATAGATTTGATCTAAGCTTCAGGCTAAAATTTTGTCTATTCAAACTTATTGCAATTTATGATCAAATTTGTTAGTTTTGCTTCTACGGCTTAATGCAAGTTTTATTATTCTGATTCTTGAATGAAACCCTTGAATTAGTTGTCAAATGGTTTAATTTATATGAAGATGTTGGGTTAAATTAGATCGTATAATTAATAGAATGAATGATATATCGAAAGGTAGATGGATCGGTTTAAAAATAATGATGGATGATAATACATTCAACACATATGTCATTAGATGGAGACATCAATGTTTTAAATATTTGAATAGGGGTTTAGACTCTGAACAAAGTTGAATTGATCGATAGTACATTCAATGTATACGCCTTATATGGATACATCAATGATAAAAATAGTTGAATATGATCTAGACTTTGAGAGAAGGTAGATTATAATAAGATGATTGAATTTTTGTCATAAATAAGATGATATTTTCCGAAATCTTTAATGAGTTCTTGTACGTGAGAATAATTCTCAAACCTAGAAGCATTGTCTCACTTGAACATAATTGTAATTGTAAATTATTTTACTTGTCTGTAGATACAAACACGTTTTCTAATGTTCAGGATCATAGTTTTGATCCCTTTAGACCCGATGTTTGACCTTGATACTATATTATTTGTATCTTTATGGAATATCTAGTTTAGGTATAAATATTAAAACTTGATATGCATTAGATGGCACATAGACGATACATCAAATTTTTGGCGCCGTTACTCGGAACTAAAAGTGATTTAACTATTTGATTTATGGATTTAGGTTAATTTTCTTTTAGTTTGTTATTGGCATCTTACTTTTTGTTTGTTTTTCTTTTTGTCATATGCATGTACTTAGTTATGATTATAAGTGCTGGAAGCTTTAGACTAGTGGCACTCGATCTGAAAATTGAGAAAAGTGCAAGTATAATCCGGAAAAAAAAACAAAGAGGAGCCAATGGCAGATAACATCGAAAAACATGATCTCAGAGAAGAAGACTTACAGAGCATATACAAATCCTAAGCACACCCAACTTATATAATGAATTTGATGACCGTATATCGATCATAGCCCATTTTAGCTTCAACCATCATTTTTTGCAGATGTTAAACAAAATCGTGTTTCAAGGATGATCGAATGAAGATCCTAACCTCCACCATACCAGTTTCAAGATGCTTTGCAACTCGCTCAAGTAGGTCCAAAGAGTGACGAATGAGGCTGTTATGTTTTTGGCATTCATGTTCTCCCTTATAAATAGGGCGTAAGAGTGGTTGTATAGCGATTCATAATGAGGTTTTTTCCACCTCATAAGAAACTTACTTCAAAGAAAAAGATAAACTTCTTCACACAAAAAGATATCGAGACATTATACGAGGTATGAGAGAGGTTTAAGGGCTATCAGTGTATGTGCCCAAATCACGAGATAGATCAAAATTACCCCCAATCCAGCTTTTATTGAAGGACTCTGAGAGAACATTCATATATGGATCTGTGCGGCATGTGAAGGATCATTGCACGGTCTCCATTTTGCTCAGCTCGAGGAGTAGATCACGAGAAAATAACCAATGAGCGGAAAGCTCCAAACAATTACGTGAAGAGAGTTGCATTGAGAGAATCGACAAACGAGGTCTCAACCTTCCAAACCAAACTAGATGAGGTGAAGCTCAAGATGGCATACATGAAACAAGGAACATCACCATCGACGAATCTTCATAGACATTAGGGCGACCGTTCAAAATTATATATGGTGCAACAGACGGGAGAATGAGCAAATTACGTGGTGAACAACCCCTACTCAAACATGTACAATTTGAGTTAGAGAAATTATCCAAATGTTTGCAACCGCCTACATGTAGAATCATTCACAGAAGAACTATCAGCCTCAAATGTTCTTGCAACAAACCAAAAACAAGAATTTTCAAAACAGCCGGCACAAACTATTCTGCCTATCAACAAATATCTGAGGCGGGTGATGAGATCATGTCGATGTTATCGAAACTAATTTAGGAACACAAAATTCATGGTGCAGAGCTTCATGGTTGAAGGTTGATCAAGGAGATTTCAAGTGGGTCATAAGACAACTGATCGAGGGAATCCTCACAAACCTAAAGATGCTAGATACCCACGTCTCCTAACTTGTATCAACCTCATTAAGAATATCAAAGACATTCTCTGAAAGCTTGATCAAATTCCCTAAGAGCAGAAGCGGATTCGGTCGAGTTCGAGACTATAAGCGAGTGCTTCTCGTGAGGCAACTCAATGCTTTTTATGAAACTTTTATTTTCATTAGTTCGAATTGTTTGGACCTTGAATTTTTTGGAGGAATATGTTATTTTAGAATCCATGCGTATCTATTGACTACATGAACCACATAAACAACTGAATCTTTTTTCAGATGAATGAAAATAAATCTGAGAAAACACTCGAGTCAAGCGACATTGAGCTCTAATAGCTTCGAGTGTTAGGGTTTCAGTGTTGTGAAAGGTAAAGTTCTCAAACGGTTTCTCTCGCCGAAGTAAACATGTCTTACATTAGCGTTGAACGGTCTACCATAATTTTACCGCAATGTCAATGGTATTTCAACGATAACTTATTTAGAATTGTATCGCAAACTGTAACACTATTTTAAAACAAATAATATATTTGCAATGATAATTGCATTGGAATTTTCAATGATATTTTAACGCAAGATCATCGATATGTCAATGACAACATTTGGGTTACATTTGCGTAATAGATTTCACCGCAATATTAACTTAAATGTAATGTAAGTTAAACAAAGTTTTTGCAATGAGATTTTACGTTAGAATTTCAACATTCGTTAGCATTGGTAGCATAATTGTGTTAGTTTTATTGCCAATTAGAAAAAAGAAAATATTCTTTAAATAGTTTATGAGTGTCATACACTTCCATACCAAGACTAACACATTTGTATTGACTATTATGATTATATATATATAACATGAAAGATATGATTTAATCAAATTGATAAATTTTTATCTATGCAAATAAAATAATCTAAACTCGTTCACATTCTTATATTGTCTTAAAGAGGTTCAAGTATATGATATTTTGAATGTTGATGTTTGAAATATTTGATGCATAAATGAACAGTGTTTATGTCCTTCGTAATTGGTAATGACGTTGTATTAATTTTTAAAAATATTTTAAAAAAACATTATACAAATAATATTATATAAAAATAAAATGATAATTGATCGTTTGTTTGACAATTTTTTATTAAATTCATCAACCACAAGATATAATTTTAAAAAACGTAACAATGTATTTAATTGTATTACAGTTTTTTTTTATAAATTTGTCATTTGTTATAAAAAATATTAATACATTTCTGTATTGTAAAGGTTTTTATAGTAATAGCAATAAAAATTATATCTACATATATATCTTATATATATATATAAGTCATGCAAATATTTGAAATAACTTATACAATATGGCTTTTTCATCGCAACACTAAACACCCCTGTAACCACTTGTTATAGCAACACTCCTAAACTAATTAGTTTTCAGGGATGTATTCCCATTTGGAAATGATTAATTTGGAAGACTACTTTATTAAATGTATCACGAAATTAAATTAGTCAGTTCCATCATGACGTCCACGTATTGTAAATGACATGAGAATTAATAAATATATATCCTCATAGCTTTTGAGTCAAAAGTGTTTGCAACAAAAATATCTTGCAGGTTTGTAAACCTATAATTCCTTTAATAATTAAAAAAATATATCATTTTCTTTCTAAATTTTTCATTATCAAACAATACATACACTATATAATTTATTTATTAATAAAATTACCAATATTTTTTTTTTCGAGAGATTAAATTATCAACATCTATATATTTTTATTGATGTGATATGACAAATTTTAGCATATAAATTATTTGATAATTTCAATAATTGAATTCTTTTTATAAAAGAACGATGAAGATTACAAAATTTGATACCTTTCTCACTAACTTTAATAATTAATCACAACATTATCCACTAGTTCGTAAAGAGGAAAATGCTTGGTAGGATTACATAAACAAAGTTTGGATTAAAAAAAAAAGTATATAAAAGAAAAGTAATTTGTCGTGGAAAAAGACTTGGAATGCACTTCACATGGAACATACCACCATTGACAATTAATGACCCAAATGGTTATTAATATTACAATATTTGATAGGATATTGTTATACACTTGGAAAAAATATATTATGATATATATATATATATATGCTTTTTCTAATTATTTTTTAAGTATATTTTGTATATATTGGTTTAACTTTATTAAATTCGTGGAAAATTGATTGGAGGAAATGTGATATCATATAGATGAGAGTATAATTTATTTTTAAAATGTGAAAATTTTGGACAAAATAATATGATTTCAAGAGAATTTTAAAGGATGACATTCAAATTTGTAGTTCTTTGATCTTGCCCAAAAACCTAACCAAATTGATGTTAAGAAATTCGAAAGAAACAAAACTAAGAAGCTAATTACAGAGAAGAACACACGAGTTTTACGTGTTTTATAGCGTCGGAATGACGATGAATAATAACGGATAGGAAAGAAAATCTTACAATTCACTAGAAAGAATTGAAATATCAATATCATCGTCTACTCACAAAACCGAGAAATCGGCTACCAAGCACTCTTCTCATCGAACACTTAAAACCATGATGATGCTCTATTCTTTAAATACAAGAAGAGAGCAACTGATTTAAGAAACCCACACATCAATTTACTCTTTTGCTCTTATCGTGTTCTTGAGTCCGAGAGCAGCTTCAGGAGGCTTCACTTCAGTTAATCCATACGTCTTGATTATAAACCCAACAATTTCCATTTTGAATGTGCTGATATTCTATTTCAACCTTCAAAGAACCTTCTAATCGTCTTTGGCAATATCATCGCTAATTAATTAGTAATGATCCTTGCTAAGTTCAAAGCATTGTTAAACTTACTAACCGGTAGAGATTTCGTTAACATGTATGTTGGATTTGTCTCAGTGCTTATCTTCATCACCCTTACTTGTCCACCAGCAATTATATCTTTTAGAAAATGCAAACGCACATCTATGTGTTTTGTTCTTTCTTGATGTATATTATTCTTTGCCAAACATATGACACTTTGTGAATCACAGTGCATATTCAAAAATTTATGATCTATGCAAAGGTCACTCACCAAACCTTTGAGCCAAAGCCTTATGTAGTTGAGAATGCCGCAATCATTACAAGAAATCTAATAATTCCAGACTGCCTAATCTGTCTATAAACAGGTTTAGGGACGGATTAGAGACGACTTGCATCCGTCCGCAAACGAGCGTCGCCAAAACATATCCGTCCGCAAACGAGCGTCGCCAAAACATATCCGTCCGCAAATACATACGCAAAATTTAATGCGCGAACCGTGCGCAATTTCGGACGACGAGGTAGTCTGGAAATCGACTCGAAACCCGACCCCGAGTAAGGATGGAAATCCATTTAAAATTTTTGGACGTGAATAGCGCCGTTCATAATTTTTTTTAAAAAATAAAATTTTAAAAATAAAATTTAAAATTGAAATTAATTAATTAGTGTTTATACATTATTAAAATTATGTATTTACAAGCTAATTGGTGGTAATTGGGAATTATCGTCGACATCGTTAGAATCATTGTTTTCGGTCGTATCTCAATTGATATTGGGCATGTGTTCCTTCATCATCCTACGCCACTGCTGATGTTCCCTTCTTGATCGTTCAACTTCCCTTTGCAGAGCGTTGAACTCTGAACTTTATTGTTCTAATTTTTCTTGCATCTTCGAGATTGTGTTTCGAAATTCCTTGGTCGCGACTTTTTCCTTGTCTTTGGAGGAATTCGCATGTTTTGATGTCATTCCTCCAAGACCAAATAAGCGACCTTTGTATGGTGTTACGTGCTAAAAAATATAAAAATTTAATTTAAATTTAAATTATCAATAAAAAATTTATTGTAAAATTATAATGAATTTACCTCGAAATACAACTCGTTGTATTCTTCTTGAGTTAGAGTAGGTTGCATCCCATCTTCTCTTGGCGGGATTTGAGACACTCGTTCCGATGCCATGTTAAGAACATCGTCATGAATCTGTTTCACCCTAGCATCTACCCACGAACCGTCAAATTTCTTCTTGTGTGTACGTTCCAACAATTCCACGTACGACGGTTCACATCCCTTCTCTTTCGCCTAAAACAAATTTAAAATTTATGTTTTACCTATTAAGAAAATGTCACTCATATTAAAACTTTAAAAAATTTTAAATCTTACCAAATCTTCGTAAATCTCCGCGAAAGAGCGGGAACCAGCAGTATGCGCACTTATCCCATATCCCGCTCTATCGGGACGACGGGATCGACTAGTGCGTCGGCTTCTCTCCTTCACGATAGGATCGTCCTAATAGGCACACATCTGTTCCGAGACATTATCTGGCATCCAAAGAGGTTTGCCATTTTTCTCCCGGTCTTTTTTCAAGTCGCTTACAAGAGATTTAAGTCGTACTCCCGCAGCCCGTTCAAAGTCTGACTTTACTAGTTCGGTTATTGCAGGACCCCGATAAAATTTTTGCTGAAAATAATGAAATAATTATTTATTGAAATATTATTTTAAATTTAAAATTTAGAGTGAAATAAATGTTAACAAAAACGTACCACGAAAGCTTTCCACCACCGTTCCTTTATTTCGAGATCGGTTTGCGTCCAGTTATAACATGGATGATCATAATCAGCTTTTATCGTCTTTGTTATATGACGATTAAGCTTGTTTAATACCAAACGTATTAAAACAAAATTAAAAGTAAATTAAGACTTGATTAATTAATTAGTGAGCAATACTCTGCTAGATCCTTCCGTGATTTAATGTTATCATTCGTTTTTTCTGTGACATTCAGTACTGTATTGATGATATTATCGAAAAAAAATTCTCTATGTGCATGACATCCAGATTATGGCGAAGCTTCAGGTTTTCCCAATACGGCAGATCCCAAAATATGCTCTTCTTGTACCAATTATGGGTAATTCCATAACCATCAATTCTCGGATGATTGTTCCCTCCGCAATCTATACTCCTAGGAATACCCAAAGCAAGAAGTCGTTCATACAATATCTCTTCGCCGGTCAAAACTGGAGGAGGAGATTTCCGCACAACAATATTCCTTTTGAAATTCCTCTTGTTGCGTCGTAGTGTATCATCAGGAGGAAGAAAACGGCGATGACAATCAAACAACCTTATCTTTCATCCATGTTTCAACTGAAAAGCGTATGTTTCCTCCTTGCAATATGGACAAGCCAATCAACCATGTGTTGTCCATCCAAATAGCATACCATAAGCTGGAAAATCACTTATTGTCAACATAAGAGCACCTCGTAATATAAAATTTTGTTGTCTCAAAACGTCGTACGCTGGAACTCCCTTCCATAATTATTTCAATTCTTCAATCAGTGGTTGAAGAAATATATCCAAACTTCTTTTTTGGATGATTAGGCTCGGGAATCAATATTGTTAAGAACAAAAACTCACGCTTCATGCACATATCTGGTGGTAAATTATACAGTGTCATAATAACTGGCCACAACGAATAATTTCTCCCAGAAATCCGAATGGATTAAAACCATCAGTGCAAAGGCCTAAAGAAATGTTTCGACTATCAGCTGTAAAATCAGGATATACCTTGTTAAAGTGTTTCCACGCCTCACCATCTGAGGGATGACACATTTCTCCATCAGGACTTGACTGCTCAGCATGCCATCTCATGTCGCTTGCGGTCTTCTCTGATTGATACAATCTTTTTATCCTGTCTGTAATTGGTAAATACCACATACGACAAAACGGAACCGATTTTCCATTTCTTGTCAAATAAAAACGATCTTTTCCACAAAATCCACAATTGATCAAATCACAAGTTTCTTTCCAAAAAATCATACAGTTGTCTTGGCAAACATCAATCTTTTGATACGACAATAAACCCAATGATCTCATCATCTTCTTTGTTTCATAATATGACTCGACTGCATTATTATCTTCCGGCAAATAATCTCTTACTAATTGCGATATAGAATCCATGCAATTCTCAGAAAGATTATTTTCAGTCTTCAAATTCATCAACCATATAGATAAAGACAACTGACCACTTCTACTTCTACAACCATCATAAAGTGGATGCCTAGCACTTTCTAACATTTCAAAAAAATTTTTTGCTTCTTCATTCGGATCTTCTTCAATATTTTCATCTTCGTTTCTTTCAACGAATGCATTTTGCACCATTTCTACATAAGGGTTCATTTCTACATCTTGAAAAGTTTCAGACACTTCATGATGTACAATACCCCTACTAATATTTTCCACAACATTACTAGGTCGTGGTGCAAAATTATCTCCATGAGATAACCAAATAAAATAATTTGGAGTAAAACCTCTTAAATAGAGATGATTCCAAACGGTTCTCTCATTAACGAATTTTTCATTTTTGCATTTGACGCATGGACAAATCAACTTACCGTTTTCTCTATAAACTTGTAGATTTGTCGCCATCGTCATAAACTGTGTAATGCCTTCTACAAACTCATTCGATACACCTAAAGTTTCCGGATCAATTCTTCTATACATCCACTGTCTCGAAACGAAAATATTCGATCTCGATGATTATGCCATTATAATCAGAAACGATAACAAGATATGTAGAGAAATATATGAGAATTGTGTGTGAGAAACGAATAGAAGAGGAGAGATTAAATAGAAAATTTTTGGACTGATTATGGACTGATTACGGACTAAGATAAATATATCCCGACGAACCGTCCCAAATACGTCTGCAATTTGGGGACGGAAGTTTCAGCCGTCTGCAATTTGGAGACGAATTTCTATACCATCCGCAAATTTGTAGACAGATGGTGATTCTGTCTGCAAATTGCGGACGCTCGTGAAAATAGTCCTGAATCCGTCCGCAATTACGGACGACTTATGGACTACTATGCAGTCTGCAAATTTACGGACAGATTAGGGATGGATTTATTTTTCCGTCCTTAAGACGTCCCTAATCCGTCCCTAAATTTAGGGACGACTCTTTCAATCCGCAAAATCTGTCCGGAAATGTTATATTTCTTGTAGTGAATGTGTTACAACCCTGATTTCCAACTTATCACATTGCCACCAATTGTGAAAATCTAACTTGTAATAGACCTCCTTCTGTCTAAGTCTGATGCAAAATCAGAATCCCAAAAAATCCTCAATATCAATACATGATGGAAACAACAACAAAATATATCCAAATCTAGACATTCCTCATCATCAACAATTCTCTTCAGCTTGAAATGGGATCACATGGTTATCTTAACTGGGTTTGGCCATTCCAAAAATATTAAAGATCCTCTTCAGATATTCACCTTTTGTGAGAGTAGAATACCTATTTTCATGTCCCTTATGATATCCCTTCCAAGAATCCTTTTAGCCTCATATAAATCCTTCATTTCAAACTCATTTCCATTAATAGTCTTTACCTTTTGAATTTTCTCTTTACTTTCTACAGCAATCAACGTATCATTTATATATATTAAGAGATTTATTAATGATGATACATGGTACCTTTTATAATCCACATAGTGATCATTCTGGCTATGTGTAAATCTTTGTTTAATAACAAAACTACAAAACTTTAGGTTCCATTGCCTTAGAGACCGCTTGAAGTCGTATAGAGATTTCTTCAACAAACACACTTTACTAGTCTTTCCTTTCTCCATGAAAACTTACGGTTGGTTCATGTATATATTTTCTTCAAGATCACCATGTAAAAATATGTTTAAACATCCATCGGTTCTATTTCGAGGTTCTTGTCCACCACTAATGACAATAATGGTTTTATGGGCACATGTTTGACAATAAGTGAATAGATCTCATAGTAATCTAATCATTCCAATTGAGAATTTCCCTTTGCTACTGACCCCGCCTTGTATCTAGGTGCTTTAATGCCTCGAATACTAGCATTCCTCTTGAAGACCCATTTACACCATATTTTGGTTTATTTACTAGAATTCATATTTGATTGTTCTGCAGAGATGTCATCTCATCTTCTATTGCATGTAACCATTTTTCTTGATCTTTTATATTAACCGCTTGTTGATAGTTTTTGGGTTTGTCAAGCTCTAACACATCTACCATGGTTAGAGCAATATCCATTGTATCGTCTTCTTTGAATATTTGTGGTAATCTGATTGATCTTTTTTCCTGTCTCTAGCTAACTAGTAGTTCTGTAGAGAGCTTTCATGATCAAGTTGGTGTTCTAAACCCAACTCATCATCTTCATCTTGATAGTTTCCTCAATTAGAGTCCTCTTGTCTGGTGTGAGAAACTCCACTTTCATCTAAACATTCTCTACCTTGAGTCTGGATTGACCTTCCTTGATATGTTTTTAGTAAAGTAATCTTAGTCAAGCTCTCATTTTCTTCTTGTTCTGACATCTGTGATATTTCGTGGTTCATGATTTGCTTGTATACTATATCTTCCTTTAATACCACATCCTTGCTAATCAAACATTTCTTCTCCTCTAGAAACTAGACCTTATACCCTTTTACTCCTTGAGGATCACCTAGGAACACACCTTTCCTAGCCCTTGGTTTTAGTTTTCCGTGATCATAGACTAGGGAACCAAACCTTTCGACTCTAGTGAATTCTACTTCTCTGCCATACCAAATTTCCTTTGGTATTTTGAAATCAATAGCACTTGCTAGAGACTTTTTAATAAGAACGACCTCTGCCCAGAATACCTACTCAAGACTTGAATCAATCTACATGCTTCTAACCTTATCCATTATTGTTCTATTCATCATTTCAACCACACCATTTCGTTGTGGTGTATAAATGCATGTGTGGTGTCTAGCTATCACATTCGACTTGCAGAAACTATCAAACTCCTTGTTGTAAAACTCCATAAGTCTTGCCACTCCTAAGGTGTGTCACCTTTCTACTTGTTTGGTTTTCAACCATGGTCTTCCAATCCTTAAAACTTGCAACGTTGAGTCCTTAGTCTACATAAAGTAGATCCAAACTCTCATGTTGTAGTCATCTATGATGGAGAGAAAATATTGAATCTTTTCAAGTGATGGTTGTATATTTTGAGATCTCTAATGATCAACATATACAAAATCCATAATATTTTTTAAAATATATTTGTCTACTCCAAAAATCAGTTTATGAGCCTTTCATAGAACACAGTCTTCACAAAAGTCAAGCATTCCAACGTTGTTCTTGTCTAGTAAACCCTTCTTGATTAGAATTTGCAATCCTTTGTGGCTCATATGCCCTATTCCCCTATACCATAGAAGAGTTTCATCTCCTCCTTTTGAGACTTGTTAAACAACCCATGTTGTCTCTCCTTGCAGTATATAGAGACCTCTTTCAATTTTACCTACCATCACTTGCATAGTACCCTTGTAAACTCTGAGTTTCCCTTCAGATGCTAAGTTCTTGTTTAAAAGAGATCATAAAATGATTAGATTTCTTTTTAAATCTAGAATATATCTTACTTGACTCATTGTCTAACTGTCCCATAATGAAACTTGATCCTTATATCACCAATGCCTTTAACCTCACAAGTTCCATCATTCCCTAGTGACGCGATCCCGACTGAATCGACGCTCTAGACTTAGTTAGTGACAGATATGCCTTGCTGCAACGGATTGTACAAGGGAGTGTGGAGCGAGTGGTCACACGAGAGTTGCAGAAGGCTCTCGATTTACTGAGTTCATCTTCAATGGATATGACACACCAAGGAAGAACGAACGGATCGTTGGATATGACACACCAACGAGAAGGAAGCTGGATATTACTCACCAACAACCAAGAACTCACAAGGAATTCAAAAGGAAATCAATATTGATTCAAAGTTTAATTTTCAAAAGTTAGATTCTTGTTCATGCATGGGTGGCCGGCCATATGTAGATACAAACAAGAAGGAAATTCAAAAATTACAATAAATGCTAGATCTTCATGCAAAAGCCCTAATAAATGCATTGGTTTCTTCAAACAAGAAGATAACTCCTTGTTGGCCGTGCACATGGGGATGCGTCCTTCTTGTGTCTTGTGTCGGGTCATTAATTAGGTCGCGGAAAATAAGTGACTCGCGGCCTCGTTAAAAATCCGTCGTCGAAAAACCCGGTGGGACAAAACCGACGAGGGAAAAAGAGTACACGCAGGTCACTTAACCTAATTAATGACCATAGCGGGTCGAGCTTCGGCTTGGATGACGTTCTTAAGACTTGTGACATCGCGTGAACTCGCATACTCCTCGTGAGCGTGGACGGTCGTGAGAATCCCGATAATAGCTTCCTTGAGCTTCGCAGCACGGGACCGACATATTTTGACCTAGTGGCGTCTCAGGTCGCGCTGGAGGTGGTCGCGTCTCGGGTCGCAGAAATGGCGTTTTGGGTCGCGGAACTGGCGTCTCGGGTCGCACGGATGGCGTCTCTGGTCGCGCTCTCGGTGTCTCGGGTCGCAGGGATGGCGTCTCGGGTCGCGGTCTCGGCGTCTCGGGTCGTAGAGATTCCCTCTTCTTCTTTTCTGCGGGTCGCGTCCTCCTCAGTGTTGTTGGTCGCGTCTTCGGTGTCCTCCGGGATCATATCATGCCCCCTTCTTCAAAAGGAATTATCCTCAAATCCGCTTGATCGTTAGGCTGACTTTTGGATTTAGCCTTTTTACAAGCGACGCATCGCTCGCAGATACGTTCCACATCTCTTTTCATGTGTGGCCAGTAGAAATGATCCTGCAATGTTTTCAAAGTCTTGGCGACTCCGAAATGGCCCATGAGTCCACCACTGTGGGCTTCTCTAACAAACAACTCCCTCAAAGAGCAGTTAGGCACGCATAATCGATTATCATAGAATAATTAATTTTCATGCCTATAAAAATGTCCTGACGCAAATTTCTCGCAATTTTTATATGTTTCTCTGAATTCTAGGTCAGTTGCATATAGATCCTTAATTTGTTCAAAACCTAGAAGTCTTGCATCTAAGGTACTTAACAACGCATACCTTCGGGACAAGGCATCAACCACGACGTTCTCCTTACCTTGCTTGTATTTGATGACGTAAGGAAACGTTTTAACAAATTCTACCCACCTCGCGTGTCTCATACTCAACTTGTTCTGACCCTCCAGATACTTTAGCGATTCATGGTCGGTATGAATTACAAACTCCTTTGGCCACAAGTAATGTTGCCAACTCTGTAACGCCCTCACAAGTGCATACAACTCCTTATCATAGGTGGCGTAGTTAAGAGTTACTCCTCTGATTTTCTCACTGAAATAGGCGATCGGCTTCCGATCCTGCATTAGGAAAGCTCCAATGCCTATACCTGATGCATCACACTCAATCTCAAAAGTTTTAAGAATGTCAGGCAAAATAAGTAAAGGGGCGTTAGTCAATTTATCCTTTAGCGTTTGAAACGCTGCTTCTTGCGCTTCTCCCCATTTGAAACCCACATTCTTCTTAACAACTTCTGTAAGAGGGGCGGCTATAGTGCTGAAGTCCTTCACGAATCGTCGGTAAAATCCTGTGAGTCCATGGAAACTCCGGACTTCTCCGACGGTCTTTGGGCTTGGCCACTCTCGAATGGCTTTGACCTTTTCCTCGTCGACCTTAACACCATCTGCACTAACTACAAATCCTAGGAAAACATTGTTATCCGTACAAAAGGTGCACTTCTTTACATTAGCGTACAACTCCTCTTTCCTAAGTACTTTCATAACTGACTCTAGATGCCTTAGGTGTTCATCCAAATTCTTACTGTAAACTAGGATGTCATCAAAATAGACCACAATAAATCTACCTATGAATTCTCTAAGCACATGGTTCATCAGTCGCATAAACGTACTAGGTGCATTTGATAACCCAAAGGGCATGACTAACAATTCGTATAACCCATGCTTGGTTTTGAAGGCCGTCTTCCACTCATCTCCTTCTTTCATTCGAATTTGATGATATCCGCTTTTTAGGTCAATTTTTGAAAATACCATACTGCCGTCATCTAGCACTAGCATATCATCTAACCTAGGGATAGGGTGACGATACTTCACCGTGATGTTGTTGATTGCACGACAATCTTCACCGTAATGTTGTTGATTGCGCGACAATCAACACACATGTGCCAGCTGCCATCTTTCTTTGGCACGAGTAGCACGGGTACGGTGCACGGACTAATGCTTTCGCGAATATGTCCTTTGGCCATAAGTTCCTCTATCTACCTCTGCAGCTCCTTTGTCTCCACGGGGTTGGTTCGGTACGCTGGCCGATTTGGTAACGTGGCTCCGGGGATGAAATCGATTTGATGTTCGATTCCACGTATGGGTGGTAGTCCGGTGGGGTGTTCATCTGGAAAGACGTCATTGTACTCCTGCAAAAGTTTAGAAATTTCACTCGGCAACACCGGTGCGATGTTAGATAAGCTCACCAGAGCTTCTTTATAGACAAATAAAAGGATGGTTTGATCAGAATGTAAAGTC
>CM071863.1:46105023-46139838 GCA_036759665.1 Gynandropsis gynandra
TCTTCAATGGATATGACACACCAAGGAAGAACGAACGGATCATTCGATATGACACACCAACGAGAAGGAAGCTGGATATTACTCACCAACAACCAAGAACTCACAAGGAATTCAAAAGGAAATCAATATTGATTCAAAGTTTAATTTTCAAAAGTTGGATTCTTGTTCATGCATGGGTGGCCGGCCATATGTAGATACAAACAATAAGGAAATTCAAAAATTACAATAAACGCTAGGTCTTCATGCAAAAGCCCTAATAAATGCATTGGTTTCTTCAAACAAGAAAGATAACTCCTTGTTGGCCGTGCACATGGGGATGCGTCCTTCTTGTGTCTTGTATCGGGTCATTAATTAGGTCGCGGGAAATAAGTGACTCGCGGCCTCGTTAAAAACCCGTCGTCGGAAAACCCGGTGGGACAAAACCGACGAGGGGAAAAGAGTACACGCAGGTCACTTTACCTAATCAATGACCATTGCGGGTTGAGCTTTGGCTTGAATGACATTCTTTAGGCTTGTGACTTCACGTGAACTAGCATATTCCTCATGAGCGTGGACGGACGTGAGGATCCCAATAATAGCTTCCTTGAGCTTCGCGGCCTTGGCTCGGGTCATGGGACCAGCGGGTATGATTAAGGCTTCCTCTTCTAGAGCTCGGGCTCGGGTCACGGGACCGATATATTTTGACCTAGTGGTGTCTCGGGTTGTGCTGGAGGTGGTCACGTCTCGGGTCGCGGAAATGACGTCTCGGGTCGCAGAAATGGTGTTTCGGGTCGCGGAACCGGTGTCTCGGGTCGCAGGGATGGCGTCTCGGGTCGCGGTCTCGGCGTCTCGGGTCGCAGAGATTCCCTCTTCTTCCTTTCTGCGGGCTGGTCCTCCTCAGTGTTGTTGGTCGCGTCTTCGGCATCCTACGGGATCATATCACCTAGTAGAAAGCTTTTTTCCTATTTATCGTTTTCAAATTTATAAACCAATCATTTCTATGTGGAAGTACACCCGGAATCATGGATCAATTGATCTATGGTATCTCTAGCTGATACCGTCAATACTTCTGACTTATATTCTTTATATGTCACTGCAACAATAGCCCCCGAATTTTTTTTCTAATTCCTCTAGGTGTTTCTTTCGATTCTTGCAATCTTTCTTGAAATGACCATTCTTGCCACATACCTAACATCCTAATGTTGTCTTTCCCTTGGACCTAGACCTAGATCTTGATATATTCTTGCTGGAATCTCTTTTTTCTAACCTACCTTTTGCAACTAGTCCTTCACTAGATGCACTTTTGGACTCTTTAGCCTTGAGTTCCAATTCCTGACGATAGGATGTCGAGGTAATTAAAAGTATAGGGTAAAAAATATAATATTAATAGTCATAGGTTATTTTATAAATACCTAAAAAGTTTAGTATTATAAAAATTAACTTTCCCTAAAACAAAACCTTATCTCCCAAACAGAGATGAAGAATGGAGAAAGAATCGATTCCCCGATCGTGATCAGATTAACATTAAAGGTTGAAAGTAAAGGTAGATCTCGGTGTGGATACTCTAGAGGCTTCGTACATTTGGAGCTCACATCCTACACTCGTCTGTATTCACCAAAGCAGGTAAATGTAAGAATCGTTCTTCGTGTTTTGTTAAACCTCACATGATCTCTTCCTGAAACATGACTAGATCTATATTTGATTCCCCTACCTCGTTTGTAACCAACCAGTGGTATCAGAGTGTATGGTCATCTGTATTTAGGATTTAAGATCAAAATTTTAGATAAAAACGGATCAAAATTCGTTGAAAAATTTTGCGATTATGGTTCTTACCTTAGAGTTCGACTTGATTGAGCGGCAGTTTGGCTCGATCGATGCAAAACCCAAACAACACTATAGATCATTTCAAAAGATAATCGCTCGATTGAGCCGTGAGATGACTCCAGCGAGTTGATAGAGATATCGGTGGGCTTTGTAAAATATGGCTTTGAAGTTCGATATCATGATAGTTTCATCAGACGACTGTATAGTTCGACCATCGGACCAAATGATGTTTCTGTCTAATCCTAAATAATTGAGTTCTAATGATAAATTATTTATCATTTTTCTTTTCCTTAAAATTAGACGTATGAATCGGTTATATTTACATGGAACAACCTCACAACCAGGAGGCATGTAGTTTAAGAATTGGATTAATGTATCTATAACATGGGATGTTTATTGGGAGGAAACACTTAGTTCTTATATACGCCTGGACTACACGAGGGTTATGAATTTAATTGTTATCCGACCATAAGATGAAGGATGAACTCAACTATATCAATATGAACGACTTGACAAACAGGTGGCTACATGTCTAGATTATGAATTTTATGGTGATAGAATTTATAATCAACCTACTTTATATGTTTGGGAAAGATCTTGACAGCCAAGGGGCTCAAGCATATAGTTGTAGGTTAATGCTAATATGAAATTGGATTTCTGATATTATTGTAACATTGATTGCATGCAGATCATATAAATAAAAGTCCATGTCTTTATGTTATTATGATGTTCATTCCTTGATGTTTATGTTTTTTTGTTTCATTGTTGACAAAATTCTCGAATATATCTTCTTTGTCCCTGCGTTCCATCCTCGAGACCCACAAGCTTGTTAGGGGTAACTTCAAGGATGGACAATGAAATTTGCGGCTAGTTTTAACTCATGAGAAGCTAATCAATGTGATTGATAAGCCCGCTCCTGTAGTCCCTGACCCCGCGAATCCAGACGCCGTCAATGCTTTTGTGAGGCATGATGATGATTGCATTATTGTTAAGTGCATCATCTTGGCATCGATGAGTGTTGAACTCCAAAGACATAATGAGGATATGACACCTCCACAGATCATTGAACATCTTAAGAAGATGCATGGATCATAAAGTCATACGACAAGGTATCAGTTGTCGAAGACTTTGTTCAAGTCCAGTCTGACTGTAAACTCCCCAGTGTCGCACCATGTTCTAAAGATGATAAGTCTTATGGAACAACTTGAGAAGCTAGGATGCATGTTCAGAAAGGAGTTGCAAAAGGATTTGATCCTATAGTCACTCTTAAACTCTTTTTCACCATTCATTGTTAACTTCAACATGAACAAGATGGATGTTGATTTGCATGAGATGCAAAACATGTTGATAGATTACCAGAAGTAGACATCCATGGAGGTGAATGGATCCAGTTCTGTGTTGTTGGTGGGTTAATCCTCTTATGAGAAGAGAAAGGGTAAGAAAATGCCAGAACAAAGCAAAGTGCGCCTAAGGCTGATGTGACCAAGGTCTAGGGCAGTGCTAGATGTTGAGTGTTTCTTCTGTAAGAAGAATGGTCATTGGTAGAGGAACTACAAGGAATACCTTTCATCTCTCGATAACAAGAAATGATGTAAGACTTCCATGGAAAATATTTTCATGATCTCTTTAACTACTATTGATTCATATAAATAGGTATTGGATACCGGTAGCAGCTTTAACATTTGCAATATATTGCAGGGGTTGAGGATCAATAGAAGGTTCAAGAGAGGAGAATTCAATCTGAAAGTTGGAAATGACACAAGTGTTACTGCTCTAGCCGTAGGATAGATTTCTCTTTGTATGTCTACAGTCAAGACCTTATTGTTAGAAGACTGTTATTATGTTCTGAAATTTGTTGCAAACATCATTTCTATTTCTATGTTAGACATACGTGGTTTTAAGACAGTTTTCAGTTATAACATTTGCTTTATTTATCATGGTGATGATTTATGTGCGAATGGTTGTCTTCAACAACTTATATATGTCTTATCCCAGGTGAATATTCAATTTATTAACATGCATGTTTCTGGTCATAAGAGAAAGTTAGTTGATCATTTAAACCAGACTTTCCTTTGATATTTTAGACTTGGTCATATCAGTGAGAAGAGAATCAACATGTTGCATAAAGATAGCCATCTGGGTCACTATGATTATAAATCATATGCAACTTGTGATTCTTGTGTGATAGGTAAAATAACCAAATCTCCGTTTACTGGAACCGGAGAGAGAGCTGCTAGGACTCGTACATACTGGTGTATGTGGACCTATGAAAATTCAAGCTAAGGGTGGATATTCGTATTTCATCACTTTCATTAACGATATAATGAGATATGGGTTTGTGTATCTTATGAAACATAAATCTGAATCTTTTGAAATGTTCAAGAGATTCTGCAGCAAAGTGGAGACACTATTCGAAAAGAGTATCAAGGTGTTGAGGTCACATCGGGGTGGAGAATACCTAAGTCATGATTTTCTAGATTATCTAAGACAAAATGAGATTTTGTCACAATGGACTTCTCATGGGACACCCCAACATAATGGTGTATCCGAAAGGAGAAATCAGGCTTTATTAGTTATGGTTCGATCCATGATGGGGTTCACAAATCTTCCAATAAATTTATGGGGTTATGCTTTAGAAGCGGCGACATATATTTTGAACAAATTTTCCACTAAAGCCATCTCTAAGACACCATATGAAATATGGAAAGGATAGAAACCCAACCTGAAACACATAAAGGTTTAGGGTTGTCCTTCTTTCGTAAAGAGATTACGATAAGATAAGCTAGATGCTAGGTCTGATAAGTGTAGATTCATTGATTATCCCAAGAAAATTATGAGATATTATTTCTACCACCCTTTTGAACACAAAATGTTTCTGACTCAAACTACAACCTTTTTGGAAAGAAAATTTCTTGAAGAAAGAATTCATGATGGAGAAACAGTTTTTGATGAAATTCAAGAACCCGATTAACCAACGTAAGCTCTAGGACATCAGATGTCAAGTAAGCAGCCTTGGCTGGATGATCAACTATTGAACCAAAAGGCTCCATCTTCAAATGTTGAAGTGAGATCACTTATTCAAAAGCAAGTTCAAGAACCAGTTCAAGAACTAGGTCAATAACATGTTCAAAAAAAAGTTCAACAAGACATTTCGATGCAAATAGGACATGTTGCACAAGCCTCTTTGAGAAGGTCTACCTGTTCTCTACGTGCACCTTAAAGATTGAATCTGATGGTGCAAGAGGACTTGATTGGTCATAGATATAACGATCTGTTGACTTTACAAGAAGCTATACAAGGTTCGAATTCTGAGAAATGGTGGAAAGTCATGGAATCCGAGATGGAATCTATGAAGATCAATGAAGTATAAACTTTGGTTGATTCTTCTGAGACCTCTAGACCATTTGGTTATAAATGGATTTACAAGAAGAAGATTGGAAAGAATGGGCAAGTAAAGACCTATAAAGCATGTCTAGTGCCCAAGGGTTATGGTCAACGTGAAGGGATTGACAATGAAGAAATATTCTCCCTTGTGGCAATGCTTAAATCTACCTACTATGACTAGGAGATATGGAAAATGGACGTGAAAACAACTTTCCTTAACGGAGAGCTCCAAGAAGAAGTCTATATGACTCAACTTGAAGGTTTCATGTTGTCATCTCAAAGTGACATGGTGTGCAAGCTTCAAAGGAGCTGGAACATTCGCTTTAACAAAGCAGTTGAAGAGTTCAACTTTGTTAGATGCGAAGAAGAACCTTGTGTATACAAGAAGGTTTAGTGGGAGCACAGTTGTCTTCCTTGTGTTATATGTAGATGACATATTACTCATAGAGAATGATATACCAGCCTTGCAAAAGACAAAGTCATGGTTGTCTGATCAGTTCTCCATGAAGGATTTAGGAGAAACGACCTATATTCTAGGAATAAAGATATATAGGGATGGATCAAAGAGGTTGCATGGATTGTTTCAGACTCAATACATTGATAGTAACTTTTAAAATTCCAAAAAATGGCTATCTTCCGATAGGCACTGGGATTACTCTCTCTAGGGAGGATGGTTTAAGATTGAGGAAGAGAGAGAACACATGATTGGGATCCCATATGCTAGTGCAATGGGAGCCATCATACATTCCATGACATGTACTAGGTCTGACTTAGCCTATCCGCTAAGTGTGGCGAACAGATATAAGGCAGATCCTGGTGAGAGACACTGAAAGTTGGTAAAGACCATCCTTAAGTACTTGAGAAATACTAAGAATTAGTTCCTCATATATAGAAGTTCTAGCTTGGAGTTAGAACGGTTTACTGATGCGAGTTTCTCGACAGACAAGGATGACAACTGATCCAATTTAGGCTATGTGTTATGCCTGAATGGAGGAGCAGTAAGTTGGAAAACTTCCAAGCAGGCTACGGTAGCCAATTCGATCATTGAAGCATAATACATAGCTTCATGTGAGGCGGCTAAAGAAGTGGTTAAGATGAGAAAGTTCATAGATGAACTTGGTATGGTACCTTCAATAAAAGAACATGTTCCTTTATTATGTGATAACAGCGGGGCTATAGCCCAGATGAAGGAACCAAGGTCTCATCAGAATTCGAAGCATGTTCTGCGAAAGTACCATCCTATTCGAGAAATCGTTGAATGTGGGGACGTTAAAATCCATAAAATAGATGGAAAGAAAAATGTGCCAGATCTATCCACGAAGACGCTTGGGTCAAATGATTTTGATAAACATAAGTTGAGGATTGGATTGAGGGACATGGTGAGATCAAACTAGTTGTAACATATGTTAGACATTGTTATAGTGACTAGTAAGTTATGTATTATTTTTAGACATAATTTTATTTTATATGGCATTATATTCTTTTTCATCATTTGATGATTCTCATAGATGTATGATAGAGTCCAGGATTAAGTCTAGAAACTTGATGCTATGATAGTCATAACAAAGCGAGTCAAATTTTGGTAAGATTTAGTCTAAACTATTTTTATCCGTTGGATCACTAACCAAACTTTAATGATATGAAAGAACAACATGCATGTAATGGTTTCTATGGTGATAGAAATTAGTAGATCTCTTTTTAGTAAATCACATATGTGGGTGATGCACATTGAGATTTTATCAGTGAACTGGCCTAAAGGGAGAATTCTTAATGATTAAATTACCAATGATCTATCAATAATATTTTTCCAAAGGATCGAAATATTAGATCTTTCTTTAGACCTAAGATCAACAAAGTAACTGGTATTCTATCTATTATTAATTCTAGACACCTAGTATTTTTCTGTACTAGATGGATAGATATTGGGAGTAATTAGATGCTTAAGTAGTTAATGACTGACCAAAATGGGATCCGTCAACTCTTGGTATGAGTTCTAGCTTTATGTTGTTAGCTATCGTAACGATTGTAAAAAAAACCTCGATCGAGGTTACATGAATGAATGAAAAAAGAGTTTATTGGGTTCATTCACCAGTCGGTTATTATTGGCATGAAATTTAGTTGATAATCCTTAAGGCTTGAGAGTAAAAACCATACCTAGGATTTATCCAGAGCTATAAAGACGGAAGGAAATATTAACATCATCTTCACCATGGTTCATTGTGAATAAATTTGTTACTCATATGAGTAAGAATGGTACTTCACGCTATCCAATCGTTGAGGAGTGTTACTAGACGTCAACCTCGATTAGTTAGTTAGTGAAAACTAATTAGCTATCGAATTAGTGATGAACCTAGGAGGTCACACACTCACGAGTGTTTCGATATTTGCTTATGATTGTGAAATAATCAATACGGAATGCGATTATATTCATTTGTTAGCACCGTTGAATCTTATCATACTTGATTTTATCTTTGAGGGTTGTACATCGGATGTACGGACATGTATGTGTATGGAGATACATGTACTTATGAGGTAGTAAATACCTAATAAGTTATGAGGTAGTAAATACCTAATAAGTTTAGTATTATAAAAGTTCACTTTTCCCTGAAACAAAACCCTAGTCTCCAAACAGAGACTAAGAACGTTTAAAGAACCAATTCCCCATTCATGATCAGATTCATATCAAGGGTTGAAAGCAAAGGTAGATCTCGGTGTGGATACTCTAGAAGCTTCGTACGCTCGAAACTCACATCCTATACTCGTCTGTATTCATCAAAATAGGTAACTCTAATCCTTCTAGAAACATGATCTATATTCGAAAGTGTTCGAGAAGACGGTTACGACGACCGCCTAGGCGGTGCCTAAGTGCTGGGCGGAGGGGTGATCATCTCGTTTTCATACGTATTTCTTGCACGATTTTAGAGATGTTTATGATATAGATGCGATGCTTTACGTATGATTCCGTATCCGTTTTACTTGTTTTCGTGTTTTCATGTTCTTACTGGTTTTTATGCGTATTCGGTTCATTTCGGAGCTAAAGGACGTACACGAGACAAAGTACCAACATCAAGGATCATCATGGGACAAACGGAACGAGAATCGACATGGAATACCCACTACTCGTGCGGGTAACTCCCTAGCCCGAGCGAGCATTTGTTACGGTGATTTTGTCCAGCGAATTGAGCACGAGTAGGGCAAGAAATACCACACCCGGGGCTTGAGCCCGAGCGGGCAGCACTTGAGCCCGAGCGGGCAGCACTTGAGCCCGAGCGGGTAGCACTTGAGCCCGAGCGGGCAGACCATGAGCCCGAGCAGGCAGCCCTTGATCCCAAGAGGACAGACCATGAGCCCGAGCGGGCAGCCCTTGAGCCCGAGCGGGCAGCCTCTTTCTCATCGCGATCCCGCGTGATCATCCGCGTCGTACCCAAGCGGGTCACTTACCCTGCCCGCACGGGTCGCGTCCGTCATCTGCAACTCCAAATAAGTTAATTTGACTTAAAACAAATGGGAGTTTGTTGGGGACTTATACAATAATGAAAACGACTTTAGAGAAGAGGAATAAGTGATATTTCGCTGGAGGAACTAATGGAAACGTCACCCAACTTATTCAAGAATGGAAACTCGTGAAAAGACAACAATCGGTGGCTGCTGCAACATAAGGAAGACCTGAACGGCCAGAAGGAAAGAAGGGGAGAAAAGGAAAGAAAAGATGAAGGAAAGAAGAGGAGAGGAGTGAGAGGTCGAGCTCATTGACTCAGTTTTCAGTTCTTGATCGAAGAGAGAGAGAGAGTATAGGGAAGGAAGATGTTCTTGCGAAGGAGACTTACAAAGAGCATTGGAGATCAACCTGACACTTCGGTTTCGTTTGGTTTTCATGTACCTTAGAACTTGTATTTCGTTTATGATTGTTTATGGACGCATGAGCGAGTAGTTTGTTTGTTCTAGGAGAAGGGATTAGCCCATGGCTATCCCGGAATCACTTTTGATTTATCTTTGAATGCATCTTCCCGTTTTCGTTTATCTATTCTTTATCTGAGTGCTTAATTTACTTGTGTTTACGATGGCCACGTAGATGCATGTGTTAGGGATTAGGAGAAGGACCGAAAGAAGAATTCTAGTCCTAGAAGACCAGGTTTAGAACAACCGAGATTAGGCCACAAAAGTAGGGTAGAAGCGGTTGAGGGTAAAACGGATGAATCATAGATCTTATGGGTTTAGTTCAAGGTGTCAGCCACAAAAGTAGGGGATAACTTGACTAGATCACGTGTCTATGCCTTGAGAGAGGGTAGACATCATATTAGGATCATCTACCTTAGATAACTTGACTGGGATTGCATGATAGATATGTTGATTGTTGGTTTCGGTAGTCTTGTGGTGAAACCGGTTTCCTGGAACGTTTATCTCATCGCTAAGAACTAGTTTGTTTATTTTGTTTGTTTAGTATTTCATTCTCAATTCCCATATTTTGTTCGTTTGCAAGTTTGATTCACAGTTAGAGTTTAGGTTGTGTTGCGTAGTCCCTGTGGGATCGACACCTGAAGTACTATACACGTGTCGTGCACTTGCGGGTAGTTTAGGTTATTTGTTTAACTTTGAGAACGCATCAAGTTTTTGGCGCCGTTGCTGAGGACTATTATCAACACGTCTTAGATTCGAGCCTAGAGTCTTTCTTGTTTGTTTTTGTTTTTGTTTTCTTTTCTTTCGTTCTTTCTACCTAAGTCATTCTTTATTAGTCCTTCGCAGAGCCGTCAGATCAACGAGAGATGGATAATCAGCGCGGCCATGGACAGCCTCAATTACCTATCGGTAATTTGGGGAATATGCTGCAACACCAATTCGTGCCTCAACCGCGAGAACCACAGGCTGCTCCATCACGTCGTCTCAGGGATTACGTGGTGCCGAACATGAAAAACATGCAAACAGCCATAAGGATGTCTGCTGTTGCTAGAGAACAGTTTGAAATTAAGCTAGCGATGATCAACATGCTTTATCAGAAGCAATTAATGGGGGGAAATCACGAGGATCCCCATCAGCACCTCAGAGACTTCCTTGAGCTTTCCGGTACATTCAAGATACACGGAGTCTCAGAGGATGCGATCTTATTGCATCTCTTCCCCTTCTCAATTGGGGGAAGAGCAAAAACTTGGCTGCAATCGCTCCCCGCTGGATCTATCACTACTTGGGATCAGCTTTGCACATTGTTCTTATCACGCTTCTTTCCTCCGAGCAAGACGATTCAGATGAGGGGGGAAATCACAACGTTCAGATGCAGAGATGGAGAAACTTTGTTTGAGGCGTGGGGCAGATTTAAGGATCTTCTACAGTTGTGTCCACACCATGGTCTCGAGCAGCGGTACGTTATCCAATCCTTTTACCACGGAATTTCAGATGAACACCGAACGACGTTGGATAACGCTGCCAAAGGATCATTCATGGATCTAAGCATCAAGGAGGGATACGAGCTGATCGATAACCTTATCATGAACTACACCATGTGGTCAACACCGAGAGGTATGCCTAACAGCACTCATCGTCTATATGAGCCGAATCAGGACAGAGCAATGGGTAATGCAGCGAACGCCATGTACTGCGTAAATTATAGAGATACAGAACACGTGGCTTATCAATGCACACTGCAAGAGAATGTGGAATACATGAATAATGCCCAGCAGCAAGGAAACACGCACTTCGGGAATACCTACAACCCGAATTAGAGGAATCACCCGAATCTTTCGTATCGAACGACTTAACCGGTAAAGTATTCGGGGTTTCAGTAATCACAACAGCCATACCAGCAAAACAATAAGCAATTCCAGCAAGTTCAGCAAGTTCCGCAAGCTCCTCAACCTCCTCAAGCCCCTTCGTCAAACCTTGAGGGGGTACTGCTCGAATTTATTAAGGAGCAAAGGCAGCAAACATCGACTCAAACCAAATTCAATGCGGATGTGGGGACAGTGATCAACGAGCTCAAAACTCAGATGGAATCTTTGAGCAATCATGTGAATAGTTTAGAGAACTCCGTAGCACAGCAAGCTGCCTCATCCTCTCGGAATACCGGACAGCTTCCAGGTAAACCCGAATTGAACCCGAGAGAGTATGTGAATGCTATTTCTGTGTGCAACACTGATATGATCGAGGATTCGCTCTCGAAAGAGCGAGAGCATGCTGCTGGAACGTCCATGAGAAAAGGTAGAGGTATTATCACGATTATGGAAGGAGTTGAACCGGATTTAGACAAACCATACGTTGCTCCACCGGCATAAAAACCTCCTATACCGTTTCCTCAACGGTTGGTGAGCAATAAGAATGAAGAATGAATGGACAGATTTGTAGAGGGTCTCAAGAAGCTTGACATAAACATCTCATTCGTGGAGGCCCTCCAAAAGATGCCTAATCACGCCAAACTCATCAAAGAGGTACTTTCCAAAGAGAAGCATATCGAAGAGAACGAGACGGTAGCACTCACCGAGGAATGCAGCGCTATCCTTCAAAACAAGCTGCCACCAAAGTTGAAGGACTCCGGAAGCTTCTCCATTCCATGCACAATAGGTAATATTCATATTGATAATGCTTTGTACAATTTAGGGGCAAGCGTGAGCATCATCCCACACTCAGTTTTCAAGCGGATGGACTTCGGGAATCTCAAACCTACAAAGATGTGTCTGCGCCTCGCGGATCGTTCGGTAAGATATCCGGTGGGAATTGTTGAAAACGTTCCCACCATGGTAGGTAAGCTTTGCATTCCCACTGATTTTGTTGTACTTGAAATAAAGGAAGATGCTAGGACACCTATTATTCTTGGTAGACCGTTCTTAGCTACTGCAGGTGCCTTGATAGATGTACAACAAGGGAAGCTTTCCTTACGTGTCGGAGATGAGACGATCGAATTCCACCTGTCCAGCCCCATTAACGAACCCTTATCCAAGGAGTCTTGCTTTACAATCGATTCGCTGGACAAGTTAGCGAAAGACACGCTTGATCACGTAAGTGCTTCTGATCCTCTTGTACGATATTTAACACCAGTTTGGGATAATGCAGGATTTACAGACGAATGAGCTGAGATGTACACGAAATTCATGAGTACTATTGCAGCACTAGGAGACGCCTCATGTGAGGAGATACCACACGATATGCATGCTGGTTTCGCAGCGGAGAAGACTTCCAAACTTGAGCCCGACCCTCCGCCGCCTTCGCTTCGATATGAGAAAATTGAAAGCGATAAAATATATTCTACTGTTATGAATGCTAACTTGAGTGCAGATGAGATAAGAAAACAACCCACACGCGTGAAGAAGCGTAGGAGAGTCAGCTCTTCAATGTGTATGCACGGAAATTATACGGAAGACAACCACGTAACTTCCATCGAAACTCAAAGGAGGCTGCACCCGCACTTGCAAGAGGTTATGGAAAAGGACGTCGTAAAACTTTTTGATGCAGATACCATTTATCCAACCTTGGGCAGTGAACGAGTGAATCTCATGCATGACGTGCCAAAGAAAGAAGCGAAGACTAAGGAATGGCACGACAAAAAGACCCTACCTCATGCATTCCGACCAGGTGATTTAGTTCTACTTTTCAATTCTCGTCTTACGCTTTTCTCGGGCAACCTACGGTCTCGTTGGTTTGGTCCTTTTCAGGTTCGAGAAGTATTCACACATGGAGAAGTGGAACTTTGGGAGCGAGACAGATGACACATTCAAAGCTAATGGGCAACGACTAAAGCTTTACCAAGCCGCTCAACCGATCAAAAGTGGAAACTCCATTTCCCTTTCAGATCCAGCCATCGCGCATGCATGAGGAATGGAGACGTTAAAGCTTAAAGACGTTAAATAAGTGCTTTCTGGGAGGCAACCTAGCTGTTTCTTTTTCTTATTTTTCTTAGTTTTTAGTTTAAGACTCTTTTAATCGTTGTTGTTAAAAAAACAAAAAAACACAGAAAAAACCAGCACCAAAACTACAATGCAACAACAACATGAATTAACGTGCTTCACTTCCCTTACCCTCCATCGGAGCTTCACGTCGAGGACGCCGTTCAATTCAATTATGGGGGAGCAGCTCACGTTTGTCAAGGATTTCGTTTCATTTTCTTTCATTTTCTCTTTGATTTTGTAGTTTTTAGTTTGTTTTTGCTTTCTTGAGTCAGAGTCGTCCCAGGCACTTGTCCGGTGCAACGTTTTGAGATGAACCCTGAACCTAGAATACTTAAGAAGTTGGCCTTTTCCGTGAGATTATGCATGTTTGAGCTAGGTTTTCCTAAGCATTAGAGCTTATTGGTCGGCTCAAAAACAATAGGTCGTAATTCTTTGGGAATCCTAGTGTTGCTTGTGGGGGGTTTAAATGAGGTTACTAGGCTAGTTTATCGTTTATTCTCTCTATCCAGATGGCCATACTTCGTGTAGACGATGCTTTACTTCACTTTTCTAAGAGGATTACTATATCGTATGAGATCGAGCTTATTTGCAGATTAAGAGCGCACACTAACACTCCATTGTCGATAGAAATAATGCCTAAAACGCATTATCTAAAATCGATATGAGTGCATCAACCTTGATACTCTTTCGATGGCTCGGGTCTAAGTGGTGGCTTGGCGATCATCTTTCTACGTCTTGAGGGCATGGCACAATAAAATGCCGCCTACTCCGCTGCACTCTTGAACGAGATGCATGAGTATACCATCATCGGTAGTCTGGGTCTAAGTAGAGGCTGGATCCCTTCAAATCCGACGTCCTAGAAGCCTAGTGTGTATGCGAAGAAAAAGAAAAAAAGGAAAAGAAAAAGAGGACATAAAAATAAAATAAAAATAAATAAAAAAGAGAAAGAAAAAGAAAAATAAAAAAAAGGAATAAAGAAAGAAAGAAGCTCGGAAAAGAAACAAGTATCCTCGGTTGTTTTAGGTTTATCATTGTCTGAAGTCTTGTTTGGTGGATAGAGTTACGGTGGCTTGTTTAGTTTTCCTTTGATTTACTTTCTCATGGGTAGCCTTGGTGAACCTAGGATGAAGACTAAAAACTTAATTAGGCCGAATTTGCTCTCGACGCGCTAGTTAATCGATTAGGTTCGCTTTAGCGGTATTTTTAGGAGAAAGGGGAATTCTCGGATTTTGTATACCCCACATGTTCCACGTTTACGTTTGCTTAGGGACAAGCAAACATTCAAGTCTTGTGGATTTTGATCATCTCGTTTTCATACGTATTTCTTGCACGATTTTAGAGATGTTTATGATATAGATGTGATGATTTACGTATGATTCCGTATTCGTTTTACTTGTTTTCGTGTTTTCATTTTCTTACAGCGTATTCGGTTCATCTTGGAGCTAAAGGACGTGCACGAGACAAAGTACCAACATCGAGGATCATCACGGGACAAATGGGACGAGAATCGCATGGAATAGCCACTACCCGCGCGGGTAACTCCCTAGCCCGAGCGGACATTTGTTACGGTGATTTTGTCCAGCGAATTGAGCATGAGTCGGGCAAGAAATACCACGCCCGGGGCTTGAGCCCGAGCGGGCAGCACTTGATCCCGAGCGGGCAGCACTTGAGCCCGAGCGGGCAAACCATGAGCCCGAGCAGATAGCCCTTGAGCCCGAGCAGACAGACCATGAGCCCGAGCGGGCAACCTCTTTCTGATAGGTTGATTGTTGGTTTCGGTAGTCTTGTGGTGAAACCGGTTTCCTGGAACATTTGTCTCATCGTTAAGAACTAGTTTGTTTATTTCGTTTGTTTAGTATTTCATTCTCAATTCCCATATTTTGTTCGTTTGCAAGTTTAATTCACAGTTAGAGTTTAGGTTGTGTTGCGTAGTCCTTGTGGGATCGACACCTGAAGTACTACACACGTGTCGTGCACTTGCGGGTAGTTTAGGTTATTTGTTTAACTTTGATAACGCATCAAGGGGAGGCGCTTCGATTTGCCCTAAATTGGTGGGTCTAGGCGGCACTCGTGCCTAATCAGTGTGAGCAGTCGATTATGCGGTCGGTGGCCGCTTAGGCGGTGAAAAACAAATTGCAAACTCCAGTTGAACCCACCGACGGAGGACTGTATAAAAATCGACAAACACTACTAGAAATTAACCCTTTAGAGACTGAGTAATCCATCCCTAATATGTCTCTAAATATGTTTAAGGATGGATTAGGGACGAAAAACAGCTGTCCATAAATACGCATCGTCAAACTAAAAAAAATCTGCAATCCATCCGTAAATACGGATGAAAGATTTAATCCGTAAACCGTCTGTAATTATAGACTACAAGGTCGTCCACGAATTGACGGGAAAGGTGACCAATTTATGTACAAGATCATCGACGGGAAGATGCCGTAATTTTTCTGATGGGTCGAGTCCGTCCGCGAATTTACGGATGGTCAGTGTTGTTGTCCACAATTTGAGGATGGTTATGGACACCGTCCCTAATCCGCAGCATCCACCGAATCCGTCTCCAATCCGTCCGCAAATACGGACGACTCCGGGATTGTTTTTTCAATCCAAAAATTTGCGGACAGAATACAGACGAATTTATTTTTCCGTCCCTATTCCATCCCAAATCCGTTTTGGAAATTTTCTGATGAAAAGTTTCATCCGCAAATTCTGTTCGGAAATGTTAAATTTATAGTAATGAAACCAATATGGGGAACACCACGGATGAAAAAAAGATGGGGAACGACACGAACGAAGCGAGATAAGACAATGCGGCAATACAAAGACAACGAACCAATATGCAGAACGATGCGGACGAATCAAGATGAGATGATGCGACGGTGCAACAAAGACGAAACAAGATGCGAAAGGATGCAAACTAACAGTACAATGTGGAACGACGTGAAACGATGCAAACTAAGTGCCAATTAAGCAAACACTTTGGACTCCACAGTTTGGAGAGATGATGGGACGACATGGTAGAGGAATCATAGGCTGGAGAAAATGAAGATGGTTTTCATTTTAGGGTTTATTTTTTAATTCACGTCTAGTAAATCGAAATTAATTCAATTAATTCAATTTCGGTTTAATTTATTCAATTTCGGATCAATTAATTCAATTTTTTTTTTCAATTAATCAATTTGGATTTGTAAGTTTTATTTTCAGTTTAATGGTTCAGTTTAGATTAATTACGGATCAATCAATTTAATTCCGGTTCAAGTAATCAATTTGAATTTTTTAAGTTTTATTTTCAGTTCAATGGTTCAATTTGGATTCAATTTCGATTCAATTTATTCAATTTAGGTTCAATTTATTCAATTTCGAGTAAATTAATTCTTGAATCTTCCAAGAATTAAGCTTTTTAATTTAATGGTTTTTTTCAATTAACCAAAATTAAGTGCTTATAAAAATATTTTAAATTATTTGAAATATATATATATATATATATGCGCATAGGCCGCTTAGACATCCCTAGGCGTTAGGTGCTCTAGGCGCTGAGTGTCCACTTAGACACCGTCTAGCGTTTTCTTTAACCTTGATGTTCGGGTTGATTTAAAAATGTTTCCCCTACCCCGTTGGTAACTCAACATCAATTTCATCTAGAGTTATACTTTCTCTTCTTGAGTATTTAAGAGTATCCTTGAACTAATCATTTATCTGGTAAAGAATTTAATAGGTACATAACATGATCATCCTTTGGAACATTGATTTAAAGGTTACCCTGATCACTAACCACGTTTTTGAACACATCAACATTGTCTTCCACAGACTTATTTTCGTCCATCTTTTTTGGCATTGACTTGTGCATGAACTCATGTTCCAAAGCCTTCAATACACAAACAATTATTTGCTCATGTTTCACATTTCTTATAATGGAATCTATGAGACAAAGAAATATTAGATTTCTAACCCTCATGCTCCTTTCATACTTGGATTCTTGAGAAGTTCTTGAATCTTCCACTTCTTTCATTTCATCCTCCCCTTTTTAGATTTTATTGTATCAGTTTTCTCTTTGTCGGCGTTACTTGTTTCTAAATTGATGTATCCATCATTTCATACATCATGAAGTCCCAAAATCTCAAGACTTGCGAATATTTTGTCCTTCCATAAGGACAAGTCTTTTTTCCTATATCATACTTCTCGGCATCAAGTTTGAATACCATTCGTATACATGACATTTCGAGTATATACTATTCTCTTTCCATGATCAAAATCTTGGCCTGCATTAAGATTTCATTCACGGCGACAAGTATACCTACTTACAATCGTTCTTGTCGAGCCTCGAATTCAAATACTGTAATGAGAATTCAATCAATGAGAAACACACATGTATCCAACCGTGCTCTAATACTAATTGTAGTTCTTTGACTTTGCCAAAAAATCTAACCAGATTGATGCTAAGAAATTCGAAAGAAACGAAACCAAGAAGATGACTGTAGAGAAGGAAATCCAAAAAAAACACACACACGAGATTTATATGTTTCTCACTATCGGAATGTTGATGAGTAGTCACGAATAGGGACGAAACCTAATAGGTTACTATAAGTAATTGAAGTATCAATATCATCGTCTACTTACAAAACCGAGAAATCGACTACTAGACACTCTTCTGGTCAAACACTTAAACCCTGGAGATATTCTGCTCTTTAAATACAAGAACAAAGCAACTTACTTAACAAACCCACATATGAATTTATTCTTTTGCCTTAATCGTTTTCTTGAATCCGAAAGTAACTTTAGAGGGTTTCACTTAAATTCATCTATACCTCCTGATCATAAATTATATTTTTTTTTTTTAAGTTTGACAGAATATGTTAAAATGTCATGATCTAGAGAAAAATATAACGAAAGAAATAGTTCCGAATAAAATGTGTATAATAACATTGCTCTCGTGTTAATAAAAACTTGTTCATATTTCCGTATTCAAATACATCAACTCTGGCCACTTATTCACAAACCAAAACCTTGCAGTCTCTCCTTTTATTCATTCAAGTGGAACCTAAAGAACACATCAATAATAACAATAATAATAATAAAAATAATTTATTTTTAATGAACAAATATAATAAAAAAATAAACTCATTTTTAATGTGGTCGTTGTGACTGAGAGAGGAGACGGGGTCTTGTTCTCCACTAGAAACGGTCCGGTTTTCAGGACCACGCCTTTTGCCCCTTTGGCTCCACTTACGTCTTCCTCTGCTTCACAAATAAATATATTTTTTGATTTCCTAACCTTTCGAATTACATTTTTTTGGTAAATATTTAATTTCCAAATATCTCGAATTACATTTTTTGGTAATTTAACGTTTATATTTACTTTTTTAACTTTCTGAAGCCAATAATTTCTATTTACCATAACCACTATAAATTAAAAATTAAACAATAGGAAAAAAGTGAATTAATATATCATTATAAAATATCAACTATATTTGTCTCATTTTTATGTAAAAATTAGTAATATTATCAGAAAAATATTTAAATTTGTATGATTACTTACATAATAATACTACTTATAGGAGTTTAATGCTGTTAATTCTCTCATATTTTCCATAAAATACATATTTAAAAAAAGAAACATGACTTTCTTTATGTAAATGCGTTTATATGATTATAAAAGGTCATATATTATATTCACAAACCTACGCTAATTTACGTATAATTTTTTTTATTTTATTTGAAAATTGTAAACAATGAATTTTTAATAAAAAAACATTCTGTTTATTTATCAGCAATGAATATATATATATATATATATATATATATTATACACACGAGATAAAGCCGTCGTCGCTAGATACAAGCAACAAATCGTGCAAAATAAAATTAAAAAATTTCAAAGCACCAAGTTTCTCTCTGAGAACTTCCCGAAACCAACCTTCCCGCGAGAGAGAGAGAGAGAGAGAGAGAGATCTGCTATGGTGACGGAGGATGTCCGACGTTCCGGCGACGCCGATTACAATGCCGAGCTTCTGCCCAGCGATGACGATGCTGCTCCGCCTCCGTCTTCATGGCGTCTCAGCCTCGAGACCTTTCGCCTTCCTTCTTCCCCGTCGTCGGGGGGCCGCCACGACCATCGTTCTCGCCTCTCCCGTCTTCTCCGTGCAACTCCGAGTAAGATTCTTCGTCATGGATTTTTCTTGATCATCGTCCCTGCGATATGTATGTGTATGCGTGCACGTGTTTATGCATATATACACCTATGTATAATCGATTTCGAAAAGAAGCTTTACTCTGTATGTGAAATGTTATTTTCCTCTAAACCTAACATAGTAGGGAAGTGATTGTGCAATGAAGCGTGTTACAGTTGACCATGAAGAGTGTTCTTCAAATGAAACTGGTTCCTGGAAGAAATTATTGATCAATCATTGATTAGACTTTAATCTAGTAATTTTGCATGATTCAAAGTTTCCAGTATATTTTTTTTTGTCATGAGTCACTGTTCAAAACTCCCGAGTATTGATTCAAAGTAATTTTTGCTTTTTGTTGGAATCTGAATATTTATGTCTGGACAATTCGATGATTATACGATTCGCTACTCCATATGGAGTGATCCCGAGACGGATATGATCAGATTCTGAGTGGATTTCAGTATCTTGTTTTAATTGTTAAAGTAAGTATGAAAACAGGATAATATTTTTCTAATCCAGGATGATGTTAGCGCAGAATATTTTTTTTATAGAGATTACTTATCGTTGTAGGAAGATCAGAAAACCATCAAATACCGTAACATATGCTTGAATCTGTGCAAAAAATCTTAACATGTTTTGACCCTTGTCGTTACTTTGCAGGAAAGGAACGCAAAGTTTACGAGTATTACAAGAAGCAAGAGAGGCTCCTCGAGGGTTTCAACGAGATGGAAACTATCAATGAAACTGGTTCTTTATCTGGAACTCCAACTGAGGTTCGGCTCTTCTTCTTCTTACAGGATTTCTGTATTTTCTTAGCAGCTTCCTTTTCTTTACATATAAGAGCTCTTTCATTCCAACAGGAAGAAATGAAGAAGCTTGCAAAGAGCGAGAGGCTGGCCGTTCACATCTCAAATGCGGCTAATCTTGTGCTTTTTGCTGCAAAGGTTTATGCTTCTATCGAGAGTAGATCTATGGCTGTGATTGCTTCAACTTTGGACTCGCTATTGGATCTCTTATCCGGGTTTATTTTGTGGTTTACCGCAAATGCCATGAGAAAACCGAACCATTATCACTATCCAATCGGGAAAAGACGGATGCAACCTGTGGTAATTTTCTCTTTTCTTACCACTTCCTCTCCTTACTCCCGCAAATTCTAGCTTCAGTGCATCTATTACCCTCAGTTTGACTCTCTTTCTTTGGACCATTATTATGTTTCCTTTTGATCCAATGAGCTTACTTGTCCCACAAGATAGATCCATTGCCAAACCAAGGTTTATCATCTGTCATCAGATTATAAATGAACACTGAATTCAAGAGGCTTGAAATTGCAGGGCATAGTTGTGTTTGCATCCGTGATGGCAACTCTTGGGCTGCAAGTATTGCTCGAGTCAGCTAGACAACTTGTCTCTAAGGTATAACACACGTTTCTCATTTTATCCATCCTTATTAGCCATTTTTGCGGTGAACCAGTTGTCTGAGCTATCAATGTTTCTCCTTGTACAGAGTGGTACTCATATGAGTAGCACTGAGGAGAAATGGATGATCGGGATTATGACTTCTGTCACCGTTGTGAAGTTCTTGCTCATGGTCTATTGCCGACGATTCCAGAACGAAATTATCAGGGCCTATGCGCAGGATCACCTTTTTGACGTGGTCACCAATTCAGTCGGTCTAGCAACCGCAGTCTTGGCAGTAAAATTCTACTGGTGGATCGACCCTACCGGTGCTATTTTTGTGAGTGATCGTTGAACGTAGTAGAAAGCATATACCCTTTTCTTACCCTTGTGCGGAAGAGGATGAAACATCTCTCAATTCAACAATCAAATTCTTGTGTTTGCAGATTGCTTTGTACACAATCGGGACATGGGCAAGAACAGTCCTAGAAAATGTCCATTCCCTGATTGGACGCTCAGCACCGCCTGATTTCCTGGCGAAATTGACATTCCTGATATGGAATCACCATGAACAGATTAGACAAATCGACACTGTCCGAGCCTACACCTTTGGATCACACTACTTTGTAGAAGTGGACATTGTGTTGCCTGAAGACATGAGACTTCATGAGGCACACAACATTGGAGAGACTCTACAGGAGAAGCTCGAGCACCTGCCTGAGGTTGAAAGAGCCTTCGTCCATATAGACTTTGAGTGCACTCATCGACCCGAACACAAGTATAAGGTCTAGTCCTTTGGTTCTAATGTACTATTATTTCTCCTCTTCTATTCCACCTCCTTCTGTCTTATTTTTTCTCGACAGCTTTTTTTTATGTATTTAGTGTCGAGAAAAATATCTAATAATAGCGAGTTGAATTTCAACCTATAAATTCTTGAATTTAGAAGATTTTATAATATGAAATTACACGGATTTGGAGTGTTTTTACTTCCTTTTTCATATACAGAGCATAATATTGAATTTCACATAGTTCATGGAAGATGAAAACAAGAATTAACTGAACAATGAACACCTTTGAAAGAGAATGAAAACAGTAGAGAACACAACTGTATACAAAAGTTCTGAGAGCTCTATTTTTAAGCTTTCTACATCTCGACCATGATCTAGCGATCCAGAGATCAAGTCACTATCACGAGAGTTGTCTACACTTGCAGAGGAGAGGAGAACATGCTCTGTTTTATTTGGTGGGTGCCAATGACTTCAACCCTTTCTATTTCCTCTTTGTTCCTTTGTGAATTAATCTCGTTAACTTTTATCCTTTTGTCTCAAACTAAAGACAACCTGAACAAGTGTAAAACTTGCTCCAACTTTCCTGTTGGTATTGATTTAGTAAAAACATTTTTTGCATTCTTATTGGTAGATATATTGTCCGCCTTGATTGTGTAATGATATCTTGACAGGAGTGAAGTCTTATTTCTATGTGTTTGGTCCTCTCGTGGTAGACGTTGTTTCTAGCCAAACACAGAATGCTCTGCGGATCCCATTGTATCTCGACCTTTTCTTGCTTTATCCCAAGCTCTTCCAAAAATCCTTTAACCATATCCCTCTTTGAATGCCTATTCAAGTTCCATGTACTCTGTCTTTGTCGTTGATAAAGTTACAACGTATTGTAAATTAGATTTTCAACTGATTTCGCTTACATCGTCACCTATCTTATAATTTGTAGATAAACATCATTTATGTACGAACTTGAAGTTGGTTGACCCTTTGATATAACACAAAATCCACTTCATTGCAAACAAATGTTCTCTATTCAGCTAACTCATAAACCGACTTAGATTTTCAACACCATAAGTTAGATCCTGTCTCGGGCCTATCATAACATACATTACACTCGTGATAACACTTGGATATGGTATAACATCCATGTCTGTCACAATTTGATATTCTTGTGTTGCTTTCAAGTTGAAGTGAGTCTAGAGGTGTTTAAACTTGCTTACTATCACTCATATTGAAGCAACTCAACACTTCAAATACTTTTCATGTGTATGAGAGTTTTGCCCTTTGTCTTCTGTCACGTTCTTTAACCATTTCCAGTATGTTTTTAGCGTTCCCCAAATCCTTTACCTCAAATTCATGTTTTTAACGTTTCCTAAATCCTTCACCGCAAATTCACCACAAAGCAATCTTTTTAGCTTATGAACTTCCACATTTTCTAGAGATGCTACAAGGATATATCATCCATATGCAAGATTAAGTAGATGAATGCCCTTAAATATGTTTGTCTGGTATAAACACATAGATCATATTTGTTCATTGCTTGATATAAACTTGACAACTCTTAAATTCCAATGCCTTGGTTTATTGTCTCAGGCCATAAAGAGATCTATTAAACTAGTAAACTTTGCATTCACTTCCTACTATTGAAAACCCTCTAGTTGACTCATAAAAATGTCTTATTCGAGTATGTAATGCAAGATGTTGTTTTGAGGTCAAACTGCTCTAATCCTAAGTTAAGAGATGCCACTAGTGCAAGGAGAATTCTAATTGTTAGAGGTTGCTGATCGGAGAATTCTGATGTCAAACGTGAAAGATAGCAAGAGAGGAGGAGAATCAAATGAGAGAAGAGAATGATTGAGGTTGCTGAGAGTACAAGTTATCATCGTCACTATTAATCATCGAAATGTCAAAGATACAAAGGTGAGAACCTTCGTCAATAATTTTTTGATTGATGGTGTTGTTTTGTTAACGAATCCTTTATTTACAACTTACGTACAAAACCTTGCATGTTCATCATAAAATTCATAGGTATTCCTATACAATATAATGGAATGTTAAAAACGTAGGTTTTATGAAAGTTAAAGAAATTTGTGTGACTAACGTTGGAGTTGGTACATAGAGTTTTAATGGAAGGCAAAATGTATTACACTTTAAAAAGAAATAAAAAGAAGATACTATTTTGCGCACGGTGGTCGATCGAGCACTTAAATTGCCAAGTACACGAGGAAGAAACTAAGATATCGAGATTTTGGGTGAGTGAGGAGTATTTAAGGAATGATTGGTTCATATCAAGCACATAATTGTTGTTAATTACTAGTACTACTACACCACTACTATTAGACCCGAAGCAATAACACCTTTATCCCAAAATTCGCTTTCGGAACTGGAAATACCCACCATCACTCTTCTTAGGGTGGCAATATGTATCAATATTCAAAGTAATAATAACGATCTAAAGGCACCACAACACTATTGTATCTAACTTGATGTCCGACACCCGACAGACTCACCTCACCCTTCCTCATATCTCTCACCGAGGCTCCATCCTCACACCACGACCCCGAACTCAACCCTCGCGATCTCATTCTACTCTCAAATCCTTCATGGTCTTCTTTGTGCTCGTTGAGATCTTAGAATTCCTTGTAAGATATACGATGCACTCTAGGGTTTTTCCATGCATTAGAGTTCCATAAACTACCAAAATATGACCCAAAATTTCCGTACCGAGAAAACACACGGCTTGAGCAACATCTTACTCGGCTGAGCAATTTTTTTGACATCCCGAATTTTCCTAATAAAATTCTCAGGCCGAGCATGAAGGCCGACCAATCCCTTGCTCGTCTGAAGCTTCCCGGTCATCCAAAAATCTCCCACAATTTCATCGTCTTCCTCGTTTTGTATTTGGTCAAACGGTTTGGGTGCTCGATCGAGCTTTATACAAAGTTACGAGATTCACCGTAAATATTCATTTTTCGATGAAGCACGACTCCTCCTTCTTAGGTATTCCTTCTCCACATTATTAGATCCAAATATACACTCATATCACTATGATACTTACTATACAAACTTCATCTCTTGTCACACAAATTTTTCAATTTTTACAGATCCTATTGTTCGAACATTCCAATTATCCATTTATCATTTCCTAGAGTTTCTATAGTGCTCATGCAACCATTTGGGATGAATAAACAATCTAACATGTCCCTAACGTCTTAATCAATACGTTTTAAGAACGATGAAGGTTTTCACCGTGTTTTTCAATAAATTTGATGGTGACAATGTTCTCTCTAGCGACGATCATGATCTTGAGAATCTCTTCTTTCACCTCTTACACATTTTTCTTATATGTTTTCTTCTTCCTTTTCATTTAGATAAATTTATCTTTTGTTGTGGTTTTCAAGCCCAATTTCAAGAGACTCTTAATGTCTCCTTCCCTTTTAGTGTTAAATTAAGAACCGTTATAGAATAGTTTTCCATTTATTACTATTATGCTAAATGTATCTCTTTATTATTGTTTAAAATGGACATTACATGTGTGAGGCACGAGCTTTTAAAAATTTTCAATTATGCAATCAGAATCTATCTATCACAAATATATCGTCTTGATAGAGATGTTGATGTTCTCAATAAATCAATGGAGCAACCAACCACCTAGTAAATCAATTGAGCAACCAACCAACTCTATCTCATTTATTATCTCAACTAGAATAGGCTCCTCTCTCTACTATAAATATGTATCTCTTGTACAAACAAGTGTACTCAATCTATGAGAATTGTTAATGTCTTTCTCTTTTAATCTCTCGTCCGCTCTCTCACTCTTTTCGCTTCTGTCGTTCATCTCTCGTTCATTATTTGTTTCACAAATTCTACATGGTATCAGAGTGGTAGATCTTCTTTTCCAAAAAAAAAAATCTATTCTTTTCTTTTGTTTATTCTCTTTATCTTTCGTGTGTCTACCTTGATATACGTGACCTTTGGGGTTTTGAGATGGGGATTGATAAGAAACCGGTTGATTCTAAAACCGGATAAAAAAAATGGGAATAAAACAACCTAACTGCTTTGGTTGTCCTTCAAAATTCTCTTGAACCTTAAATCCTTCATGCTTACGGACTTAAAGAAACTCCTAAAGAGCTACAGGATGAGCTAAAACAGTTTTTGGCAATGAATCCAATCCAAACCATGTGTATGAAGTGAAAAAGGCTCTTAATAATCTAAGACAAGAAGGAAAACCCATTAGCAACGCTTTGGATGATTTTAAAGAGCTGTGGTCTGAGCTCTAAGCTCTTAGACCTCAAACAGCCAATCCTACAGAGATTGGTCAAAGAATGAACCAAGATCAGGTATTTGGTCTCTTGTTCACTCTCCATGATAATTATAATGACCTTATTCATCACATACTTCGGCAAAACAAGTTTCCCTTGTTCAATGAAGTATGCATGATGATTAAGAAAGAAGAAGGAAGCAATCGTCTCTTTAAAGGCTTGTCCGAAGAAGCAAATGTGTCTAAAGATACTCTAAACTTGTAGCCATTCCCAAACCCTTCAAAAAGCAATTCTCATGCGAGTATTGTAAAAAGAAGGGCCATACCAAGGATCAATGTTGGATTCTACACCCCACCTCAAGAATAGGAATCGTGATGGCCAAGGGAAAGCTCATGTTGCCTCTAAAACACAGCATGTGACCAAGGTGGATCTTAAAAGTCTTATTCGCATGATCAAAGAAACAACCAAAATCGAAGAAGAAGCCGATAATGTTTTCTCTGCTATTAGAAACTACATTATAATTGATTCTGGTGCCACGGCTCATATGATTAAGAACCATGAGTTACTTAATGATATTAAACCTTGTAATGGTTATGTTGCTATTGCTAACGGGGCAAGTGTTCCCATTAAGGGAACAAGGAAGCTAAGACTTCTCGGTAATAATATAAGAGCTCTCTCCGTTCCTAAGTTTTCTAATAACCTTCTATCCATTCAAAAACTTGCAAAAGACTTTAATTGTCATGTTTGCTTCGATTCTAATCAGTTTTAGATGCAAGATATTGAAACCAAGAAAGTGATCGGAAAGGGAATGCTTCACAAATGGTCTTTATGTCCTCGAGTCTGTTTGTTATGATCTCGAGTCTCTTTTCTTATTAAATTTAAATAATAGTAAAGTTTCCTTGTGGCATGCTAGACTCATACACCCTCATATCAAAGTTTTAAACTTAATATTTCTTAATTTTAAAGAAAATCATCATGAAACTTGTGAAGCATGCATTTTAGGTAAACATGTGAAACAAGTCTTTCCAAAATCAATTTCTATCTATAAAAATATTTTGAGTTGATCCATTCAGATGTTTGGACCACTCCTTGTATTTCTCATGATCAAAAGAAATATTTTGTCACTTTCATCGATGAAAAATCCAAATTACAAGGCTTTATACCCTTTCATCTAAAAGTTGTGTTATCGATGTGTTTGTGAAGTTTCATAAGCATATTCTAACGTAATATAATGTTAAAATAAAGTGTCTTAAACATGATAATGGTGGTATATACACAAGCCATCAATTTCGCAGGTACCTTGAGGAACAAGGCATCATTCATCAAACCTCGTACCCATACACTCCGCAACAGAATGGAATGACCGAGAGGAAAAATAGGGACTTAATGGAAGTCTCTAGAACTATAATGTTCTACAGAGACGTTCCTAAATGATTTTGGTCTGATGCAGTCATGACTGCATGCCATATAATCAACATAATTCTCACAAAGATCCTTGGAGATAAATCTACTTATGATGTATTAAATTCCACTAAACCTGACCTCGAGTATCTAAGAACCTTCGGTTGTGTGTGTTTTGTTCTTGTTCCTGACTCATGGCGAACCAAATTGGAGGCAAGGAGCACAAAAGCCATGTTCATTGGTTACTTAGTCAATACAAAATACAAGTGTTTTGATCCAAAAAACAACATGTAATTATCTCTCGTGATGTCGTGTTTCTCGAAGACAAGGGTTTTCATGATAAGATAACATGGAACGAAATAAAAGATATTTCGGAGCCAGATGAGTTAGGTTTGTCTCTTAAGAACCTTGTAAACTGGATTTCTTGGACTAACAATGAAAAAGGGATCATACCTTCAGTTCCTGAGAACAATGAGGGCTAAACAAACCAAGAACCAATTCAAGAAGTCTCGGGGGAAGCTAATCAGCAAAATATTGCCAAAATCGAGCTACCATATCAAGTACATGATGAAACCGAATCACCGGACCACGATCATGAGCAAAATGAAGAACAAGAAGAGAATGAGGTTGATGAGGTAGAAGGAATGATTCTAAATGAGATTGTCCTTCGGAGAGGCACTAGATTGAGGCGTCCTATTTCATATTGGATGAACACAAAAGATTATTTCATTTGCCTCGCCACACAACATCCTATTCAAAACTATTGCACTTTGGCTTTCCTTTGTACTGATCACAAAACTTTTCTAAGTAAAATTGACAGGAACATCGAGCCGAAAACATACAAAGAAGCTCAAGGAAAAAGGGAATGGGAGGAAACCATGGCCGAAGAGCTTGCTGCCCTAAAAAAGAACAAAACATGGGACCTTATCCTCTACCGAAAGAAAAGAAACCCATAGGAAGCAAATGGGTATACAAAATCAAGTATAAAAGCAATGGAGAAGTGGAGAGATACAAAGCTCGGCTAGTTGCACAAGGTTACAATAAAAAATTTGGAGAAGACTACACTGAGACATTTGCTCCCGTAGCCAAGTTACATTTCGTTCGAATTATATTTTCTGTTTCGATTAATCTCAATTGGAGTATGTGGCAGATGGATGTGAAGAATGCTTTCCTTTAAGGGAAATCAAATAAGAGATCTATATGAAACCATCTCCGGGTCTCCAAACTGAAAAGGAATGGTTTGTAAACTTAAAAGGGCTCTCTACGGGCTTAACAGCCGTCACGAGCTTGGTAAACAAGGCTCTATGATGCTCTTCAAAGTTATGGAATCATACGAAGTGAAACCGATCATTCTATGTTCATCATAATAAAAAAAAATTGGGAACTATTGTTTTATTAAATTATCTTGATGATATCATAATAATCGGTGATGATATTAATGGTATAGATCATGCTAAACTTTTTTTAAAGACACATTTGATATAAAAGATCTCGATGATCTTAAATACTTTCTTGGAATAGAAGTAACAAGACCTAGAGATAATCTCTTCCTTTCTCAATGAAAGTATGCTTTAGATCTTTTAAGTTGAATTGGGAAACTCGGTTCTAAACCGGCCAAGACACCCATTGAGGAGAAATTTAAAGATCACCATGAGGGGGAACCCTTTCATGACATCAAACAATATAGACACCTTGTCGGTAAGCTAATTTATCTCACAATTACTAGACCTGACTTGTGTTATGTTGTGAATCAGGTCATTCAGCATATGCATACTCCAAAGGAACAACATTGGACTATGGTGGAACGGGTCCTTAAATATATCAAGTATGCACCAGGGAAAGGTATTCTCATGAGTAGAAATGATGATACAAATCTAATAGGGTATTGTGATGCAGATTGGACCAGATACAGAAATAGGAAGTATACTATGGTGTTTTGTACCTTTGTTGGAGGGAACCTTGTCACGTGGAGAAGAAAAAAGCAATCGGTGGTTTCTCGGTCCAGCGCTGAAGTCGAATACAGGGCTATGGCGAATATAACTTGTGAGTTGATTTGGATTCATGTTCTTCTCAAGGATCTTGGCCTCGAACCTTCGCGGGCCACTATCATCCATTGTGAAAATCAGGCGACCATTCATATTGTCACCAATTCCGTCTTTCATGAAAGAATGAAACATATCGAAGTTGACTGCCATTGTTTGGGAAAAGCTCAAAGATGGGGTCATTAAATTCACTTACACCAGAAGCTCTGACCAGCTGGCCAATGTCTTCACCAAAGCAACAGGCGAAAAGGTCTGCAAAGATCTTCATGAACGTATCGGTCTCGTTGATATCTTTTGCCCCAAGATTTCAAAGTCAAGCTCTGCTGATCTTCCTATGAGCTCATAAGAGGGTGTACTCTTTTTCCTTTCTCGGGTTTTTGTCCTATTTGGGTTTTTCCGGAAAAAAGTTTTAATGAGGCTCCTCTTATGTGGCTCATGATCGTCCAATCTTGAGGAGAAATGTTAGAGATGATGATGTTCTCAATAAATCAGTGGAGCAACCAACCACCTACTAAATCAATAGAGCAATCAACCAACTCATTTATTGCTCTAACTACCTACCTCATTTATTATCTCACTAGAATAGACTTCTCTCTACTATAAATATGTATCTCTTGTACAAACAAGTGTACTCAATGTATGAGAATTGTTAATCTCTTTCTCTTTTGATCTTTCTTTTGCTCACTCTTTTCGCTTCCATTGTTCATCTCTTGTTCATCATTTGTTTCACAAATTCTACACGTCTATCAGTTTATTAGAAAATAACTTAAACATAGTTTTTTAGTGGGCAAGAGAGTTGTAGTATATAGATAGTTTAAGTGAAAGCAATTGTTGATATAATCTTTTCAAAACATGTGAAGGAAAATAAAATTTATGTAGGTAATAGAATATAAAAGAAAGGAAAGAATAACATGTTTAAAAGCCAAACTAGAATATATGGTTTTAAATAATATTATGTGTTCTCTCGTTTATTCCATAGATTAAATCATAAATATTACATGTGTATGAGACTGTAATTGGATCACCTAAATCATAATTAGAGTAAAAAAAATTAGCAACATTGTTACATGCAAAATAAATTTTTATATGTTAATGTATAGTAATTGATATGTTATAGTAAATGCATTTACTCGGATCGTTTCTTCTCATTTCTTTGGAAGTATGTGGTTGCTAACGAGACCTTAATCTAGACATCTATTAATAGATAGTAAATTAATTACACATATATTATGTATAAGCATGAATTAATTAAATATGAGTAGGGTTGTCAAAATCAAGCCTGGTTCGCGGGTCCACCCGAAGTCCGCCCGAAAATCAGCGGGCTCAGGTCTAAAGATGTAAGGCCCGAATATAACCGGGCCTTCAGGCTCAGGCTATCGTATAGCCCGACATTTTTAGCCCGACCCGCAAGCCATTAAAAAGTAGGCCACGCAGCAGAGTAGTCGTTCTCTTGTGAGTCATTCTATCTTGTCCTCCTCTCTTGGGTCAAACCCTAGTCGTTATGTTGTATGAACCCTTGTTCCCTCCGGTCTGGTCCTACTTTCGTCTGTTGCGTGAACCCTTGCTCCTTTTGGTCTGGTCCTACGTCCGTTCGTGCCCATGAACCCTTGCTCCCTTCAGTCTTCTTCTTCTAGTATCGTTCGTTCGTGGTGCGTCAGTGCCCCTATGCGTCTGTCTTCGGTCTGCTGCGTGAACCCTTGCTCCCTTCGGTCTGGTCCTACTTTGGTCCGGTCCTATGTTTGTTCGTGCCCGTGAACCCTTGCTCCCTTCGGTCTTCGTCTTCCAGTGTCATTCGTGCCCCGGTGCATCCGTGCCTCGGTGTGTCTATCTTTGGTCTGGTGCGTGAACCCTTGATCCCTTTGGTCCGGTCCTACTTTGATCCAATCCTACATTCGTTCATGCTCGTGAACCCTTGCTCCCTTCGGTCTTCATCTTCCAGTTTCGTCCGTGCCCCAGTGCGTCGGTGCAATTGTGCATCTATCTTTGATCTGCTGTATGAACCCTTGTTCCCTTGGGTCCGATCCTACATCCGTTCATACCCGTGAAACCCTTGTTCCCTTTGGTCCGGTCCTACTTCGGTCTTTCTACGTCCGTTCGTGCTCGTGAAACCTTGCCCTCTTCGATATGTGATTCTTATAGAATCTGTATATTTCCTATTTAAGATGATTTGAATCTGTAAAATTAGGATTAGTATTAGGACTTGATGCTATTTCTATTAAAAATTTCGAATGGACGATAATTTTTGTCATCCAACCAACGAAACGGTAGATGATCATGTTGAACAAAGACACGATGATAATGACGATGATGATCAACCCACTCCTAAAGTAAGTGGTTCTAACAAAAGAAAAAGGTATGATGTTTGGACACATTTCATTAGTATAAATGCTAATCAAGCCAAATGCAAATATTGCGATAAAGTGTTATCCGTATTATCAAGTAGGGGTACATCTCACTTAAAACGTCATGTGGAGAATTGCAAGTGCAAACCTAGGACCAACAATCAATAGGAAATCTTGATTGATCATGATGGAAAGTTGAGGGCAAAGAAAGTAGATCAACTCAATTTGGATAGAAAAACTTGCTAGGTTGATAATTGCTCATGAGCTTCCACTCTCAATAGTTTACCCGATGTTTAGAGTTTGGTTCATTATCTAAACCCGGCCGCGAAATCCATATGTAGAAATACTCTGTTGGCTGATTTTTTGGAATGTTATGAGTGTGAGAAAGAGTTGCTGAAGACTTAATTAGGAATGGTTTGTAGTAGAATTTTTTAACTACGGATCTTTAGACCGCAATTAGCAATGAGAGATACATTGTGTAACAACACATTATGTTGATCAAAAATGGAATTTGGCTAGCAAGATATTGTGTTTCACGAATCTACCTCCTCCGTATACTGGACTAGAAATATCGAACAAGATAATCGCTTGTTTGAAGGATTGGGGTATTGAGGATATGGTTTTTTCTATTACCGTAGATAATGCTACAGCTAATGATAGTTTGATGTCCATCTTAAAACATCATATGCAGCCACAAAATTTGTTGATGTGCAAGGGAGAATACTTTCATATAAGATGTAATGCACATATATTGAATCTTATTGTGCAAAGTGGGTTAAAGTGATTGAAGGTGCATTGGAAAAGATTAGAGAAAGTGTGAAATATTTAAGAGGATCAGAGTCGAAGTGGAGGATGTTTGAGGAATGTGCAGAACAACATCGAATTGAAATTGGGATTTCTCTATCTATAGATGTTGGCACTCGTTGGAATTCAACTCATGTTTTGTTTGATAATGCTCTAAAGTATCAGAATGTTTTTGCTAGTCTTGCGTTGATTTATAAACATTATAAGTGGTGTCCAACGAATGAAGAATGGAATAGAGGGGAGAAAATATGAGATTTTTTAAAACCGTTTATGAACATTACTACTCTGATTTTGGGATCAACATATCCAACTGCCACCATGTACTTTATGAAGATTTGGAAAATTGAAATGCTTTTGAAATATTATAGGGAGAATAAAGATGAAGTCTTACAAAAGATGGCTGAAAATATGCAAGCCAAATTTAATAAATATTGGGATAGTTATAGTTCTATTCTCTCAATGTCAGCTTCTCGATGCGAGAATGAAAATGGAATTACTGAAATATTGCTACGACGCCATTGATTAGAAGACAAGTCAGATGAAAATCGATGAAGTTCGAAGCAAGATGTTTTCACTTTATAAGGAATACAAAATCAAATTTGGAGTTTCTAAATCTTCGGCTTCCTTTCAAGACATCAACAAGAAAACGAGTAAGAGCCATAATTCGAGTTATTTTGATGTAAGTTGTATCTTATATATTTATCATTTAATATTTGGTTTCTTTATATAATTTTTTTACTATTTGTATTTTATAGGATATTGTCGACTTCCACGATAAAGTCCCTCTTCAGATGATGGGTTAGGATCAGGTTTGGAAAGATATCTAAGAGATCGTAAGATATACGTGCAACGAAACTCGGATTTGGATGTCTTGCAATTTTGGAAGTTCGAGCTTTATGGTAAAGAATTATCGTTAATGCCATCCGACATTTTAAAAATTCTTATTACCACAGTGGTTAAGTCTTCATTTAGTGTTGGTTCTTGGGTGCTCAACAAATATCGAAGCCGCTTGTTGGTTTCTAATGTTCAAACGTTAATTTATGCTCGATCATGGTTATTTATTTATTCGAAGTTGGTAAGTATCTACCTATTATTTGATTTTCATATCGTTTATTGATTTTTTTGTTAAATAATTATAGGTACTACTAACTTGACTGGTTTGGAATCTAGCATTGCCACGACAATAGCTACGACGGAGGAAGATATGCAAGTGCATCTATTTGAATGTTGAAGTTTCGATTTGAGTTTTGAGGTTTCTTTCGATTACGTGATGTTTTTATTTTTATGTTAGTTTGACAATTTAATGATTTTGTAACGTTTTTTATATAATTCGAAATACTTTAGTTTATAAAATGATGTTTTAGAGACGATATAACGTTATCCCGTGGGCTGCTCGAAGCACGCACGAAGCCCACCGGGCCGAGATTTTGAGGCTCGTTTGAATCGGGCTAGGTCGGTCCGAATGAAAACCCTATATGAGATTACTATTTCTATACGTGCGTGATGTATTTGGTAGACCATTGAATATTTCTTCATAGACGACATTTATTTAGATCATTGTTATGTGGAGCATTCATTTAGATCTATAATTCTTAATCCATGTGTTGAATTCGCTCTTGACATTACAACATACAATTCTCCATGACTGAACTTTGTTTTGGTAGATACAATCCAATTTGTTTCGAACATTTCCCTTGCATTATAAAAAATATGAAAAAAACCTATGGAGCTATAGAACAGGGTCAATTTTGCATTAGAATATATTATTTCCAGTGAAAAACCAATACCAACTTTGCATTGGCTAACACGCCATTGGTAAATGAAAACGGTTGGTCCGACATAAACTCTAAAATTCTATTGTGATATGAATTTGTATTACTCTACCTAACGAAATACTAACGCCATGGCATAAAAAATATTAATGCAAATGGGGTAAAAAATTTCGTTGGAAAGGTTGTTGAAAAAACTAACAATGATTGATGTCACAAAGGTAAAACAATCTCCCTAAACTATCACTACTCATTCTATTCCCCCTTGAACTTTAAAAATTGATCCAATTCCCCCCTCCGTTAACTTTCTGTTAATTTTTCTGTTAAATATTAAACAGCCTACCTATTCCCCCCAAACTATATGATTTCTAGTCTATTCCCCCCGAACTATATGAATTTCAGCCTATTCCCCCCGAACTATATGAATTCCAGCCTATTCCCCCCGAACTATATAAATNAATTTCACCAAAATTTAACTCGATTTCACCTAAATTTTACTCGATTTCACCGAATTTCAACCCAATTTAACCGAATTTTCACTCTATTTCACTCAAATTCACCCAATTTTGACCCAATTTCACCCAATTTTTATTCGATTTCACAGAATTTCAACCCGATTTAACCAAATTTTAACTCCATTTCACTCATATTTAATCCGATTTCACCCAATTTCACCAAAATCTAACTCGATTTCACCTAATTGTTACTCGATTTCACCGAATTTCAACCCGATTTAACCAAAATTTAAATATATTTCGCTCAATTTTAACCCGATTTCACCCAATTTTAACCCA